>JBAMBI010000103.1:0-199384 GCA_037043535.1 Drosophila putrida | reverse complement strand
CTGCACAACTTTGAAGGATCGCTCATGAAGGAAGCTTTTCACAATGAGATAGAGCTGTGGATTGAGTAGCTCTTTAAGTTTATGCAGGAGCCCTGCGTGCCATACTCTATCAAATGCCTGCTGAATATTCAGATAAGCTCCAACGACATACTCCTTTCCGTGGAATCCATCAAGAATAAAGTTGACAACTCGGTGCAGTTGCTCGGGCGTGCCGTGCCTGAGCCTAAAGCCAAACTGAAATTTTGGGATTGCCTTTTTGACTGCGCTGGTTTCAAGAATCCTTCTTAAAATGCACCTCTCCAATATTTTGCCAAATGCTGGCAGAAGGCTTATCGGACGGTACGAATCTAGTTCATCTGCTGGCTTCCCACTTTTGTGTAGCATGATGATGTTGGCCTTCTTCCAGGCGCCTGGGAAGTGTCCGAGTCGAAGAGCGGAGTTGAAAATCAACACAAGAAATAGCAAAGCTCTGCGAGGGAGCGGCTTGATAGAGCGATTATCAAACTGGTCCTCGCCTGGAGCCTTGTTATTGCGAAGCTCTTTGATTACCTTTTCCACCTCGGTAAGGGTGATAGGAGCTACAGGGAGGGCCATTTGCAACGGAGCTTCTAAAGATTTGGCTACTAGCTGTACTCTTCGTGGCGACGATGTCTCAAACGGCTGGAATCTTTCTTCCAGATTGTTCGCGAACGCCTCGGCTCTATCCTGTGGCGATCTTGCCCAAGAGCCGTCTGGGTTACGGACTGGAAATTTCGGTGAAACTTGCCTTTTAAATCTTCTCGTGAGCTTCCAGAGCGCAAACGTTGAACTTTCATCAGGAGTAGCTTTCTCCAGAAAGGCGTCTGTGGCTTCTCTTTTTAGTCTGGCTAATACCTTTTTCACCCTGTTGGAGATCCTTCCATACAGTCGCCGGGTCATTGGTTCTGATGAACTCGTGTCTGAGGCGCTTCTTGAGCGTTAGGAGGCCTACTGCTTCCGGAGAGAGAGTGAAGCTGCTGCGTCCGTCTCTATGGAGAGTTGCACCAGCTGGACCGCAGTAAGAGCAGCGCTCTTAGCCTTGTTGATAAATGTTTCGACAGCCTTGTCGACATCTTTTGGCGTGTTTAACTCCATGTTAAGATTAAAAGCGTTGTTCATCTCGTCTTGGAAGAGTCTAATGTTGGCACCAGGAGAAACAAGTCTCGTCGTTGGAGTAGTTCGCTGAGGCGACATTGATTGAGAAGCAACCAAGGGCAAGTGATCTGATGAAAGTTCATACTCTTCTCGCACCGAGAGAAGACTGCTAGCTATACCCTTGTACATGTAGAAGTCGATGCACGTGGGCGTATCCCTCCTGTAATACGGGTAGTAGGTGGGTCTACCAGTGGCTAGCACTTGTGTTGCACTGCTGGTAAGACAGCCATGAAGAGCAGTGCCTCTAGCGTTTGCCGTCATACTGCCCCATAGTCGATGTTTTGCGTTGAAGTCGCCTCCGACGATAAATTTTTGACCAAGCTGATCAAGTAGATTGCTAAACTCAGGGGTACTCCAAGGCAAACCTGGTGGAAGGTACGCAGCAGCCACAGCGATTTCACCTAAATCAGTGGATACGATTACAGCTGCCATCTGTACGTGATTAGTCATGATTGGTTGTTGGTGATAGTGTAGTATTCCTTGCCTGATTAGCACACATGCTCCGCCTCTTGGACGCCCTCCAGGGTGATCTGCTCGATAACATATGTAACCTGCCATGTTGAAAAGTACCTTCGTGTAAGAAAGTCTCTGAGATAAGCATGATGTCGATTTCGTGCTTGATCAGAAACACCTTAAGCTCATTAGTATTTGGGATGATACTACGAGCGTTCCACGTACCGAGGCGCAGCACAGTAGCCATTTTTGGTCATCTGTAGTCAGATGTCAAAAAGGAAGTTGCCAAGTAGCAGCCAACTAACAATAATCACCTCTGGAGCACGTTAAAAGCTCCTGGAGCTCAATACCTCCAGAATGTTGCCAAAAACCGGTAGACTCTATGATCCGCAGATGTAAGGCCGTAATAAAAAACAAAGTCTTCACAACAAAATATTAAATATGCTTATTGTTAAGTGCCGTTCAAGTATTAAAACTTCTACAAGAAAAATAAATTAATTTAAGTTCGGTTTCTTCATTAAAATAACTGCTAGAGTTCACCACTACTATTATTTTGACCGCCCATTTTTCAGTTTGTTACAGGAAATAACTTTTTACTAATTTTGATTTTGCAGAAGTATTTACAGTATAATAACGTTCTCTAAAAAAATTATTTAAAAAAATTCTATCAATCAGAAGTCCTTTAAATTTGTCTTTACTAAATCATCTCTCACGCACTTCTATCTTTATACCCACGCAGAGGGTATAATAATTTTGTCACAAAGTTTATAATGCATTGAAGGAGGCCTCACAGTATATATATTATATATATATATATTTAATAATTAATAGAAAATATTAAGTAAAAATTTGGAAAAACAAAACGCGTATATTTCTTATTTGCAACAAAAGCAAAATAAGCTTGCAGAAACTGACGAGACAAAATTCCAAACTCAATTTTCCGGTCCAATGTGGCGGCTTTGTGTCGCCTCGAATCGCTTTCATCATTGAATATGTAGCTATTTTATAGCTAGCTTATGAATTTTTCGAAATAGCACCAAAAGCATTCATTGTAAATTTTACTATTTTATAGCTAGTTTAGCAGCGTCAAAAATAACGGCACTTTTTTTTGCTGTTTCGCAAACGAATTTCACAGTACGATGGAACACAATGTTAGCAATGGGAAATTATTCGACAAAAGTAAATATCGGGACTTTGCCGATAGAAATACATTTTTAAGAACTTAACCGTCAAACTCAATCTCATCAAACAGCTCTCAAAATTGAGCGAAATAAAAAAATCACAATTAAAAAAAATTAATATCTGTCTTTTTTTTAAATGGTAATTTTTATTAAATTTTTATATATTCTAACAACAAGTATTCTGCTACCATATGGCAGCTTAAGCTGGTCTTACATCAAAGACAATTAAAAATGACAATTACAGTGAGATATAAAATTAATTACATTAAATTATAGATTACATTTACATTTTTACATCAGTTTTACTTATGACAGGACTCTGTTAGGCAGATCCTGTGGGTTGCCGCTAGGATGATTAGCATGATAAATGTCATACCGTGGAAGGTATACGTTATGCTCAGCGCAGGAATGAGTCTCCATTACAAGCATTATGTCTACCGAGTTGGCGCTGAGGATGTTTTTGAGCAACCCTTGTGCGTTCCACAGTCCAATTTTTATACCCTGAGGGGGTATATTAAGTTTGTTCAAAAAAAGTATGTAACAGGCAGAAGGAGGCGTGGCAGACCCCATAAAGTATATATATTCTTGATCAGGGCGACAAGCTGAGTCGATATAGCCATGTCTGTCTGTCCGTCTGTCTGTCCGTCCGTATGAACGAAAGGATCTCAGAGATGGTAAGACCTAGAAGCACCAAATTTGGTGTGAAGACTTCTTATGTTTGCACGCAGATCAAGTTTATTTCAAATTTTGGATGCCACGCCCCCTTCGCCCATTTTGGTAATTATCAAGCTAGAGACATGAGCTTCGGCAGGAACAATACTTAAGTTCATAATGATGCATTGTGAAAATTTGATCAAGATCGGATAATAAACACGGAAGATATCCGCAATTATTTTATTCTTTAATTTAATGAGTTGATGCTGTTGTTGTTGTGAGTTTTCGCCCTCTCTCTTTCTCTCTTTCAAGTTATCAAGTGATAGAGCTGTCACGTTATTAAACGGGGTACCTGGGTTCGAATCCCAGTAAAAGCATGCTTAAATTCTTTAATTTTTTTTTTAATTTTTGTTATACATTTAGAATTGTTTTTTTTTATGTTTTTATTTAGTTATTTTGAAAATAACGTGCTCATTGTTGCTTAGACTTTTAAGTACAAAACAGACAGCACAAATACACAATACAAATATAATTAATATAAAATTTGAGTGACGTTCTCCACTACCTCAGGGTATTCTACTGTCGGGATCTCCCGACTGAATGATATATTTATATTAGAATTAATCATTTTGTAATTAGCTTCTGAACCAAGTCTCGAAATGCCTTATTGGCATCCATCGAGTCCTGGATTAATTTGAAAAGCTGATCCATTCTTGCATTAATGTTTTGATTTGTTTTTTTCTAGGATAGCGAACTTATTATTATTTCCATGATCTTCTACACAATTGTTTGAGCGCGAAACTGTTTGTACTTGTTGTTGGAGTTTCGTCTTGTCACGTCAGCATAAGAGTATCCGTTTTTAACAACTGAATCTGGAATAAATGTTGCCCTGGAGCTTGATGACTTTTGATTGGCCTTCCTTTCTACGTTTCGGAGTCCGTTAGTCGGTAATCTCGCAGAAGGCTTTATTTTCTTAGTCAAATCAATTCTTACCTTTAATCCTTTAAAGTCGGAGGCGTGATCATCTCCACAGTTGGCACATATGCAGGTAGCACTGGAGCGTAACTCACAAAAGTTTGACCCAGTTGTGTGATCTCCTGAGCACTTTCCGCAGACCGGCTTTTAAGGCAATAGTTTCGGGAGTGTCCGTAATCTTGGCATCTTAAACATTGAACCAGTTCCTTGCCAGGCTTTGATCTCATAAGAGTAACCCTATGTCTTCCTATTTGACTAATTTTCAATGCTTCTGCGACATTTGGAGTCTGCTTAAGATTAACAAAAAAAAATGCATTAAGCTACGGTGGAGCAAGCTCGACAGTAGGAGACCCAGTACTTTTTGAGTGTAATGCGATTACTACAGATTATTTCAGTTTCAAAAAATTTCCATAGATGGCGCCACTTCAGAGATTGATTTTGCCCGTAACATTGTTAGTTGAATAACTTCCGCGTTTATCATCCGATTTGGACGAAATTTGCTGGATAGGTTGGAACTATAGTCTGTATTATACATACGCTAGCATTAAAGGTGCTCTTGTAATTCGACTTGAAAATTTTGTATTTTTATTTGCGGGGGCGGAGGGGGGCGTGGCAAAAATATAAAACAAACTCGTTCAATGCAAGATATAGATGTACATACATGTCAAATTTGGTGTCTCTAGCTCTTATAGTCTCTGAGATCTAGTTACTCAAAAAAGAGACAGACGGACAGACAGACAGACGGACATGGCTATATCGACTCGGCTGTTGATGCTGATCAAGAATATATATACTTTATAGGGTCTGCCACGCCTCCTTCTGCCTGTTACGCACATTGGCACAAACGTAATAGACCCATTTGTACATTTTTAAAGTACTGGGTCTAAAAAGGAGCAAGACTTGGTATACATGTTTCAAGTGATGATAGTGTCTTTCATCAGTACCATTTTGCTGACTTGCTTAGCAGTGATGCCAAACGACCAAAGAAAATAGGGAAAAAGGCTGAAAAAATAAAAAATAGGACAATTTTTTTTATTTAATTTAACAGTTTGAGTGCATCCTCGATTATTTTCTCCTCGGACTTTTCTTTTAAGTTATATGTTGCAGTTGGCGGTGAATGCAGCTTGTAAGAAGAGTTTGCCACAATCGCTAGAGTTTATTATCAGTTCAAGTAGGCAGATTGGTTATACACAATTATATCAGGCCATCAATAATGATGAGGTAGAGTGAAATATTTTATACATTTTTGTGAACGTCCATATATGTCTTCTAACACGCGTTGGCTCTCAAATGAGCATGCGGTCAAACGTATTATAGACCAGTGGGTTGAACTGAAATTGCATTTCAACACCACAGCGTTGGATGAAAAGTGCCACAAAGCTTCAATTTTAAGTGAGCTTTACAGTGAGGGGAATTATCTTTACTTGTTGTTTCTAAAGCCCATTCTAGAAGTTATGCAGCGCATAAATAAAAACTTCCAGTCAAACACCTCCAACCCCACCAAACTATTAGGTGACTTAACCTACGGAATTAATTTTCTAAAATTTGATTTTGAAGAAGAAATAAAAAGAGATTTATACTTTGGCTACGAGTTTGAATCAAATTTAAGAAAGATTAAAACTATTGATGAAATAACTGAGTTTAATATACGACAGCATTGCAGTGACTTTGTTGTTGAGCCATTAATCAGTTAAAGCAAAGGTATGAGAATTGTTGTTACATAATATTTGAAATGCAAGTCTAATATTTTATTTTTCAGGTTGCCTGAGAACTATCAAGTTTTAAAACAGAATATTTTACGGGCCAATAAAGATCCTATAATAAAAATATTGGAGTTACTTTTAAGCGATAGTAACGATATTCAAAAAATTATAGATGAGTACAACACAATCCACCTTGTCCAGTGGAGAGATCAGTCAAACACAGTTTCCTTTTGGACTAAGGTTAGTCAATACATGGACTCTGCCGGAAATAACCCATTTATTTGTTTAGCTTTATTCTAAGATTATTAAGACTAAGTTAAGAAATAGGCTGCATATTGATACGCTGAATTCGATTTTGGAAATTAGGTTGGTATTTATTTACACATATAATTAAATTAAATTTCTTTCATCTAGGTTCGGATTACGTCGAAGTGGGTCTGCCACAATTATCAAGTTCCCGATAGCTGCATTAATCAAATCAGAACGAATGCATCGTATGAAAACGAGACTGAAGATGATAATGGCTCTTTCGATGAAATATTATACGAGCTAAAGTAAAATAATAATATTCAGTGAAAATATTGTTATTAAATTAATATTGTTTCGTTACACAAGCTTTAAAACGTTAAACGTAGTTCAAGTATTCTATGAAAGAATTTGTAAACCTAATTTCCAAGATGCTGCTTGGATAATTTCTCTATATTACTTTCTTGCCATAAATTCCAGTGGCCATTTTATTTTCATTTTTCATTTTATTTAATAAAATATTATTTTGTTATAAAAAACATTTGTCCTATTTTTTTGTCCTTAAAAAAAATCTATCCCTTTTCTGCCTTTTTTAGGGCTCAACTATCCTTTTTTTGTGTAGAGGCGTTGGCAACACTACTCGTAGAGCACTTATCTAAAATAGGCCAGATTTTCGTTTTTTGTGAGTTCTTTCATTTCCTGATTTCATGGATCATCAGTGAAGTGCAGCAACAACTTGGCATTTCCCTGCAGTTCTGGGCACTAGTTCCTAGCTGGTGAATTAAGTGCTTACTAGGAACCACCTCTTCTTGCTTTACTAACCCTAAGCAATGCGTTTCTTCATTTCGTATTTTGTATGAAATGTCTGCAAATAGGATCAATCGCCACCACATCGTTTACCGCAGAATTAGTGAAATGGGTCCCCAAATTAGGGTTGATGTATGTTAATTGAATTAATTCAATAGCTAACTAAGTTAATTAAATAATTAATTTCACTAGCTATTACATTACCTGCAACTAGTTTTTAATCAACTGAAAAATGAATTTTTTGATGAACAACTCAAGTTACAATGAATTTAATAATAATGAGCATGACTCAAATAAATAAGAATTAGAACTGAAGTAACAATTTTAACAGTATCTATACAAACATAAAGCCCCACTTTGGTTTCGACAGAAAATAAAAAATATTTTAATCAGTCTAATTTAAATATTATATCGCAGCACACTTACCTCGTGAGGGACGAACTTGATCTAAAAGTTGAAAAACAACTTGCTCAAGGCGCTCGTTGGGAGCAGAACAGTTGCAGCTAGATTTTTTGTCTGAAATTAAAAAGTTTTAATTATTTATTGGTTTTCGGGGAATTAAATTATTTAACTTAACTTAAAGGTGTTTGAAAACCTCAGTCGCTTAATTTTCCTTTTGGAGTATTCGACATAACTCCTTTCCTATTTTAATGTATGCTCTTTATTATTATTATCGTTATTATATAATTTATTTATTTATTAAAGTCACTTTTATTTAAACTTCACTGCCACTTTTTAAATTAACTCGCCTTGCTGCAATCCTCTTAACTCCAATGTTGTCAGAAAAATGTCAAACCGGCAAACACACGCAATACAGCTGCGTTCGAGCATTGCGAAAGAGCAGCAAGCAAAACCAAAACAAACGGTACTTCCATCACAATTGCTTTTGTTAATTTAGGAATAAACAGCGATAGAAAGCGTAATCGAAGTTTTGATTTTTCTATCATCTATGCCCTATTTGAGGACTGAGTAGAACAAATGCGATGCTAGTACCGTTAAATTTCGTTTACGCTTTCTGCCGCTTTCGTGCGCATTATTCTCGGTGGTTCGGCGTTCGATTACCATAGGGTCACTCTAGTAAGTATCCATGTGGGAAATAGCGGTGTAGGTACTTCCAGCATGACCAATCGCCACCTCCAAAACTTTTTTTTCCCATGATATTCGCATTCACAACAAAGTATATATGACTTATAATTTATGTGACAGTAGCAAGATAGTGTTGCTTACTGTCTAGAAGTGTACGTGTCTGTCCGGCTTATATTCTCTAAAAGTGGTAAAATTTGTTGTAAGTATGGACCTTTTTATTTGTTTAATAAAAAATATTTAACAAAATTTTTTAAAAAACTACAAAACAATAAAAAAAATTTTAAAAAAAGACTACAAAAAAATAAATAAAAAATATATTTAAAATTTAAAAATAAAAAAACCCGTATTTGAATGGGGAATCGAACCTTAAAACTCTTGCTTCGGCAGCTTTTGCACAACCTTGTAGGCTACCCTGGCTGTACAAATGTTTGGTATTTAAGGTGAAAGACAGAACTTTAAACGCGATTTAAGGACGAATGCTTGGCCATCGCGTCATAATATTTTTCACGCCCACGAAATAGACATAGCGCTACAACTTATCCAAAATTCAGCCAAATCGGTTACCCCAAGGTCGTGGTGTATGCTTGTAAATTATAATTTAAGATGCCTTGACGTTTCTCTCCAAAAATCATTTTGTAAGCAGAAAAGCTTCTCACGTCATAGGAAGTAAATGTAGCCAATTTATATTTAATGATATTTTCTTTTGATTCGGGTTCAAGTCCAGATAAACCTTTAGAATTTTGATTTGGAATATCATTTATGATTAAAATGATATCAAAGTCTGGATTTCTTTTTGAAATGATAAAATAGATAAATATGATGAACACACGATCACTCACTGAACCAAAGAGTTCATCCCTAATGATTGTGCTTTTTACTTCGAAATATCTGTACATCAAAACGTATAATACGTAAATTTGCAAAATCCAAAGTCTAGTAGCATTATAAGATATATTCTAAAAATTGCATTATAACGATTATATTTCAATTTTTATGAATTTCTTCAATAACATTTGTTATGATAGATAACATGATTTTATATTTTTGACTAATATAATAAGTAATAAATAATAAATAAGTAATAAAGTAATAAAATAATGATTATTTATAATAAACAATAATGATTACTTTAAACTCAACAGTAATTTACCGCTTCTATGTTAGACTTTTCATTAATATTATTGCATATCTCAGTAAATGGACACCAAATCCACCCCCAGCAATAACTTTTCTTTTTGTAAAGAAGCTTCAACAATTTGAGGACTTTTGCGAAAGGCGTCTCAAAATGTAATGCAACTTAAGGTTGCTGGGAGGATATAAAAAGACTTGTTATTACCCTGGAAACAGCGTACCTTGACATGGGTGGCTTCCATAAGCTATGGCTGGAGCTCATGCTTACTGCGTCAGTAGCAAATACCACTAAAAGCCAAGCTTTCAGCCAGTGTACCGGTGAAAGGGAAGAGAGCCTATTCAATGCAGTCATTTGCAGCGTTTATTTTTAAGCAGTTTTTTTGGTGCTATTTTATTTAAAAGAACCCATTAGTACTTAAGTCATACTTATATAACTAATAACATATTAATACTATCTACACTTAACGACAAACAAAATACTGCGCTTGCATATATCTTCGACTTTTATTTTTGACGTCTCAGTTGTCAACCGCGCGTGTCGCAGAACTTTTTTTTAGACCTCTTTAGTTATTATGGCTAAAGGAACGCAACTGACCCTTACTGAAAAAGCCAATATTATTGCATTGGCTGAACAAAATGTGTCGATTCATAATAAAACGGATATAATTAAGTTCAAAGAAAGCTCAGTGACCCGATATTTGAAATAAATTCCGTGAGTGTTGGGAATTAGAGCGGAAGGGAGGATCGACCAGAAATAAATGCACAAATGCAAGGAAAGATCGAGTTATTATGAGAAGCAGTCTCCAATATCACCTTTAAAATGATATCTGATAGCGTCTGAAGTGCATCAATGTTATTCAAGGCCTATTTCGTTTCGAAGCGTTTAACATCGGCTAAAGGATATGGGATTAATAGTAAGGATACAAGACAGAAAGCCACTTTCAAATCTTTGAATGAATGATGATCGTTTAAACTGGGGGAAGGAAAAGCTAAGTTGGGGTGAATCTGAGTGGTCACAAATTATATTTTCGGATGAATCCAAATTAAACCATATTGGATTCAAGGCCTTTTTCGTTTCGAAATGTTTAGCGTCGGCAAAAGGAGGTGGAATTAATAGTAAGGATACATGCCAGAAAGCCACTTCCAAATCTTTGAATGAAGAATGCTCGCTCAAATTGGTGGAAGGAAAAACTAAGTAAGGCTGAATCTGAATGGTGACGAATTATATTTTCGGATGAAAAAAAATTTAACCTTTTGACAGGAAAACGATCTTCCGAAAACTGCTGCATTGGCACCGTTAAACATACATATATGTATATATACAAAAATTTTTGTCCTCATCACGCTATATGCCAAACGGTTTAAGATTTCGAGCTAAAATTCACACAACATAGCTGAGACATAATAATTAGTTAAAAAGGTCAAAACAGATTAGTATGATTTTTTTTTTGTTTTTTGGGATATCTCAACCAAACTCAAAGATTGTGTATTTCTTATGTATTGTTACATTCAGTGAAAATTTGGTCCAGATCTGATGATATGGCTGCCATAGGAACAATGAAATGCAAATAAAACATTACTTTACTGAAATATGCAAAACTTAGCCGTTTATTTTTGGATTTGCATCAATAATAGCATATCTTTTTCGAGACATTACTAATTTTACGTGAATTCTAAAAAAAATAGATTTTTTTAGCGATTATTAATTTTTAAGAACTCAAAAAATCACAAAAACACAGTATTTTTAAAATTATTAAAGTTGACAGCATCTAAACTACTCAACCGATCTTAATACTATTTTAATAAATTTGTAGAGGATTTACTTACCTTTAATTTAACTGCTTGTTTAAACAAATCAGTTGATAAGAAATGGTTATATATTAAAAAATGATGGAGCAACTTCGAAAATTTTTAGGAAAAATATACCATTCAGTCGGGAGAGCCCGACAGAAGAATACACTGGGGTAGTAGAGAACGCCACACAAATTTTCTTCTAAACATAAAAAACAAAATTTTTAAATGTATAGCAAAAATTAAAAAAAAATTTAAGAATTTAAGCATGCTTTTACTGGGATTCGAGCCACGATCTCCCGTCTGCCTACGTGGCACCTCTACCACTTGATAACTTTAAAGAGAGAGGGAGAGAGGGCGAAAACTCACATCAACAACACTTTAAATTAGAGACCCAAATAATTGCGGATATCTTCCGTGCTTATTATCCGATCTTGATTAAATTTTCACGATCCATCCATATTTATTCAAGTATTGTTCGTGCCGAAGCCTAAGTCTCTAGCTTGTAAATTGCCAGTGCTATATATTTTTTATTTTTGGGCGAAGGGGGCGTGGTATCCAAAATTTGAAAGAAACTTGATCTGCGTGCAAATATAAGAAGTCTTCACACCAAGTTTGGTGCTTCTAGGTCTTACCATCTCTGAGATCCTTTCGTTCATACGGACGGACAGACAGACGGACAGACGGACATGGCTATATCGACTCAGCTTGTCGCCCTGATCAAGAATATATATACTTAATGGGATCTGCCACGCCTCCTTCTGCCTGTTACATACTTTTTTTGAACAAACAAATATAATATTTCGAAAGCGCTTCAATAAAAACAATTTTGAAAGTCATTTTCGTGTTTAGTGGGCCAATGTCCAGAAGAAAAAAATACTTTGATTCACCTTGAATTTTGGCTGTAAACTAGTGATATTTATGTCTATCTTTATATAAACAGGTTCTAAATAATCTTTTTTTGTCATCGCTGAGTGGATAGAACTGATTTAATTACAGTCGAATCCCGTTTATTCGTCCCCGCTAATTTAAAAACCTCAATATTTCGTAAAAATAATGCTGTCACCTCCAAAAAAATTCGTTTATAATAAATAATATAATATCGAATTCATGTGTAATGCGCGAAGAAATCCCTTTGCCATATCAAATTATCGGGACTCGACTGTTTATTGAACAAGCGGTATAAAACGTACATAAGTGTTTCAATTGTGCCTATGTCTGTCTAAGTAGACCTGATGTCTGAATACGTGGGCACTCTAGGTCCTAGAGTCTAGGATAATGTTTTGTTAATTAACTTACATTTAGAAGAGTTTAAAGTTAACCTCACACACTCATTTATTCTGCCTTAAACACAACTCTGGACATATGATTATTATGAGGATTAAGCCCTGAGACACTAAGAGCTTTAAAAAAGTTAAAACATAACTACAATTTGACTTCTTCCATGCATGATGCGAGTTTAATAGCAGTGTTCCTAAAACTATATAATCTGTTGACTTATTACAGAAAATAACGTTGTGTTTCAAATTGATTAAATTGATTCATTCTGAAGTCTAATAAAGTCAAAAATGGTACGATTCCAATATCTACTTGTTATTCTACATCTTCGGATGCTTCTTGCGTAAGCCAGACTGTTTAATGCATAATAATAAGTGGTATTTTACAAATTTAATTATTTGAGTCGTCATATTGAAAACCCTTTGAAAGAAAGTGTAACATAGATATGTGCTTATACTTGTCATTTGCTAATTTGTTTGTTAATGTAGATGTTAGAAAGCTGAGCTCAGACCCAAGTGATCTATATTGAGTGTCTGCTTAAACTCTCTTCGGTAGAAACCACATACTTACCGCAAAAGTGTGACAACCCGCAGATAAATCTCACCAAGGTCCACCTACACATGCTGAATAAGTTATCGTGTTGAATCCCTTTTGTAAATAGTGCAGAAAGCGCTCCTCAGATTGATGACAGTTGGTTGTTAAGACCACAACTTGCTCACTTGGCTTTTGGCCAATGAGCTGGACCAGCAAAGGTGAAGAAGCATAAAAACGAATTTACAATTAATTTCAGAAAGTTTGACTTAAAAGTTTATTTGGTTCACTTAGCTGGCACTTCATCCAAGTAATTTATTAATTTCTAGTCGAATAAATAGTTATCATAATAAATAAATAAATTTTCACGCGCCTTGAATTTTTGTTGGTCTTGTCGTAGACAGAGTTACCAAGTAAGTGGAATCAAATAAAATAAACTTGAATGCCACTTTCTTGTAATTATACTCAACAATTTAAATTTATTAAAAAATAAATTAAATTTTTTTTATAAAACTCTTACACAATTCTACATTTATAGAGAACGTGTGGCATGCTACAATGTTGTGTTGCCACGCCCTATCTTCCTGCTTCCTCTGCTATAGTATAGTAAGTATGATTGAATCTTTAGTTTCTTTGACTCCAAAATTTCGTAGCGTTACGCTGAAAGCTGGGCTCACATAAATTTATATCCTTATCTGGGTAGCGAACATATTTCGCAGGAGGTCAGCTCGCCGCGATTAATGAAGGTGCAGTGGTTACAAGTCCATGTGTTGGCATCCAAATCCATGGCGTCCGCACCTGCAGTGCCAGAACTTGCCGCTGCACCACTGGGATAACTGGTTGTTCCTCTGTGGAGCGCAATTTTAAGACTCAATGTGGCTAAAAGTTAACAATTTTAAGTTTACTTACCCGCTGCCTGTGGAACTGGCTTGGAAAAGTGATTCAAGCAGCTTCCATACCTCCTCGCTTTTGAAATCAGCCGCTTTGTTTGGATTCTTAGACCGCACCGCTTCCAACAAAGGGCCCATATGCTGACGCAACGGAAGCATATCCATTTTGTACAGATAAATCAGCAAGTGGAAGTCCGAAATGGCTTCAAGGAACTCCTCCTCAGCCCAGGACGCCAGATAGTTGCTCAGCGCATTGAAATCTTGCAGGTGTCCATCAAGGTAACGATTTTCAATGGGGAATGGTTGACGTTTGTCGTACTCCGTGAATGTGTACTGCGGCTGCTTTGGTGTTGAGGCAGGCACATCCACCAGCAGATACTCCACCGGCAAGGGGCGCGCCAGGCGCTGTACCTCGTTGCCATATTGATCCTTTTCCTGAAACCGAAATGAAAAATATAACTCAATTAGTTAAAACTCAATTAAAAATATAAAAGCCCCAATGAAGGGGCCTTGTCTTTTTGGTGTTGTCATAATATCTACCCTCCATCTATAATAGACTGGCTGCCCCAGTGACCTACATTCGATCATGATGTGTGAACGGGAGTCAAATAACACTTGCCACATTCTGCCTCAATTTTATTTTCCCTTAAATCACGATATTTGTTGCAACAAGTCTATATATGCGTACCCTCAATAGGAGATTTAATTGCTAATTTATCTGATAATAGTAAATTAGTTATAAAACAAATACCTTGTAAAAGACATCCGGCACATATTGTTTATCGGTCGATTCACGTACGTAGCCCAATTCTGGGGCATCTTTTGTGGGTATTAAGCAATTATCTCGCACTAGGGCCATGCACTGAGCAGACACAGCATAACCCTCCATGTGCACCTGCTTTGTTTGATCACCTGTCGGAGACGTTACAGTAAGTTAAGCCTCGATAGGTATTGCGTTCAGCACTCACCCGTCACACAAATGGTCACAAACTTAGAACCGAAAATGCCATTAGTGGCATATTTACATGGATTGGGATGACGATTCTGCAGCTCACCAGCAGTTATACACTCCTGGGCAGTCAGAAAGTGCGTCTCAATACCTCGAATCTGTTTAACAGTTCCAGCGCTAGCATCTTTCGTTATCAGATCAGTAAATATCCAACCGATCTATAGTAAAAAATAAATATATTTAAGTATAATGAACTAATGCAGACTAAGTGTGAGAAAGTACAACCTTTTTAAGTCCCAACGCGCTGGCAACAGCATCGACATCATCGGCACCCTCATCTGGACATATATTTATCGAATCGCGCGATGATTCTTGAGGCGGTTCGTAAATAGCCGCCACCTTGGCGCGAATTCCAAGCGGCACATCAGCATGCTGCTCATATGTTCCATATAAATATCCCATGCGTTGATGGCCTGTGGTGCGCCAATAGTTTAAAAAGCGTTCCACTATTTTGGTATTTTCAAACATAACATTATCCACATGTCGATAGGTCTGACGATTTAGCGTTATTGCCGATGGTTGGCACTTCGAACAGATACCCTTGGGCCAAGGAGGATGCTCCCGACAACCAGGCTTGATGCGACAGTTGATATCATCGAAGACAAAGTACTTGCCATGGTCCATGCCCGAGGTCTGCTTACGTATGTACGAGTGAAAGGATAAGTGCTTGATATTGTGCTCCTTAAGATAGCTTTCATCGTACGGCTCCAATGGAGAGCAGTGTACACATCGCCCATTTGCATTATGATGGCAACTGTGAATGGAATTCAATTTTTTATTCATATACATATTACTAAAAGTCACAGTTTTAGATTAGGATTTTTAGCAAATCTAAATCTGTTGTCGGAATGACATTTTTTGCTCACTGATTAATTTCAGATTATGAGAACACCTAACAGACTAAACGTTTTATAGGCAATTGAAAAGTAAACAAAAAGGCAGGTAAGCACAAAATATCAGAACACAGTCAGAAACTATATTTGAAAGTCAAAACTCAATATCTAACAAAGTTCTCCATGTTAAAACTCAATGTAAACGGACATCAATTGGTGCTGAGCAATACTCTTGAAGAGAACGGTCAACAAAAAGAAATCGAAGACAATCTAAAATCTGCCTTAAAGCTGATTATTTCAAAACTATTTGTGTGAACAGATACTCCTCACTTGATTCGGTCATACTACAATTTGATTTTGAAGCAGCTGAGAACAGTTGATTCCGAAAGCTAGAACTGCTCTCAAAACTTCATTTATCTATTGTTTAATTATAATTTATTTTGTTCACTTACAGTTTACTGTCGCGATCACGCTTAATGGTTCCATCAGATTTAAAAAGCTGTTGATCGACTTCATCCTCGATGATGTTACTGGAGGGACGTGTGTTACTTATCTTATCGCTAGACTGTACTACCGCACTATTGAATGCAACATTCTCCATTGCTGTTGTGCTTGCTCGCTAGAAGATTTGCAAAGATAATCAGATAGTAATTAAGCATAAATCAAGATGTGTAGGGATTGACTTACTCGTGATGAAGTGCCTGCAATTTGTTTTAAGTAAACCATATCGCCATGCTTGAGTGTTGAGCCCACAAGTTTTGAGCCACTGGCGTGCAGCTCTGTTGCGAAATTTCGCTCCATGAATAGTCCAAAACCATCGACTTTGAGGCCATTTTGAACGATGTCATAAAGCTGCTTTAGATTTGATTTTGGCGAGATCTCAATGCGCTTGATTCCATCCGCAGACTGCACGCGAATTAGCTATAAAGAATCCAAATACACAGTTTAGCCATCAATTGATTAAACAACAATAAGATCGATCACACCGATTGTTTACATAACACAAAAAGGCGGTGGCGCACAAACGCATAGACAAAATTGCGCTTCTTGTAAATGATGTTCTCGAGTAACAATGGAGCGCTAGCCATGTCGTTCTTCTTTTTGGCTGATGTTGCTGCTGTTGGTGTTGTTGTTGTTAGGCGTAGCTTTAGAAGCTACTCAGGTAGCCTAAAAGGCTTGAAAATTAGCGATCACAACTATGCAGCATGCATGCGCGCATTTGACTGTGCCCGGAAGGAAATTAAGAATTGCATTTTTTGGCACTTATAAAAAATGCAAGTGAATTGTTTGCCAAGTGAGCGAAAAGTGCATTGTCGATCTTCTCATGGCCTCACACTTGCCTTTCAAAGTTGCACAGTTGCCTCCCACTTTCCCCTTGCAACACCATCCCATTCCCCTACGAACATCGTCATCAGCTCTGCAGCAAAATCTACAAGTCATTGTACCTTTGTTTGTGTGTCTGTCTGCCCGTCTATCTCCCTTCGTCACCGTAGCAACGAATTTGCAATGTACAGACTAATCGCCAGACAATCAATTACAATATGCATTTTCTACATTGTCGCCTTAAACTTGATAATATATGAATTAGAAGCGAAATTCATTTTGCGGCTCCAAGAACAACAAACCGATGCAAAAATGTTATTTGCCGGCGTTTTGGCCTATTAATATACTCAAGAGAATATTGCTAATGAAACATATTTTACACTCACTGAACCAAAAATAAAGTGTCATTCTAGAGGGATAGTTATTGTATTAGATTAATTTGATTTGCAATTTACTTACAATTTTATCAGACATTGCTTCAAAAAATTGCACTACTTGGAAGCAAATAAATGAATACGTGTATGTGTGTGCGTTACTGAACAAAAAATAGCCAGACTTCAATAAGATTCTAGTTTTGAAAGCAAACAACATCATAGGTTGCGGCGCTAATAAACAGAAGATGGCGCCATATATTTAAAATGTGTAGCATCCCTGACATTCATGAATAAAAAATATATATTATTCAGTCGGGAGAGCCCGAGTAGAATTCCCCGGGGTAGTAGAGAACGCCACTCAAGTTTTCTATTATTTATATTTGTGTTGTCTGTTTTGTTTTTAAAAGTCTAAGCAACAACGATCACGTTATTTTAAAAATAACTAAATAAAAACATAGGAAAAAATTCTTAAATGTGTAACAAAAATTAAA
Organism: Drosophila putrida; assembly: GCA_037043535.1. Taxonomy (NCBI): domain Eukaryota; kingdom Metazoa; phylum Arthropoda; class Insecta; order Diptera; family Drosophilidae; genus Drosophila; species Drosophila putrida. The sequence goes on along the minus strand of JBAMBI010000103.1, from coordinate 181,455 downwards.
AAAAAAATTAAAGGATTTAAGCATGCTTTTACTGGGATTCGAATAATGATCTCCCGTCTACCTACGTGGCACATCTACCGCTCTAGTTGAAAGAAAAATGCTTCAACGAATGAGCACATAAGATAGAGCGTAAACTCACAGCAACAACAACACATTAAATTAAAGAATTAAAAAATTGCGGATATCTTCCGTGCTTATTATTCGATCTTGATTAAATTTTCACGATCCATCCATATTTATTCAAGTATCGTTTGTGCCGAAGCTCAAGTCTCTAGCTTGTAAATTGCCAGTGCTATAATTTTTTTTTATTTGTGGGCGAAGGGGGCGTGGTATGCAAAATTTGAAATAAACTTGATCTGCGTGCAAATATAAGAAGTCTTCACACCAAGTTTGGTGCTTCTAGGTCTTACCATCTCTGAGATCCTTTCGTTCATACGGACGGACAGACAGACGGACCAACCGACAGACGGACATGGCTATATCAACTCCGCTTGTCGCCCTGATCAAGAATATATATACTTTTTGGGGTCTGCCACGCCTCCTTCTGCCTGTTACATACTTTTTTTTAACAAACTTAATATAACTCCGGGGTATAAATACACACATTATATGTTTTTTAATTTTGGCGCCATCTCTTTTTTGCTAGCGCCTCTTTTTTAGAACTACAATTTTGTCGTGGTTTGGTGTGTTTTTAGCGTAAGCGATGGGACAACAACAACTTGAACAACCTGTGTGTGTGTGTGTGGAATGGGCCTTGTCCACCAGGCTCACGTCCCTCAAAATCACTATAAATATAGATAAGTTTAAGAGGATTCTTTTATTGTATTGTTTAAAAAGTAAAGTCATTGGGGGCCCATTCCTATTTCCTTCAAGGAACACCTCTATTTATACTCTTTGTTTACACATGCAAACAAGGCCAAACTCTTTCAGAGTGGGGGGCTTAAAAAAACCTATCCTAAATTGATATTTTGCATGAATTTTTGATACATTTTTAGAATTTGTGGAATATTTATAGTGACTTTGTTTGTACCCAAGTATATACCCAAATCTTTTACACATTTAAAAAATCCAAGCGCAAAGTTTGACATACTAAAATTCAATAAATAAATAAATAAATTCCAAATTCTAATTAATTCTGAAAATAAGTAAAAACCTATAAACATATCTGACCTTTATTACTTTGTGCACTTTTATTTAATTATATTTTAAATATTATCCCGTGCATATAACAACAAGCATTTTTCTAGTGGAAGACAGCAAATTAAAGCTACATCGTATGTGCCATTTTAGGACATTCAATCTTTCAATCGTATTTTAGATTTCCCATGCATATGTATTTAATATCTACATAATCGTCGATGCCATGGTGGGATCCTTCGCGTCCCACACCAGACTCCTTGACACCGCCGAATGGTGCCTCTGGAGCGGAAATAATACCCTCATTTACACCAACCATGCCGACCTCCAGTCGCTTGGCCACACGAAAGACTTGCTGCAGATTCTCGCTGTAGAAGTATCCAGCCAGTCCACGTTGGGTATCGTTTGCCTTCTGTACAGCCTCCGCCTCGTCTTTGAACTTGATAATAGAGACAACGGGTCCGAAGACTTCCTCTGTGTAAAGTTGCGCTGTTGGCGGCACATCTGTGACAATAGTGGGAGCATAGAAGAGCGGTCCCATCTCTGTGAGACCCTTACCGCCCACAATAATGTTGGCCTTCTTGCTACGAGCATCCTCTACAAAGCCGCTGACTTTGTCAAACTGCATCTTGTTAATAAGTGGACCAATTTGCACATCACGGGATGTGCCGTCTCCGACCTTTAATGCCTCGACGCGTTGTTTTAATTGTGACACAAACTTGTCGTAGACACCCTCCTGGACAAAGAAGCGATTGGCCGAAACGCAAGTCTGTCCACAATTGCGAAACTTTGATGCCATAGCGCCATCAACAGCCTTGTCGACATTTGCAGAATCAAAGACAATAAATGGAGCATTCCCGCCCAGTTCCAGACAGACACGTTTAATACCATCGGCTGAGTCGCGAAACAGGAGTTTGCCCACTTGTGTTGAACCAGTGAAAGAAATGCCTCGCACATCGGGACTTTTGCAAAACAGTTGTCCAATTGGTGCTGCCTTATTGGTCGTTATCACATTAATAACACCCTTCGGTATTCCAGCATCCTCGGCCAACTTGGCCACAGCTAACGCCGTCAGAGGCGTGTCCTCTGAAGGCTTTACGACCACTGTACAGCCGGCGGCCAAAGCGGCGCCTGCCTTTCGTGTTATCATGGCCATTGGAAAATTCCACGGTGTTATCAATGCAGCCACGCCAATGGGCTGCTTCATTACAATGATCTCGCGGTTTGGTGTACTGCTGGGCACAATTTCGCCATAAATGCGACGCGCTTCCTCGGCAAACCACTCGATGAATGCATTCCCATACATGACCTCGCCCTTGGACTCATTGATGGGCTTGCCGGACTCTGCAGTCATTATTTCAGCTATTTCCTGTGTGTTCTCCTCAATGAGCTTGTGCCATTTCTGTAAGTAATTAAGTTTGATCAGTGAACAATCAATTATCATTATTTTTTTTTTAAACCTTTAATAAATTGGAGCGATCTTTAGCGGTCAAAGAGCGCCATTCCTTTGATTCAAAGGCCTGCTTGGCGGCATTAATGGCTCTTTGTGCATCCTCCACCGTCATATTGGGCACATTGCCGATAATCTGTCCATTTGCCGGATTGTTCACTGCAAATGTGTCCTTAGTGCTAGCATCCACCCAAGCGCCATTCACCAACGCCTTAGTCTGCACCAGAGCCGAAAAACTACGCATTCTGCTTACTCTTAATGTACTCAGGCTTCGAAACATTTTGAAGTCAGCTGTTCTGCAATAACCTGTTTTTTTGTTGGCAACAAATCAATTGTGTTCTTGTGCCGGCAAATGGCAAGACTGCCGCTTATCAGCAATTATCTTTATCTCTTACCTTAATGAGTGGAGGGGTTTGAGACAACTTAAAGATAGCAATCTACGCTGTCCCCAGGTATCCAACAATCTTGCTATTTGCTTTGCGCTTTGTTTTCTGATTGAATTCAATTGATTTTGATTAGCTGCAGCCATTTATGAGGGGGAGGGGGTTTAGTGTTACCAATTCAGTTTTTTTACAAAACAATATATGACAGATGGCGCTTCAAAGTTCAATTGTGACCAGTGGCGGCGCTAACAAAAGAAGCTCGTACTCAAATTTGCGACAAAATAAAAATTTATTTTTTAACCAAGATGATTTTTTTTTAAATATACAAAATAAAAAAATGAGGCCGTTTTTTCAAAACATGTCTCGATTTTCTAGATCCACAGGGGCCAAGTTCCGTTCAGGGCCTTCTGCACAACCTGCGCTTTCGAAGAAAAGCTTAGAAAAAATACGTGCAAAATTTTAATCAAGCTGGTAAGCACCAATTAAGTATTAAATAAACAAAATAACAAGTAGAAAACTCACCCAACCGAAATCTTGCTGATTGTTTGAAGCTTGCTCTACGTGCCCTCCTTTATCCAACCACTGTCAATCTATTATCTCCTTAATCTGTTGATTGATATCACCATCGTCTGGCTGTACATCCTGGTGCCAGTCCCATATTATCATCTGATTCCTCGGATGAGGATGTGGACAATATATCAACCTCCTGCATTTTTAAATCTCGCAATTTTCACAAATTCGCGCTTGTTTAAAATAATATAAAAATGTATGTTTTTAGTAAGAAAACGATTCTTTTAATAAATCAATGAAATTCGAAAAGAGATAAACTCAAAGAGGATTTTCTAACATATCTTTCGTCTTTATAGCTTTCCTAGGGAACTAGTTCCTTCAAATAAGTCCCAAAAAATCAGGAAATTCAGGAAAGGTAGAGAAAATTGTACGAAAAATCTATGTAAAATTTCAATGGTAAAAATATTTTTGATAAAATCGAGTATATTTTTTGAGTAAACCGAGGCTGTGAACCAGGACTGTCTGGTGTGTTCAGGAGATGGGTCCGATTTTAGCGCCATCTCTTGATTGTTAGCGCCTCTTTTTTAGAACTAACTAACTATCGTCGTGTAAGCTGTGTTTATACGAGGCATGAATAGATGATAAAATACAATTTTATACAAAATCCAGCGTTTTGAGGTGAACAAATTTTTCGCTTATTCGTTTCTGAAATCACTAAAAAAGAGCCCGTCAAATCAGTGTTGCCACTCCAGCTTTTTCCGTCAGTTCTGACCTTTTTCTTGGGAACGCCATCTCGTAGGAAATTCACATAATAAAATTTCTCGGTCCGCCTGTTGTAAGATGTGGCGTATTTTTTGTTTCTGTATTTTTCCAATCTGGTCACTCAATAATGCAAACTTCTTGTAGCATTCAGCTTTTTGGGAGAGAGCGGTAACGGCCATTTATATTTAAAAATAGATGAGAAAGAAAGTAGCATGTTGCACGTTTGAAATGATGCAATTTGTTGTTGTTGTAGACAGCGCCACTTGCTTGCCAGAATGCCATTGCCATGGACAAAGTCTATTCATAAAAACTTGACCAGCATTGGCTAGCTGCCTTTCGCTGCCTTTGGGTTCGTTTTTTGTTGTTAACCTTTTTGTGTGCCATTTAGCTGTCGCTTTGCATGCGGTGCCGCCATCGTCATCGGCGCACAAGTGCTCCATTTATTATGCACAGCTATGGTCATAGATTTCACATATGCCGATGGCAGCTTCTGACTACTCGTACTTGGTGCAAGTATCTTTTTACCTTAGCGAGGCTACTGGTCATGCAGCTTCAGGTGCCTGGTCCTGCCTACCTAACCTATGCAATCTGTGTTGCAAATTTTTGTCAATAAATTTTGGCTGAGAATGCCAAAACAAGTGAACGCGCTGGACATCATAACTGTTAAGATAAGATTGCCTGCGATTCGATGCGATGCGGTGCGGCTAAAATGAATTCAATTAGTTCTGATTTAAAACTAATTGAAAATGCGTCAACTAAACAAGGCGCGCGACTTGCACTCGATCTTTTGTGTATCCTAGTGGCTAGTTGCAAGTTGCCAGCTTGTTTTTGTTTTTGTTGTTGTTGGTAGCTGGTTAGTTGTTGGTCGATGTCCAGGGGCTTTTGAACACGGCCTGTCGATAGGTGTGTAAGTTATTTGTCTTAAGTGCTGCCGGGAGGCGTTGTATGCTTCAGCATGTTGGCATGACTTTTATGATTATGGTCAAAATGTCAGATAAATAGTTAGATATCGTGCGGAAGAGAGAATAAGAGGCAAAGACATAGATAGAGCTAATGAAGTTCTCACTAAACATTTGGTTGGATTTTACTGTCAACTTAACTGCACAATTGTGACAAGTTTAATGCGCTGGATAGAATTTATAGGGTCGCCTCTTTATAGATAGATCAGAGAAGACAATGCTCAAAAGTCGGCAGCGTACGCCTTTTGTTTAGCTAATTGTAATACGAAATCATAACACGCCATAAAAACGACACAACGAAGTAGATATAAGACCGGTTCGAAGAGTCTCGGGTTCAGGCGAGATAACCAGCAGCTGGTCAATGGACAAACAATGCTCTAAGGAACTCTAAGAGTGGAGTAGCAACAACAGCAGCAGCAGCAGATCAGCCATAAATCATGTTTGGGAACACGTTCCTCCACTGCACAACAAGAAAAGAAACATCTGTTGTTATTGCCAATGACTATGTGGCAGCTTTCTTAAGGACAATGGAGAAGGACTTGCTGCAAGCTTAGGGCGCAAAACTGGTTGCCTGCCACAGATAAATGTGTCGTGATCGTATTCCTGATCGTGGTAGGCAGCTGCCTGCCAAGTTAAGCGCCGCAGCCCAAAATGGCCGAAAGGATCGGCAACAGGATAATAGCTTTGCCAACGCCAATCTCCTGTTGCTGCTGTTATGCTGAGTCACATTGGCACGTGGTGAGCTCCTTGACAGTCTGCAGCTGCTCAAGACGGCAGCTGTCCGTAATTTTGACTCTCTGACTATCCCGTTTCGAGTCCTGCCTGAACGTCAGGAGCAGAGCAACACGTGATCGCTTGGCTAGCTTAATTATTATTTACCTTACCTCAAGGTTATGGCATTATTATTATTATTGTATGCCCAACTAGATTATTATTTCATAATCATGCCCCTCCTCACCATCCCCTAAACAATCTCAATTGTTTGTGATCTACTTTCGATATGCCCGACATGTTCTGGCATGCAGTCGTCGCCCCTTTTTTATGCTAGCCTCGTTGTCCTTGAGCTTGGTCCGGGCCCAACCCTATAACGATGCGTATCCGTTTTTTGAAACCGCGCAACCCCAATTGAAAATAAAAAAATAATAATTACGCACTCACACATAAAAGAGAGTACGAATCTATGAGTTTCCTTTTCGATTGTCATCTTCCTTTTCATTTTTTCCTTTTTTTTTGTGAATGCTAAGCATAATCTTTGCCATTGAAATCGGAAATCCAAACTACGATTTCCTTTCCAAAATGCCAAAGTCGAGAATTTGGTACAATTATTGTGTCATGTTCGCATTGTTTGTAGAGTGTGTAACTCATCTTTAAGCTGGGTTCCATGTGGGGAGGTTTTTATTCTTAAACTGTCGAATCAATTACACTGGACGAAAGGTAATTAAAAGCTAAGCTCTTTTAAGAAATATATTATAAAATGTGAAATTTGAAAATTATTATTAAAGTCTTTTAAAATTGAGCAGTCTTTTAAAAGTTTGTTTCGTTTTTTATTTATAGGCCCTAACCTTATAGTATTAAATTTTTTTTTTCTATTTTAAGCGTTTTGCAGTAAAAGAGTTTCCCGACAAAACATTTTCTATCTATACAAAGAATCATTTTAAGCCTTTCTTAACTTAAAAAATATTTACATTTATCAGACAACTTCTTAGATCTGTTCTAACAATTTTCCTTCAAACACTTCCAACTGCTTTTCTTTAAACTATATTTTCATTGCGTTCTTGACGCTTTCGCTACAGTGTACAGTGTTCAAAAAACTGTACCAAAAATCGTTCAAAAGCGCGTAAAACTCGTTGAAAAGCAATCAACGCATGGAGAACTACGCATTGGATTAAATATTACTCGCATAAATAATTTATGCAACCCCAATTGAAATATTTGGGGTGGCTCTGGGATGCTTAGGATTGTGGATACCATGGGAGAGAGCAGAGGTTAGTTTCGGATTTTGGAATTTGGAATTGCGTCGCCAGAGATTCTCACGCTTACATTATGTTTTTGCGCAGCTTCTTGGTCCTTGCCCCTGTCCTTGTCGCTGTCCTTGCGTCTTGTCCTTGTCCTTGTCCTGGTTATTGTCGGTTTTGATTTGGGTAGGCCGTTTTTCTTGGTTGCATTGCGCCTTTGTGTCTCGCAGACTTCCTGAGCGACGCGAGAGGTAACAGCCCATTGCACCATAATTATGACTGTCTTTGTGCATGTTTTTGCCCTAGGCCAAAGTGCATTCATATTTAAATTTTGCTTTCTCAAATGAAATTGCAACAAAGATTTTTTTCCTGTGACATTTCCGTTTATTTGTTCATTCCAGCATTTGAATTTCTTCGATCTTAACGGTCCCTGGACCAGTATTACACGTGTAACTGAGCTCAGCTAAAGTGAGTTAAGATATTGAGGCCAAGTTTTGGGCTCATCATTAAACCCAAGTCGGCAGCTGCTGTCCCTTGTATTATTTTTGCCAACTTTATGCGATTTCTTAACGCATAAACATATCAAATTACGATCGCATTTTGCAAAAAAAAGCAAACAAAAACCGGAAGTTTTTAAATCAAAAACAAAAGCCCGCTTCAGCATCGCAGTCTGCTTAATTTTTGGTTGCTTTTCAAATATTTTTTTGCTTAGTTTTGCTCACTTTTATTTTTATTTAATTCTGCATTGCTGCAGCTTCAGTCCGCCTTTAGGATGCTTCTCTTCGTGTACTTGAAAGGAGCTTTATCTCGCTTGATTTGCCTTCAGGTCAGTGTAAACACAATTTCAGTTACATTTTTCGAAGCGTTTTGTTTTTATTGAACAAACATGGGATCGCACTGCAAACAGATACAGATCTGCAATCTTTCAATCTTCGATCTTCTTACATTTCTTAAGACTGTGAGGGAAACTGCAATGCACGTCAAGTTCATTGACGCCTATGGAGTTGTTGATTCAATAGCCCAAGCTGTAACTGATTAATGTTCACAGCCATATTTGATCTGGGCCGAAAAAAACAAGAAAATCAGTTTTAAAAAAGATTCTACAAATTTCCATTTTATATTAACATATATGTATTTAGTGCAGTGTAGTTAATCCAAGCTTGAATGTTAATCAGAAGGAAAACAATAAATATTTAACATAAATTATTTAATTTAAATTAAATTTAATGATCTTCTAGAAAATTATCTTAATGTATGAATGCATACATAACGTGATCACCCAGTATCGTGAGTTTAAATTGTACTTTTCTAAGTTTTTTAAGGGCAAATCCATCACTGAAATATACCAAGTAAAGGTTATTTGAGCTAAGCTCCATAGTATTTATAAAAAATAAGTTCATTAAAGACTCTATTTTTAAGATTATGTTAAGCTTCAATTTACAATAATCTCTCTCTATCTCAATTTATCTTTCTCTCTTCTTTCAAAGCACCATAACCGATAAATATATCCATTACTTTGATATAAACTATTTGCTCCCTCGAGATCTAACAAAATCATATGCTCTAGACTCTAGACAATAGTGAGCTGCAGTTAGATAGCTCGATCGATCTTCTAGAACTGTGTTGAAGTAAATGAGTCGTATAATCCTCTTTTCGCAAGATCACATGAAAAAGATAAAACCGGGGCAGATACTGGTAGCTATCTTTTAGCATACAGCTCCTTGGGTTGCTCCTTTTGTTTTTTGTTAAGCCGCAAACAAATTTTCGCTGCGCTTGAGATCAATCATTTCAGAGCGAAGCAAAGCTGAAGACCGAAGAGAGTCTCATAATAAATCAACGGAAACGTTATTGTGCCATGTAATTTTTGTGTGGCACAGGAGTTTTAGCTAACGTGGCATGTCCTTGCTGCAGCAGGATGCCCGATTCGGAATCTGAGTCCGAGTGCCTTTTGTCTCTGTGCCATACATTCTATTGTGCTGCAATTTTGTTTTCCTTTCGCTTCGTTTCGATCCATTTGTTGTTTGCATTTCAAAATGCAAAACATGAAGGAGAATTCGGGTACCAGGTGCATGTCCAGACAAATATTCGAGTATTTGCTTTGAAAAGAGAATTGTGTGGCGATCTCTGTACGATATGCAAACATCTGCTTGAACCTCCTCCATTCAGATCACTTTAGTTTATTTCACTTCTTGGCTGACTGTACCCAAAGCTATATCGTTTTACAGGTGCACAGTTCACGTAGTTGATCATCAGTCATCAATTTGATACGTTTCAGCTACCAAAGTGTACATAATTCCCACCCAGAGGGGCAATCGAAACTAATCAGTCGACACCTGTTATTTGGACAATATTAGTTTCTATACGTGCTCTACTCGCGATCGGGACGAGCTCAAAATTTATAGCCCAAAAACGCAAGCAAGATTTGTGATCAATGATCCATGGTCCGTGATCGTTGGCTTGTGTAAGGGTTTTCCTACTAAGAAAAAGGATGTCTGCTGGCAGAAACCTGTTGGCAACTAATGCGGTACATTAATTCAAGAAGAGACTCACTCACTCGCTCACTCACTCACTGACTAATCGAAAGCAGACCCTTGGGCAGGTAGACAAATGATTGCCTGGTTTGCTGGATTAGCATTAGAAAAACGAATACGAAAAGAAATGAAATGAAAAGGATCAAGAAGCGAGTGCAACGAGCCTTGCCTCTAAGTAGCCAGCTTATTGTAAGCCAGAGCTCGAAACGATCGACAAAACTAAACCCTAAACTGAACCCAAGATCAAACCAAAAACGAAGCCGAAAACTCATTCAGGCGGAAGTAACAGCTGCGTCTTGTAAATGCATTCGCTGTCTGAGACAAAAGTCTGAGAGTCTCTTTAAGACTTGGCAATTATGCGCAGCTGTAAGATCGAAGATCGAAAAGGATCGAAAGCTTCGCTCCCACACAAAAGGCCCAAAGCTTTAGTACATCTCCAGATTCTGTGGTTAAAGTTGCTATTGTTGCTGCTCCTTTTTCTTTTCTTTGCTTTTATTTATTTTTTTTCGAGTCAGTTGTCGACATCGTCGCACCTGTCGCACAATTTATTTTACGCCAAGAAGTGAAAAGCCCAAAAGCAAAAACCACCAAATAAACAAAATAAAAAACAGTTGCTTGATGTGCAGCGCATATCCGTTTGTCTTTAGCTTCCTCTTCGTAATGACGACAAACCAAAAGAAGCAGCTGCCATCTCCAGCCCAAAAGAAATCCAAAAACAAGTATATAATTCTCAATCTTCGGGTGCCAAAGGTTTGATACCCTTGCAGATATGTTTATTAAACTGAACCAGGTTCAATATAAATATCTTTTATCAAAAGAATTTAAAGACATTCGAAACTAAACAACAATACTACTCCATCTATTTGAAAGGTTCGTACTGACTAATTCTGTAATGCCTTTTCTCTTACATATAGGATGAAATAACTTGACTCAGGTAAGTATTTTCGAGTATTCTCATTTAAGTAATCTGTTACCTTGCCTTCATTACCGCTTGACAATTTTATAATTTTGCTCCAAGTTTAATCCATTCTCATATCTTCCTTAATCTTTTAAAGTATAATATTTAAGATACTCCTATGGTAATTTTAATTAACTTTTTATATAGCATGAATACATTACTAATCAACTTCTTTATCCTTACAAAAGTGCCTTATTTAAAACACTTTGCAATTTTTGATGTAATTACAATACCCTCTGTTAGGGTATACAACAAAGAAAAGTAGCCTGGTCCAATGCATCGTCCTGATCGTCAGATACTAACATTCAGGAAGACAAAGAGAGGGACCAAACTGCAGCTTTAGTTTTCGTTTCAATGTGGATCTTTGCTTGTAATTTGCAATCGTTCACATGTTGTTCTTGTCTGATTTTATTTGCTTTGATATGCTTTTTTGTGATCATAAAGTTGCCTTGATCACTTTAAGTAGCTTTTGCGTTTATAAAATTTCCGAAATTTACGCAAACTGTCTCAGAGAACGAAAAGAAAGAATCACTCTCTTCTGGCGGGCTGTGAGAAACAAAAGGTTTCGATGATCGCTCTGATTCACCACGATGCTGTAGATCAATGTCACGTTTATGTTTTGATCAAATTTATAACTTTATTAAAAATATAAACGTATGATGCACAGATCTTGTCACGCTAAATAACGTGGAGTCTGCGATCGGTTCAAGTTCACATTGATCGGTTAACTTACTGCTAATAAATGTAAATATAGACTTAAAAGAGCGCAGGAAATACGCAATCCTTATTAGGAAGGAAGAAGCTGAAGAAGGAGAGTGGAAAGCTCTCAGATCATTAGTTAATTAAAGTAACTTAATGATTTTAAATTAAGGATAATGAAATATAAAAAAAATATTAAAATCACACAAATCACTAGATATATTATATTCATTCCCGAAATGAATTTAATAAGTTATAACTAAGCTATAATAATTTATAATTAAAATTTTGATATTAGAAATGATGGTCATATAAGTGGACTAAGACAATTATATAATAATATGTAAAGTTGAAAACTAAAAGAAACTGTTAGAAAGATCATAACATTATAGGAAATGCCAAGACAAGGATCACTTATAAGAAAAAATAATTAAGGGTAAGACATTCGATTATTTCATATCTGCCTTACGTATATATTCCAAAATCATAATGGGGAAATTAGTGAACCAAAATTTAACTTGGAGTTAGCACTAAGTGGTACCTTATCTGCAATATAGAATCAAAGATCTTTAGTAAGAAAGTACAATTTCCTCTGATAGAAAATGGGAATGTTTTCTATTCTTTTCGGTTTGTTTCTAGATTCTCAACGGAAACTTTCGGTGACAATTTAAGTGATCTAATTTGTAGCTCCATACATTCTATTATACACTAGAAGCTAACCCTCAGTCGATTTCGGATGAGAAGAACAAATTGTTTGGAAAATATAAACAAATTACAAGCAATTAATAAAAAACAGTTGCAATTGTTTGCACTTTCGGCATGTAATGGCCCATTTGTTGGGTTAGAGGGATAACGAATGTCAGAGGTGGTGGCATGTAAACGACAATGTAATAGCTACCCAAACCGATAGTTCTAGACACAACCCATCAAGAGAATGGTTCATACTTCGCCAAAGGTGTGAAGACTGTTTGCCGATTAGACAATTTGCCATGGTTCGTTAGGAGTTCTGCCGATGGATGGCATATGGAAAATCAAAACATAATTTCAAACGCTTCAATGAATCTGCTGCAACAGGGGTTAAGGGGCAAAGGGAAGCCTTGAACCTGGGTGGAAATGTTACCGGTTTTACCAGAGGAGGCAAACTAGTTTCACAGCGGGATCGCATCTCAACATTTGCTTTACCTTTACCTTTGTGTGCGCCTCTTTTTCTTTTTCTTGTTCTTGTTCTTGTGCTTTCTTTGAGCGAGACAATGAGGTTCATTAGAAATGCAGAGGCACACAAATACATACACTCACAGGATCACAAAGGGTACAGCTGCGCCTTTCAACTTTGAGCTTTGCGGCACGAAATCAATTGGCATTTCGTGTTGTGCCACTCACAGCAGCTGTTATCCTGTGTGGCGCATCCTTTTGTAATTAACAACAAGCGAATTCTAGAAAGGGGAGCAAGAGGAGTCGTCTTGCCATAGACAGAAACGGGTAGAGAGAGGGAGAGAGAGAAAGAGACACAGATAGCCGCAGGCACGGGTTAAACTCATTAAAGCCAACGCCGGCTGTGGCCTGCGTACAGTTGCCAAACGCAAGCTGATCGCCCAATGATGGCCCAGCTCTGTCAGTCTGGCGGTCTGTCAGTCAGGCAGTCAGTCAGTCAGTCAATCGGTCAGTTTGTCAAACATTCAGTCAACCTGCACAGTTGAATGCAACTGTTTGTCGGCCTCTTGGCCATCACCTGCCATCGACATCGTCCGGCTCTTAGCCATGTGTGTCTGATCATGCTGTGCGTGTGTGTGTCTGTTAATGTGTTTAATGATGCCTGTGCCATTCGCGCAGTTATGCTAAATTGCAGCTCTGGCTGCCCCAGCAATCCACTTCACTGCAATCCCCTTTACGCGGTGGCACATGTTGTCGCTGTTGTTGCTGTTGTCGCTGCCTCGTGCGACGCGTCATCGATTGTCCTGTGTATGTATGCGATATGCGGGCTCCGTTTCTTCGCTCTCTAGCCACGCGCCCTCTACATTAACAACAAGAACAACAGCAACAGCAACACCAACAGCAACTGAAAACTCTTGATCGAAATAAAACTTTCCACATGATTTTTACCTTTTCTGCATTCGATCACCCTTCAAGAAACCGAAGTTGCAACTGCGCCTTGGGAAAGCACCTGCCAAAATCATCAACAGCGGCAACAACAGCAAAATGTGGGCCGCCCTAATGGAGTTGTCTTGCGGGTCTGGTAGATTTGGTGTCAGGATTCAAGATTCGGGTATTTCGACAAGTTAAAGCTTTTCTGCTGCAGGCGCATCACATTAATTACTAAAATTTTTACCTAATTATTTTCATATTTTATTTAAACTCTAATAAATGCCGACTGCCAACTCTGGGCTGGATCGCCTCTGGCAATATGAAAGGGGCACGTCTTTGTCATTCATTAGGGACGTCTGTGGGATTCTGAGATGTCATTATAAAGGTACAAAAGCTGTAGTACGTTTAAAAGAAATGATCAGTATTCTGTTGGTTACTACTCTGAAGGTTGCGAAATTTAAGAGACACCAATTTCTTTTGTAGCTACATTTTATATTACGTCACTCTCTTTTAAAGAAGAAGACTTTTCCACAATAGTCCATAACATTCCGTTCGCAAGACATTGCAGGGTATGTATACTTCGGCGCATGTGCAGACGAAGTCCCTAACGAAAGATCGATGAGCTCCTCTTTGTAGTTTGTAGCGAACTCTGCTTCTGCTGCTGCCTTTTGTCGCTGAGCGAAGGCAAGCAAAAACAACAAAAATGTCCGTTATTATGTTTTGTATTTGTGATGACATCGTGCCGATGATTAATTTTTTACTTTCTGTTTTATTTTATATTCAAAATATGACATTTGAATTTGAGTATATTAATTATATTTTAATTAACAATTTAATGTTGATATAAATATTTTGTTTTGCTTTGATAAATCGTAGCCTGCTCGTACTTCCTTCGTGCCTTTAAATATTGGCTTGCGCTCATCGCTACTTTTGTACTCGTATCTCTGCCAGGCAGGCTGCCTGCGTCGCTGCTTTCTCGAGAGCAGACTCGAAGCAACAGCAGGAGTTCTTCTTCTTCTTAGATTGTGCGGCTGAGGCTTTCGAGCGACGTTGTCGCTGAAGCAGGAATCAATTGCGCGCGCACCATCAGCGAGGACGGTTGTGGCAAAAGAACTCTTAAGAAATTCTTTCTTTTATCGCGGCCTTAGCGGGAAAAATGATCTCTCGTGGTTGTATTGGATTCGCGACTCTGTTAAGGTTTGTGAATTTGTGTTTGTGTTGTGTGTTTTTATTTAACTTTAGAACCGTTACTTTTAATGTAAGGCCAAAGACAAAGTGCTGAACGTAACGAAAAGAAACTAATTGTGTGTTAAGTGCAGAGAGACATGCAAAAAAATATGCCAAAACAAAATTTCAACTGCTGCTGCGGCAGTCGACAGTTGGTGGTGGTGCAAAGTTTAAGGCCAAAAAAGCTACGCAGATGCAGTTTGCAATTTACGAATTGGTTGGTGGGTGCGGCTGCCTGCGACTGTTGCTGCCGTTACCGTTGTTGTTGATCTTGAACTCACGTTGAGGCCGAACGACAGAGGCCAACTCCCCAGCGTGGAGACCTAACGGTGCAGCAAGTGCAGTGCAGCAGCACGACAAGGAAGAAAAGACGACGCAGCAGCCATTGCATTTCTTTTGATTGCTTGTGTATCATCTTCGGGGATCTTAGCAAAACGCCTTCGCCATCGCCTGCGCCCACTCGCCCGCTAAATATTCGTCGCCGAAATGGGTTTCTTTGCGCTCAGTTGTTTTTTTTTTCGGTGATGAAGAACAAGACGGAAACGATGCAGACGAAGACTATGCACTCAAAAGGTAATCTTATGCTAGAGTATAAAACTGCCGTTATTTTTTTATGGTTAACCGTTTGACGTTTGGGTGCAGCAGCAGCATCAGCACCCAGCAGCCTTAGAGACGCTCTCTCAACTTTTTACAGCCTGTACAAAGTCCAAATTCCGTATGTTATGTCTGACCATCACCATCAACTAACTGACGCTTGCAGTTTGACATTCACACAGAGCTTTGCATTTAAGCTTATGACGCAATAAATAAATGACGAAAGGAGAGGCATAAGTGTGTGAGAGATACCCCTCGGCGAAGTTTTACGACGCAAAAGCTTATTGCTATGGGAAATGCTACGGGAAGGGGTCGCTGTTACCACCGCTTTCATTTGCCGTTCAACTTATTTAAGAAGTACAAAGAAGTAGTTCATTTTTGTGGATTGTGACTCATCCTCACCCCCAACGTTATACGATATTCAACATTACTTTACGCATTTTGCGCGCAAAGCAACCAACGAACGCGACAGAAACAGCAGCAAAAGGTCAGAGCCCACCAAAGAGTGAGAGCAGATGAGTGAAAGGGAAGTAGAGAGAGAGAGAGAGAGAGCGAGAGTGAGAGAGAGAGAACAGAATGCGTCGTATCACGTGTGCTGCCAACTTTGCTCAGTTTTGGCACTTTTGCTTTGCGTCGCAGCTTCTGCGCTCCATGTCAGCGCCTTCATTATTATAATTTTTATTGCTTATGCATAAATCAAAGTATACACATACATATGCTTTTTTATATTCGTATAAAAAGCACCTTTTTGGCCGCCTGCACTAATTTCGCAAAATGTTGCTGTTGATCCTTTTTTTATGTGTTGCGCGCATTTCCGTTACTGATTTTCTCTTCTGCTTTGAGCTCTCTTTTGTTTTTGTGCCAAATCATTGCCATATAACATGAAACATGAAATGTCTGTGGTTTGCATACAAATTCATTAGTGCTGGGTGCCAATGGTGATTGCAACAACGTCGACGACGAAGAGGTTGACCATGACGGCGTTGAGGAACTGACTGACTGCCCGTTGACTGCCTCCTTCTACTATTCCAATACTCTTTCCCTACCTCCCACACACACACACACTCGAAGCGGCAGCCATCGACTGTGTTTTTTGGTTCGCATTTCTCAGAATTCTGCAACTCACCTTTGTTACAGGCCGGCAAGAACTTGGCAGGAACTCACACGGTGTTATCATGTTCTTTTTGTTTTCCCTGGAATTGCCTTTGAAGCTTTCTTTCAAGCTCTTGTCTTCTGCTTTAATAACCTAATCTTAATTATGAGATATCGACAGATACCAAGATTTCTTGTCAGCTAAGAGAAAGATCCTCTGCAAGTAGAACTTTCTTGAATATTAGAAAGTCTTTTTAAAAAAATCCGGAATGTTTGAAAAACTATTTATGTAAAACGATAGATACAAACCCAAAGGGTTTCTTTTCCAGCTCATTTAGAGCTGTATCTTATCTTAAATCTATCGTTTTGTTAAGCACTCCACGTAATCCAGATCATTGCCTATAGATCTGTCTCACATAAATTAGGCGCAACTTTAACACTTTTCTCTGCGACGATAGAAGAATTTATAAAGCTGAAATTATTTTTATTTTTTTTTTTTTTTTGGTTCCCTTTTTTCCGCTTACTGTGTAACCAAAAATGTGACCCGAAACTCGTTCTGCACGACAATTTGGCCACTAATTTTGGGGCTGGCATACCCAAATACAGATGTCGGTAAAATTTTATTGATCTTCTGGGCAAAAATATAAAATTGTTTCATGGTCGTCGATGTTCTTGTTGTGGTTGTTATTGGCAACGAAATCGAAAAGGAAACACAGCTTGGAATCGAAATGAAAACCCCAGGACCGACCATAGAGGACTGAGGATTGGAGTTTTGTGTTGAAGTGGAGTTCTGTGTGCCTCAGAACTGCAGACATCCCAACAATAATAACAACAACAAATACGCTGGCTTAGGAGCCACTGTCCGGAGCAGCTGCCGGAGATCGCCAAAAAGGGCAGCCGAAAAATATTTTTATCTTGATATTTTCTGTTTTTTTTCTGTCTGTTCTAAATATGCCAAGAGTAGCTTTCGAAGCATAAATATATGTCTTTAGTATGGCATGTCTGGTTGCGTTTTCGGAACTTGGTAAATGGGCCAGTGGACAGTCGAAGAGCCAATATGTTGAAGGAGACCCTATCCCCGAATGGCCGAGTGCCGGCCGTCTGCCAAAATTCATGGAATTAGTTAACGATTAATGATTGGATATTGATTTCGGTTGTTCGGTCTCGACTCGCAGATACGGATTGCCTTACCAGTCTGTTTTTTTTTTAGTTTTAATAGATATATGCAAACATGCATATGTATTTCCCGCTTTTCACAATTTGGTTTGGTTGAATAACTAGTAAATTTATTATTACTTACAGCCTCTGTTGTTATCCTTCTCTTCATTTAACATTCTCTCTGTTAATTAAATTAGCATTAATTTTATTAGCTTGACGAACTTTCTTCTTGCATGGTTTAACAATTTTATCTTTACGATCGTCACTCGCATAAAACACACAATCTGAAGAGAAGAATGATAAGTGAGTGAAGGGGCAGAGATGTTGCAAGAGGTAGAAGAAACAGCTTCCCAGGTAGTTAAGACGCAGCGCTCTGCTTTTTTCTTTCATTTTTTTTCCATCGCCGCTTCCTATGAAACTTAATTTGTGGTGCTATCGAATACCTAACCACACACACATTTACACACACATCTTTACTCAACAATGCCCCACATAACTATGGAGCAGCCTTCTTAATAATAAGCGTCCACAAAATTTGCTTAGCTCTTTGAAATTTGTGGTTCGCCTGCGCGAAATTTGAGGCTTACATTCCTCAAAGATCTTTCCCAAAACTTTGCTTATACATATAAGAGTCCCCATCACACACATAACTACATACATACATAGATAGTATAATTGGAACACATTTAACGCCACGTTGTGCGCAGGCCAAAATCTCTTTAAAATCTCGGTCTGAAATTTGTGTGAGAACTTTCTGAAATCTGAGCCTCGTCTCGGATTCTACGAGGATTATAACAGGGTGCAAACTTTGCTAATGATTTGCTTACTGACTTGGTAACAAACTGTTCTGTGTGTGTGTGTGTGTCAGTGTATGTGTGTATAGGCCTATTAATTGCATTTTGACCAAAGCTGCTTGGCCTTCAGGCTCTCAGCAGGCTCTAGTAATTGAGTTGTTAGCCATTTAGTTGTGTCCCCCCTAAAGTGTGCACAGTAATCGTTGCACAGTCCCGCAAGTTGAGTAATTTTTATTGCTAACGAGCCAAGCACTTGTTGCATGTGGCATGAGTAACATTTCAAATGGAAATATCTTTTAGGATTCTCGAGTAAATCGTGAAATGTACTTTCTTTCGTTCTAAGGATAATTACATGATAATAAACATTTTAGATAACTTTGAATTATGTTAATTTCAGGCTATAACGCTTTATTTAGTATCATGTTTTCTTATTGAGTGTACATGCAATAAATAGAGCTTGTATGTATTATAATCGTCTTGTATTACTATTTCTAATAATTGAGAGTCTAGAAACCAATCACTTCTGGGAATTGGGACTGAAACAACTCAGATAAGAAGAGTTTCTAAATACAGAATCAACCATATGATTATAATTTATAATAACCAGATGAAACAATTTCAAATTTCAACTTCCAAACCGATAACGCTTAAGCTCGTATCATATTTCTTGTAATTCAAGCAACCCACACAACACACACACATATTTGTACAAGTTCTGGTCTCTATCACAAGGTATTGGATGCCAAATTGATGATCAATTGAAGAGAAGATGCCAAACCCAATAAACGGCTAACTCTGATGGTTGGCCATTTGCATTGATTGCAAGCAACAATTGCCAAACTGACGCCCAGTGCAGCTCAAACTGCAATGTCGAGTCCAGGCAAAAACATATGCACATATGTACACACATACCTATAAATATGGAAAATACTCGTATATTATGTCATAACAATATCATCGAAATGACTATGCAACAACGTGGGGCAGAAAACAGAAAAGAATCTACGAATGGGGAATGGTTTTGTGCGCATTGTTGTTGTAGCTGTTGTTGTTATTCTTGTTGCAGTTGCAGTGTCTGCATCAAGCAGGAGACATGCCCACTTATTTGCGCCAACTAATATTAAAACACCGTTATGCATATCAGGCACACATTTCACATAGCTATCCAGATGGAGCATATCGACTCACAACTGGCAAACTGGCAGCTCTCTGCCCGATTGGCATGTCTTCTTGGCCATGGCCGTAACCCTTTAATTATGGCACAGCACAGACTCTGCCAATGCCACTGCCACTGCCACACAGGCATAGAAAATAACAACAACAAGAAACCATAGAGAAAACAACGAGTGCAGGACGTCAACGCCTTTCGAATGTCACTCGCCCAATGTTGGACTCCACCATATATGCCTCCGCTGATGCTGATACTCGGGATACTTTCTAAAAGAGAACTGTCCAGTCATATAAGTGGCCAGGCCATGTGAGTGTGAGAGTAAAAACAACAAGTTGCCACCAAAAAAAAAACAAAAAACAAAAAAAGATTGGTAAAGCAAAAAAAAGCTATGCAAGGCAGCTTAATTGCATTTCGATTACGTGGATAGAACCGAATTTGCAACTAAATCAAAGTGCGAGGCAGTCGCAGTCGCAGCCTGGCAACAAACACCAGAGAAAGCACTCGGCAACAAAGTAAATGTTGCACCGAGAACAGGCCCACAGCAACACACAGAAGGAGGCTGGCTGGCTGGCAAATGCCACCAAATAGACAACAGATGAGACAGCCAAGGCACAGCCCAGTCCCAACTCTCTGTAACGCCTTTTTTAGTGCTCTGCGGGCTCCACACTCTACTCTACAATGAAACTGGTTTCTTTCCTCCTCATCCGCATCCTCATGCAACGCTGCCAAAATGGAAGGCTACAATTGTAACAGTCCGAGTCGGAGCAGTTCTCTTAGGCCAGAACCTTTCTAAGCCAGCCTCAGTCCTCAGCATTGGCCATTTAATACAGTTATTTTTACAGCGCGCAGACGCAACAGACGGGCAACAACAACAAACTCCTTTTGGCTGAAAGCTATTCACCCAATTCACCTGGTTCCTCCTGGTTTGCCCCCCCTCTTCAGTTTCTTTCCCAATTCTTAGCCTGTCAATGCATTGAGGCTGAACTCATACTTGGCGTTGCACCCGAGTCATTAAAAATGATTCTCCTCAAACTAGAACAGCCAACACACCATCACCGTCATCATCATCACCATCACCACCACCACCATCGAGCATCCAACATTCAGCATCGAGAATCCATCGCCAACTAAACAGACAAAAGGCTGTCCGTAATTATGAGCTAGAGGTATATTTTATTTTAAAACATCGAAGTTGAAATACACTGCCAAATACATTTACAAGTTTACTAAATTTAAACAGTTCAAGTTGACAAAATATTAGTTGCTAGAAAGTAGGGATTAATAGAGAAAGAACTGCCTGACTAATTTGACAGAAGTTGCACAATAAATTCAAGATTAAAGTAAATTAACTTTATTATTTTTTCAATGTATATGGAATTTGACATACATATTGACATTAACAAACGATTAAAACATAGGTAATCCCAATTATCTTAAGCTAAATTACAGTAAATATTTTCCTTAGCATTGAAGAAAACACAAATAAAGTTATGGAAATAGTTAAAATTAATTTTGACTCATTAACTACATACATTTATGTATCCATAAACTGAATCTGGATATTTTTTCTTATTTGATCTCAGCAAGCAGTCTCACAATCAAAAGATTGTTTTGCTCTTCAACATAATCAAACTAGTTGTGGCATCGTTTCAATACCTCGTCTGTTGCTACCCTATTCAGACTCCCCTGAGCCGCTTTCTCCCCTAACAGAGTTAAGACGTTAGGTGGGTTATGTTGTTGTTGCCTCTTGGATGTTGTTTGTTGCATGTTGTTGTTGTTGGCTTGGCCCCATTGGCGGTGATGTTGTTTCAGTCGTGTCAGCTGTTTGCTTAAGCAAATATTATTACATGATACTGCGCCGCGTTGTTGCTATTCAATGAATTATTAGTTATTTCAAATTTATGTGGCGTTTTGCATTTTTTCTGTTTCTATATTTTTCTTCTCTCTCTCTCTCTGTCTCTCTCTTTCTTTCTTTTTTTATCGCGCTTCTATTTGCGTTTCCGCTTTCCGTTATTATTGGCCTGGATCGACGGCTGCTTTGCGATCGATTCCTTCTCCCGTTCCTCAATGGAGAGTTAAGACTTAAGAACGAACTGGGGCCAGTTCAGTCAGTTTTTCGTTGTTATTGTTGTTGTTATAGTTGTTGGGGGCGTATTTGCCTAAGAAAAATAAATAAATATGAATTTATTGCAGCGTTTGTTCGTTTTCGACTTCTTGCCCCCCTTTCCCCCTCTCTCTCTCTCTGCTTCTGTAAGCGTTTGTATGTATGGGTGTCATTAAAGTTAAAGCTAATGCCCGTTGCGATCAAATAAACAAATACATGTACATATGTATGTGTGTTCCCCCTTTTCTTGCTGAAGATAAGCGACATAGAAATACGCTGAGCCGCAGAAAAAAAACTTAATAAAACTGTCGCGATTTTCCCCCAACCTCAGAATCAGCCCCAAGTCTCAAGTCTCACACACATGTGTATTGTATATGTGTATGTAACTATAAAAAGCACTCGAGAAACTTTGATTTTTTTCTGCTGCTGTAGCAATTTCTTCGCTCACTCATCTCATCTCAGCTCAGAGAATTCATAATTGCCGCTTTTGCTTGACACCGCCACCACCAAGCGATTCACAGCAGAGATCCTCTAGAGAGTTTCTACGAATTTTGTCACGCTTTGGATTTCAAATTTTGCCGATGTTAGCCAACACAGTTAATGGACCCGCCACAAAATACATAACCCCAGTATGCTTACACACATTCGTATATATGTACATATCTTTTTTATCTTGTATGTACTAGATGCTTTGAGGCGTAAGTAAATGGCATTTAACGCTTGATTTGCAGAGTTTAATTTTACCTGTTGGGTACTTTAGTTTCCCAGCTTGATCCCTCATCTCATCACATCCTTAGCGACGATGCTATTGTTCTCAGCGAGTCCCGCACAACAAAAATAGGTCCAACAACAAAAAAGGGAGGTCGAAGTCTCATATGGAGGAGCCCTTCTTCAAGTAGGGGCGGAAATTTAATATGAAATACATTTTTTTTGTTCGTTTCTGAAATATGAGATTTTTGGGCATTGATCATGCTGCTCTGTCTACCTGCTCACCTTTTTTTAGGCCAAAAATATAATTATATTGTAATTTAGCCGTTTTAACATTTAGTACTCATGAAATTTTATACCAATTGTATATATGGTAGATCAGGAAGTTTCGCAAATATATATCACATAAATTTCTTGTAGGACGGGAAGGTGTCAACGTTTTGCATTATGAATAAACATTGCACTTGTCCCGGCCTATGAGCGGTTTGTACAACAACATAAATCAATTCGAAATCATAATGAACGTAAAATAAAATATATTCTTTACAATATAAATATAACTTAATTAAAAAATTTTTGTTTGTTTTTTAATCATTACAGGTTCTCTTAACAATTTGGTACAGTTTCGCTTGGGATCAGACAAATGCAGGTGAGCTCTACTAGGTTGAATGATTTATTACTAAAGGTGTTCGTAGTTTAATAACTTATAAGCAGGGACTTCAAACATAGCCGTAAGCAGTATTGACCGATTGACAAAGCCGAAATTTTAAGGGTATTTCGAAACTTAAACCTAGGAAAAACCGGTAACCGTGCAGAAAATTTTTAAAAAATCCTTGTACCGAAAACCCGATGATAATCGAAACCATAACTACGACTTTTGTTGGTTTCGACTTGAATACCTACTTATAAGTTATTTATTTATATGTTTATCTAAATACGTCGACATTCATTAATTACAAGTCGGGTGTAAAGAGTAATGTCTGGATTTAAGCCACCTAAACATCCACTTTTAGTGTAAAAAAAAATTGAGATAAACGTCAATTTATTATATAAACAGCTACCGCATGCATTCTAGAACGAAATTCTTTACTTCACGTTCTCTTTTTGAAAATCAAACTCAAACGAAAGCAAAAAGTTGCCCTAAAAAAGAAATAAAAGCATTCGGATCACATAGTTTAGGTAAACATAATTTAAATACTTAAATAATTTATTTTCTAAATATTAAAAAAAAAACTATAGAAATATTTTCAGTATCTAGGGTAGCAAATAAATAAATTTTGAAAGATATGAAGGGGTTACATTCGCGCGCCTTTTCCCCAGCTGATTTTAAGTATTTTTTATTTTTTGGTATTTTCTTTCGTTATTTTGCTTTGTGCTGCTCTTTTGGTGCATTTCATGGCTGCGGCGTCGTCGCGTCCGTCGTTGTCGCTTGTGAAAAACAACAACAACAGCAAGCAAAGCAATTGCCCGCCTGCTTGTTGTGTGTGCCTTTTTCACTGTGTTAAATATAAAAACAAATTGAGTTTAAGTAAAATATTCCGCGTGCAAATTACAGTAAGTTTTGGCCGTAAATAATAAAAAGAATTGTAAACAGCAGATGTTAGCATTGGAAATAAGCATATACTTTTATATTTGTACATATACATATAAATATATCCCCCGCGCAGCGATAAATATTTTTTTTATTTTTTACTTTGCTTTTTTCTGTCTTTTTTTATGCGTTGCTTTTGCTGAGTTGTTTTGAGTAAATTTGCTCAGTTCTTTCTTAAGCTTTTTACGACAGTAAAATTAAAAAGAAAAAGAAAATAAAATTTTGTATAAAATTAATTTATTAAATTGAACTAATTATACAGGTCGACTACGAGCACTCGACTATGGAACGCGCATCATCCCCGCTGTTGCATGCACAAGCCGTGCTGCCAGTGCACCAGCCCAAGGGTCGAGGACGTCCCCGTGCCTCCTATGCACAAACCGGAGAATTTGATTTGGGTCTCATACGAGAATATCGTTCACGACCTGCTCTCTATGATCGGACAAACAAACGTTTTAAGGATAAGGTGCATGTCGCCCAGCTCTGGATGCAAATTTCACATAAATTGGGCTATGATGGTAGGAGAGAGAGAAAGAGAGAAATAGGAATGAATTGTCTGGAGCATCAATTTAAACGCTTTTAATTTCTATCTATCAACAGTTTCCATGCTGCGTGAACGCATGATTACGCTACGAAATCGTTATAACATAGAAAAACGACGCGTGGAAAACAGTTCGTTGACTGGCTCCTTTGTGGGATCACAGTGGCCTCTGTTCGAAAATCTCAGCTTTTTATCCGAACACATACGCTCACGACGATCGTATAAGACGCAATCTCGACATGACGGACATCAGGACGACGATGACGACGAGGAGCCGTACGACGCAGATGACTTGACTAGTGAATTTAACGGAAATGCTAAAAGAATCAAACATGAAATGGATGCTGACTATGAGGACGGGGATCCTTTTGATTGCGATCGACAGATGCCAGTGACCACAGTTCTGAAGTGAGTGTCGGCAATTACTATGAATATAAAAAAGTCAATGAATGAATTCAATCTTTTTTTTATTTTGCAGTATACCAAGCAATACACATATTTTGAGTCAGGAAGATTATAGCACCCAACTGAATGGCATCGATAATTTCAATGGGAGAAGTGCACATCACAAAAATCTGGAAGGATTACGTCAGCCGGAGCTAGTGATGGCGGCTGCCAAACAAAAACGTTCACAGCTAATGCCCGAGGCACAACCGCAGTTCTCTAAGCGGCGACTGGATGCCTCTAACTCAATAGATAATGCAATAGCCACTGGAACGGCATCATTAGCATCAACATCACTAACAGCAACAACAACAACAGTACCAACACCAACACCAGCATCGTCATCAACAGAACCGACAACAAATCCAAAGTTTCGAGCCTTTGGCGAATTCGTGTCGCATTCTCTTACCGAATTGCCTTTTTTGGTTTCCATGCGCTTACTTGAGACAATTACCCGCGATCTTGTGCAGGCTGCCATTGACAGCGCTAAGCACAGTAAACAGACGAAGCCAGGATCGGCGGATCACAGTAGCATGGATGAGGCGGATGATTAGATTTAGAGTTAAGACCGTAATCACTTACATATGTAATCTACATTTTAGTTTTTTTTACATAGTCTGGAAGGGGGAAGGCAACATGATGCTTTACAGATCTTTCCTGTATGCCAAAACAAATAAAACCAATGGCCAAACAAATCGAGGGGTTCGTTCCCGATTGCACGCATGTGCATAAAAGTGACATTTGTATTAATTAATTGCAGAGGCTGAAACCGGCAATGGTAATGAATATTGGCCGCCATTATTTGCCATGAACGTTAGCAAGTGAATTAGAAATGCTGGCCACAGGCGAGCTATGCGTTTGTTTTCTTTATTATTTTTTTGTTTGTTATTAATGCGTCCATATTTTAATTAAATTACAGCCTCGCAATGGGCAGAAGTAATGACAGTGTTTAAGCCACACTCGGAAGACGATGGTGGCAACGACGACGACTTCAACTTTCTTGGCTTATTGATATTGTTATGGCAATGTGTGTGCGTGTGTGTACGTTAAGTGCAGTGCAACATTAAAACGTCACCTGATGTAGGTCGTGCCTGGTGCTTATTTGTTGTTATACGAAATACAAATTGCACTAGTCCCGGCCTGCAGTGAGTGTCGCAAACAACGTTCCAGCAGACCAAACCAAAATGTGGTGGCATGTGGTTGTGGCAGTGGCAGTGCCATGCATTTTGCGTATTCGTGTTTCGTCACTGTCAGCGGCAAGCAAGCATGTGTGGTAAGAAGGCAACAAACAGCCTGCCCTGTAATTATATAATTTAATCAAATTACTTGCATATGTTGCCAAAAAAAAGAAACGTAACGAGAAAAAGACGAGCCCAAAGACGAAAGCCGAAAGCAGGGACCTCAAAAGCGCAACGAAAACAACAGACTCAACTTGAGTGCAACGTTTTGACAGTGAAATGTGATTATGTATGCTGTGTGCGTGCCCAAAAGAAAGATATTTGCGTATTTTAGTATTCATCATCATTACTCTTAAGCTTCGCTGCAGTTTAAATTTTGTAGGCGCACTTAAACTTGACAACGGTTTGACAGTTGCAAATTACGTTAGCTTCAGCGAGTGTTATAGTACTGAGTCTTAACAATAAGCAAACGAGTGCCAGCTGGCTGCTATAAAGTACACGCCTCGGCAGCTTGCAGTTGCACAATCTCAAAGCTAACTGCTTTGAATGCACGCGCGCGCTTTTGAAAAGATACATTTGCAAAATTTAAATAAAAAATTATTTTAATTATGTATTTTAAATAAAAATTTGTACAAATATAAATTAAATATTTAGTTATTTTATTTTGAATGTAATATCACACAAGATACACCCAAAAATATTAGCGGGATTCCTGCAGTTGCTTTGCTTTTGTTTTGGTTAAAATTATCTCTTATTTAAGCAAATCATAATCAGTTGAAGGAACGACACGTTTTGCACACTGTTTTGCTTACCACGTTTCCTATATTGCAATAGCAGAAGAATGTAAGGAAACACCAAATGTGGGGTAATTTTGTTCGCGGAGAACTGTCAGGCATAACGAATTCGTTGAAACTTTGAGTGTGGCCTGATTTTCCTAATACGTTCTGGGCACATTAGACAATCTGTATGGCACAGCTGATCAGCGAAAGCATATTAAATGCAAAGCAGTTGCAGGAATAGGACTATTATCATCGTTAAATACACAATAAAGTTCCATTTACGCTGAGCGAGGCAAAAGACGTAAAAATCTTAATATTATGCTGTATCAACAGAAAATATGGCTTAAAGGTTTCTGCAATATTTGTATGACCGCTTTAAATAAAGCAGCTGTTGCTGCTGCTGATATTAACATCCGTTTCGAGTCGACGATTACGTTGCGGAACGTATCGGGAAGTGTGAACCAAGTTTGAAACGAACGATCGTAAACATTTTTCCGCTGCTTTTTTATTGTGAGTTTTTTGCAATCGTTTCACAACAAGTGTAAATACCACTTGAGAGAGTAATAAGATTTTTTGATTGTGGATATTTTATAAAAATCATCACTTGTCAGCATTGGGAAATCTAAGTTACGCCACCTTTTGTCAGCTTTTCGAAATGTAAGTATGTCACCTTTTGTCAGAGTTGCGAAGCAGAAATGCGCCACCTATGGTTAAGAATTTGAACTAGAATGGGAGCAGTTGAATAAATTAATTTAATCAACATGATTTTTTTGTACAATCAAGATTTAATTTAAGTCAACCAATTTAATTATAAAATAGATAAATTAAAGTAGATTCTTTGTCAAATATTCTGGAAAGTTCCAGAAAATGAATAAACAAATCCATGCAAAGTTTTAAGCTTTTTTTATCGAGTGAATTCTAAATGTGCTTTTTTAGAACTACACTTTTAGCATTAGGCGTTACTTTTATTTTTGTATTTTTTGTGGAAATTTTTATTATTAAAATATTGAGTAACGAAGGAAAATAAAAGATAATATACAGAAGAAAGAGTGTCGACACCGTGGAGCAGCTCCACAGGATTAAGTTTCTGCAGAACCGAGCCCTACGCAGATATATAATCGTCCCTTTATTATCGATCGAGATTTAAATCTGCGCTAAAAGTCAAAACCTTCCACAACTTGTTAGTGATCCTCTTCTTCAATTTCTTTTTATACCCTAAGGTGGCACACTAAGGTTGTTGAAATGAATATGTTACACGCAGAAGGAGGCCTGGCAAACTCCATAGATTCTTTATATATAGCCATGTCCGTTTGTTCATCCGTATGAACGAAAGGATCTCGGAGATGCTTGGAACACCAAATTTATTTCGCCCATAAATCGAAAAAGAAAACAGAGTTGAGACTTGGCACGTGTGATGATAAGGAGGGTCCAGACCGATCGGTAATTTACTCTTCTCCCACAAATCGATATGTTTATTTATAAATTTACTTGTGTTGCTGTGATGCTAAGATAAGATATAAAAATCAACATCTAACAAATCAAGGAGATCGGAAAAAATCACAATAAAATATCCTCTTTGATTAATCTTGTTTTGAAGACCATCTCCTACAAGCTTGGCGAAACATAGTCCACCAAGGTTGTTTTAAAAAAGAATTTTACATATAGTTTGATTAAAACACCTTTTTCATTTTAGTTTATATTTAATCTTTAAGTTTAGCACGTGCGCAAATGAACGTACTATATTTTTTTTAATATATGTATATATATATATATTTTTATTTTTTTTTGCTTTCTTGTATGAATGTGTTTTTATGTTCTGATATAAATATAAACGTGGAGTTATTTAATTAAAGAGTTAGTTTAATGAACGTATGCTTGTGTGTGTTGAAATGAATGTATTTGGATGTTTACGTTTTGTTCGTTTTTGTATCCTAAAGATCTGCATAGGGCATATATTAATATCGTAGTATGTAATATTGAGAAATGTAAGTAACTCTAATTGTGGTATGTCTTTATGTATGGTTATATCGCGATACCAATATGCATGGGCTGATAGAAATTATACAAATTAAAAGAACTGATTATACCGATTATATTACATACGTATATGTAAAATTAAATTGCATTCTGGGAGCTCAATTAACACGAATCATAGTGGATACAGCGATATTTAAAATCAATTATTTCGATGAAAAGTGAAGGTGAGAGAGAGTGCTTGTTTGTATTATCTGGATAATGCTTCTTGATCTCGTAATGCCGATTACAGCCGACGTTGAGCAAATGATCAAGAGTTAACAGCAATGTTTTGCAAGGACCATATTATCTTTCAGGACGCAAGATACTTAGATAATGCTGGTATTAATTTTTGATCATGAAGGATGGTGACTGTTGTCTTCGGTATGATCTGCTCTTATATTATTGTTGCTGCTGCTGCTGCTTCTTCGTAATAGTAAAACGCTAGATCTAAGTTCGCGTTAAAATTTGCTGATCGAGTTCGTTTATATGTATGTATTTTTTTTAGACGTATTTTGTTTGCTGGGCTGTTTGTTGGATTTCTGTTGCTCACTTCCGCTGCACATCGAAAATGTTGTATTGTATTGCGTGTTATCCACAATTCGAATTACCAAAGGCCTGACGAATATCCACCGGGTGGTACACGATTCTTATTGATCACCTGGTTACCACCGTTAAGTGCTGCTGGTTGAATATAGTCTGTTGCACCTGGCTTGTAGCCCTCACCAGTAACGGGATTGCCTTCTGTATAAGATAATGAAAAACAAAAATGATAAATACATTAGAAATCAAGTTAAATATGCAAATCAGTTAATAGTTTTCGCTCAATTTCAATCAAGATCCAACCTCGGTGTTTTAATGTCTTTGGCTTTAGACCGCCTACGCCATCTCCATTCAGGCCAAGCCCAGTAATAGGGTTACGAGAATACACATCATCTTTGGTTTCAATTTTAATACAAGGCACATACGGCTGCTCTACATAATCTTGACGGGGGCCTTGAGATTCTCCCTCCTTTGGATCTGGTCCACCATCCATATTATTCACTATGTATGGACGATCTGAATTTATGGCTGTATCACAACGGGTCTGCAGATCAACGTCGTGTTTATCAGATTCTGAGTAGATGTAATTGTCTGGGGGAACGGTCCCAACTTCGTTATCTAAACAAGGCTGATCAATGTCCAATTTATCCTCAGAAAGTGTTGGTTCATCCGATGATTCGGTTGAAGGTGAACAATCCTTGTCACTCTCAATATTATTTGCTGTTGCTATTTAATTTGTTGATAGCTAGTTTATGGACAATTCATGAATTCAGAATACTCACTGCTCATGTTGCGCAAGCTTTACACGAAGATTTTAAAAATTGAGATGCAATTTTGGTACTAGTTGCGTATTGCGTTTGGATATTTGTACCCCAAACTTATGGGATGTACAAAATATAAAATTGTTCAAAACTTTTTGTTGATGTGCTAAGCTCACTTACAGATGTGAAACTAAATTATGTTCAACTCAAAGGGTGGAAGTCGGAGCAGAAATATAAGCCGAAGACTACTGTATACACTCACTAATCTATACTTTCTACATTACCTGATCTGGCGCCTCCATTGATCTTAAGATTTTCAGTCGAAGAGGAAACGGAAGATGAGGCTGACGATACCGAACCACTTTTGCCGATATAATGCCCCTTGCCATTGGGAAGGGTTTGCTGCGCGGAGTCCGTATTCTTGCCAAATGGAATGCTGCTTTTCATGTGATTCTTAGCTGGCGTTATCGGACGTGCCGGCTCACCAAACAGGCGAGAATAAGAGTCCACAGTCTTTTGGCCGCGTCGTGGTGCGTCACCTGTACAGTACGATTAAGTGTACGTGTTTCGAAATGAATACAACATGTTTCCGACACACCAACAACAAATACAAGAAACATAAAATTAGTGTGCTTTTATAATAAAGTTTATATAAATGTATTCATAAATAACTACAAATTCGTATTAAAACAATTAAACTTAGAATATGTTAAAATATGTAAATAATGATTAAAAGGCATTAGTATCAGCGCATAAGTTGTATGCAATCGAATGAATGTGAATGTGATCGAATCATCAGAATAATTAGCAAAAGTGAGGAGTGAGAAGCTGATGCCTAAGGGGGTGAATTCTTATTTCTTTTTTAACGACCGATTAACCGACTAAAACTGCTTAACTATGAAGTGGACAAGTTAAAAACAATGATGGCATTTGCGATCCTATACAAATATTGGAAATGTTGTGGGTCAACATTGTTAGTTTCTTCTTATTTCATTTTATTTATTATTAAATGCTAAAACACTTTAATAGAATATATGTTCATATAATCGGACCATTAAGTGCAATTGTTTAAGATGGTGGTCAATTAAAGTCCTGTGTCCAGTGTCTAGATGAAAGACAAGTGCTTTAACAACGTGCTAAAGATTAACGTGGACTTAATCAAACAGAATTGATAGAAATGTGACACAGAATATTAGAATTCATAGTATCCACGACAACATTTTTATTAAGGGGGAAAATTAATAAAAACTAAAGGAATTCAATTAAAACTCTGTAATTATACGGGCTCTTAAGATATGTACCAATGAAATAGAATCTGTGAGCTCCTTGCCGTACTGTAAAGATACGTAGAAAAAGAAAAAGAGAGAGATAGAGAGAGGAAAAAGAAAACGAGACACAAATTCAATAAAAGAATTCACTCACAATACCATATAATAGCGAAAAGAAATGGACAATCAATTTGTACTATGAATATAAAACCTGTTAAATCTTATAAATTATGTATAATTTTGATAAAACTTCAGCTGGGTGCAATTTTTGATCGATATTGTTTTTGTTTTTGAGGTAAACAGCACAATCTACAAAGCTTACAATTGCATCTCAAATTGTATTGTCAGGTCTCAGGTCATCATTCAGAGTTGCGTAAGATTTTCGAGGAAATGAATATATGTTATGCCAATTTTCATTCCGATTCTCATTTTTGACATGATTATACGGATTCAATTTGTTTTAAATCTATTAAATTTATATGCTTGAATTATGATTTTATGAATTTTTAGCAAAAGCACAGTAAAATCCGGAACAGCTCTGAATATATAGTATAAAAAAATTATAACAAGCAATATATAGCAATCTGAAGTTAGCCAGTCGGCCGTGCTCCCAAAGACATAGTCTTAAATGAAAATGGAGTTGTTTTCATATTTTTTTCATCACACAGTACACAGTAAACGGAGATTACGAAAATGGGATCACGGCTGTAGCTGTAAATATTACGCTTAGTATGGTTTAGAAAATCTTTCACTTACCGTTGTTCTTCAGAGCGACATCTTTCTCGGCAGTGAAAATGTTTGAGGCCATACGATTCTTCATGGTTCGTGGAGTTTGTGGCATGTCAGAGCCAAAAATATCACTAGAACCTCCGCCTGGAGTCCTCAACACCCTACAAATGAAAGCAGTTAACAAATATTATTAAATGTATTAATATAAAATAGAGGTAATAAAAGAGGTTGTGGCTTTTTAGGGAAATCTCTACACTCTAGACCAAAAATGCAACCACTTGCTTGGCGGAAGTAACGTAGCTGCAAGCTCATTATTAATTATCCACAAGCCATGACAAGCGTGCCAAATGAAAATGCATATTTTATACGCGGAACAGTCGAATATGACAACAGTCATATTTATACCCTGTATTTATTGAAAGTGATTATACAAAATAGAAAAACAACGCTTCACCAATCGATTCGTTTGTCCCACAGTTTCAACAAGTCAAACAACTCTGAGCTGCTAAGAAAGAGTTAACAAATTCAAAATTAGACACTGCTTGAAAGTTCACTCGCTGACAGGTTACATAACAGGGTACCATATCGTTGAGTAGTTTACAATTCAACATTTTTAGAAGTAACCGATTTTTATATCTTTAACACACTTTCGAGGATAACGGTTGACCTTGAATTCCATTTAAATTTCAAAAGAACAGTTTTATTTAATACCTAATTGGACGGACAATTGTCTGTTTATGGTGCAATGAATCACTTGATACTATAGTATTTTATTTATGCTTACAGCGTTTTGAGACGCAACCACGTGGTGACGAAAAGCTTGCAATGCAATTGTAATTGAAATTGAAATTGAATAATCGATAAGCTTTTGGTAAACTACCAAAAATGTTGGGAGGGATTTTCTGTTTTCTTCGTATTGGTATTTAAGACTTTCTCCAATTACAGAGGAAACAAACTAGAAAATAGTTTTGAAATATCATTATATAGATGTCTATCACTTAATCACAATTTGTATTTGGGTTTTCAGTCAGACCTCTTTGCCGTTGGCTTTTCCCATAATAGAGGAGGTGAGAGTGCTTTTAGAGACATTTTAATGGGATTTTTAATTTTTTCTCTACTACATTAAGTAACAATGTTTAATGACGATGCTGGCTTTATGTACTCTTTTATATTTAAGTTTACAACTATTGCAATTAGCAGTGCTTTTTGCCTCTTTAAACTCTATGTTTTCAAATGTGGTTTAATATGTATGGTTCATTTAGGAATCATTGACAAGTTAATTTCCAAGTATAGATGCTGATTAATTGTTTTGTTAGTTCATTGGACAAGCTCATTTAAATACCTCTGGGAGCTAGTTAATTATAGACCATAAATCATTTGATTAAAAATTTGACATTGCAGGAGGAGAGGAACTGGAAATATTCAAGTGTAAAATCCGCTCCTTTTTCTATCAAAAACCTTTCACATATTAAATGTGTTGGGAGACAACAGAGGCAAATCATAAGACATCGATTTTGTCTCTTTTTTTTGTTTTTTTGAATGTGAAGTGAAATAAAAAAACAAGCCTGACCGGCAGGTAATCGAGCAGCAGAGCACAGGTGCTTCATTTGCTATTGCTTGGCAAAATGTAAACTAAACTTGCTGCAAGCGACAGTCGATGCTCGGCTGGAGCCTTTACCTAGTGCATTGGGGACAAAACTAAATGTGTATTGAGCCAATGACAACAACAACAACAACAACAACAATAATAACAACAGTAACAACAACAACAACAACGACGACGACAGCGAAATGCGATAAGTGCTCGAAGCCTTTAGATAAATGTTGAACACTTCTTATCCATGAAACCTTACGGGTAAAAGTTGTTTTGTCGAACACCTAAAGTAAAAGTGATAGTTGCCAACTTGGCTTAAGCAAGCCTTTGTACCTTTTTTGGATATTTCTACTCTTTATATGACACATGTGAGTCCTAACATATACGTGCACTATAATTAGAATTTCTTCCTTAGTCATCAAATGCTGTAGATTCAGTTCAACAGTTAACACCATCAAATTCAATTGTGTTTTTACTGTTGATACCATGAAAATAACTTGAGAGGATCATGCTTTTATGATGAAATTAAATCATTAAGTTTTGATATGTAAGTCTCGATAAATTAAATTTAGCTCGGAATGAAAAGTTTGATAGCCATGACATGACACTCGTTGAATTAATAAATACATTGCCTGGGCGTGTCAACGCCTATCAGTTTCGTTTTTCAAAATGAAAGTAAAATTGCAACTTATTTCATCAATTTTTGAGTTTGCACTATCGCTGGAGTACTTTCTAAAAATCCCGGGACTGCATGGTAAATTAATTAAAATTCATGGGTTCGAGTTTACGTGGACACTGTAGTAATTTCTATTCAAAGTTATCAATTTTAAACTGAAAGGTTCTTTGTCAAACTCTTCTCTCGAGAAGAGAAGAAACATTCTCTTACTAAATATATTTAAAAGTTCCTCTTGGGTATTATAAAAGATTGTTTTCTGGAAGCTTTTTTTATATACAATGTAAGACTTAAATCAACTTTATTAAATTTCATGGAATTTAAATTCAAATCCAATTGACAAAATATTGATCGGGTTCATATAAAGATTAATGCCAGCTTTCCACCAGCACTGTCATTCGTGTCATTCGACGTTATTAAATTTTTGTTTAATTTTGGTCTTTCCACGACAATTTGACACTTCATTCGGTGATTTGTCATCCGCTCAAGAGAAGTGTAAACATGCGTTGTTTTAGTAAAAATAAAGTGTTTATAAAATGAATATAGTGGCACAAAAGCGCAATTGTAAATCTTTGATAAAAAATACTGCAAATCGATTATAAACAATTACTCAATTCGCATCGAACGATCATTCAGGCCTTATGGGAATTTGTACAGGCCGAATTCTTCATTCGAATGACGGCTCGTGGAAAGCGGCTATAATAGATGCAAGAAATATTATTGGGCACAGAAAATGACTGTTTAAATTTCGAATAGATCAGCCTTAAGTCGTCTTTTCTACGTTATAAATAAAAGTTGTAGATTTCAGCTTATAGGGTATAAGAAGGGTATTTGAGGCGTGTTTTCAAACAAAAAGAAATCTAAGCAGTATTAGTTATAACATCTTGAAAGATAATTAAATTGTACAACTGGCTGTCAAACCCAACACAACCCAACCCAACAAAGTGACTTGGCTGTAAATTGCAACAACGAAACGCTGTTGGAAGTGGAAGTTAGGTTTCCTTTTGCTTGATTGCCGCTTGCTGCAGCCGCATGTGTCAAAGCCGCATGAAGCAAAAGCCCATGGGTTTGTGGCAAGTGTTTTAACGGCATTTGCAACGTCAGCCACATGCGGTTTTTAAATGAATTTATGCACTGGGAAGAGGAAGGGTGGGGGGACATGGCTGGGGCGGCCAAGGAATGTATAAATTGATTAATTGCAACTGATATTTATGAATTTGTTTAAACTTTAAAGTTCGGGCTTTTAGCTGTTTAGCTGTTTGTGTAAAGAAAGTGTGCGACTTGATGGACTTGGACACACAAAACCCAACCAACCAACCAACAGCTAAACAGACAAAGAGATTGAGAGAAAGAGTTAAAGTGTCTTCCACCTGTTCATTAGGGTGGACTGTCTGATTGTGTCTGAAAGTGCATTATGTGCATCAATTCATACTCTATGTATGCTGTTGGAATTGTTTGAAAATTGTTTCAGTTCATTCGTCTGTATTAAACAAATGGCCAAGTGATTGTTCAACAGGCGAGTCAATTTGTTATTTCTTTTGAGCTGAATTTTTTTTTATTGTTTATTGAGTTTCGGTTTCGGGTTGATTTAAATTGGTTGCCTGGTCGCTGTGATCTGTTGGAGCGCATCAAAAGCAAACCGTTATAGTTATTGCTCCAACTGCAGCTTTGTTTGTTTCATTTCATTTAAAACGTGTCCAGCAGAGAGCACTGAGCACAGAGCACAGAGCGTCGCATCGTCGTGCAACCGCAAACAAAAACCTAATGAAAATTCAACTGAAGCACGAAAATTGAGACTGTGGTTGGTTACTCTTTTTTGATTTTTTTGTTTTTTTTGTGTGTTATTATTGTATGCTTTTGTTGATTTCCCTAAAACGTTGATTAGCTGTATCCATTATAATTGCTCTGCATGCTAGAAACAACAACAACAACAATAGCAACAACAACTGACGGTTTAATGACTTGTTTGATGGGGCCATGCTGCAATACTTTCCCTGTGCAGCCGCAGCTGTGCACTCAAGCGGAGCTAGAGCTAGAGCTGCAGTTGGACTTGGAGTTGGAGATGGAGTTGATCGATGTTGCCGATACTCAACTCAACTCAAATGTTGTGCTTTTTGATGGATTGGCGGCAAGCATTTCGAATGCCCGATGCCCGATAATTTCCTGTAGTAGGTTTGGTAGGAATTTGATCAGGTGTGGCTACGGCTACGGCTACGACTACAGCTACTAGTGCATTCATTTGCAGAACGAATAAAAAATGATTCCCTCCTGACTTTTAGACCATTAAATGACGTCATGACGTTTATGTGATGTTCAGGCCACGCTCAAAAGACAGGTGAAAATGCTGCATTCCATTCAACTGCAACTGCAACTTCAACTTTACTTCCGCAAAACTTTACTCGACCAAGTACCACTTGAAACAATACCCTGTACTGATGAAATTTTAAGTGGATCTAAATCTTAATCTATCTAGCCAAAGTATTAAATAAAAATAATTGACTATTTCTGACTTATAATTTGTTTGCTATATACTTAACATACTTCATATACATACATCATGACCAATATTGAATTTGATATGACGAAGCAATTGCCCTTACAATGAGTACACAATGATCTTATGACATATCAACATGACGGAAATATTACCGGAGCCTATTTAGATTATAAGTCACACAGAGCTTTAAGAATTTATACTGTAGTCTGTTGACAGACATTAAACAAGATTAAGCCACAACGTCATCTATATGGTAGTTGCAAAATTGGCTAGGTGTTCTTTATCGACTGAGGATTAATCATTAAACAGATAAGGACTTCTTATTGATCTCGACATATCTATATTCAGCTTTCAATATCGGGGGGAATTACTTTTAATAAACAGATTTTTCGTATTGTGTGGGAGGATAATAGGTTTATGGTTCGTCTTGGTTTTGCTGGTCAATAAGTTTATATTACACACTAATTTGTAGGTATAATGTATAATTTATGTATTATATAATGGTTCAGTTTAAGTATACCCTATTCGCTACAGGGTAGGCACACAGTGATAGAGATTAAATTAACTTTAAGCTGACAGAGAATATTGCGATATTGTGAAGCACTGTTAGGTCGGCTTAGCATCATGGCAAAACAGTTAGATTGTCAATTATCGATAGTGTTTTCCAGCTTGATCAATAATTATCGATTAGCTGCGTAGAAAGTGTACACTGTACAGCCGGCAAAGCAAAGAGGCAAAGAGAAAAAGAAAAGTTGCCGCACAACGCTGCCACTTAACAATTATGCGCATATGCGCAAAACATTGCACATTCCTTGGTCTCGCCTCGATTCGTAGTGTGTTTTTTTTTGTTGCTGTCTTTAAACTTCAGAATTAATGACACATGAGTTGAGTGCCAAATCGTGAAAGTGGCACAGGGTATTATCAATGCATTCAGACTGCATACAGAACACTAGCAAAAATATTAAAAGTATTTTATGTTAGATTCTCGAATCGAGTCTCATAGTTTAATAAGTAAATTTTAAATAGATAACACAGAGGATTTTATCATTTTGTTTTCTATTTATTATGCTTAACTTTATTCAAGTATTCAAACCTAGTACTAATTCTATGGTATCCTATATTTAATACGATATCTGTTCAATTTTAATAGTCGCCAGTCGGACTGAACGTGTCGAGTCAGCCATAAATTAAACACAATGTAAATATGTACTTATTATGTATCGTGTAGTGCATATTAATCTAACTATACTTTGAATAACACTCCCCGATCCCTATTGACCTGATTTAGAGTTTCTTCATATTCTCAGAACTTTCGAAATATTCAAGTCAATTGCAAATGCTGATAAAGAGAAAGAGTTTTGCCCACTTTAGCAATACATGTGCAAATTTACTTAATAATTGTTTTATTTATAAGTAAATCAATAGGACTTGTACAATAATACTCGCAATTTGATGATTTATTTTATAATTTTGGGAATCGATCAAACATGAAGTTTTCTTGCAAATGAGCTTGTGTTTCCGACAGGCACAGGAAGGTACGAAAATACTTTCAAACATGCGCAACAAAGAAATAATACCTAAGTCTCTGCCACTAATGCATGTACGTACTATGTAGGTATGTGCCTATAAATGATTGTAACAATAAATAAAAGTGAGTTAAATTAACGAAGGAACATTCGCCAAGTTCTTTTATTTGTTTTTTGTTATTTTGGCATTGCTTTTCCTGTTTGGCCTAAATCAGCACATCAATGACTGTTGACATAGTAACTTATATTTGTTTGTGTGTATGTGAATTACCTGTACCTCTATATCTTGATGTACTTGT
This sequence comes from Drosophila putrida, assembly GCA_037043535.1. Lineage (NCBI taxonomy): Eukaryota > Metazoa > Arthropoda > Insecta > Diptera > Drosophilidae > Drosophila > Drosophila putrida. Next base: position 142,745 of record JBAMBI010000103.1, on the reverse strand, counting down.
TATTAACAAGTTGTAAGGCATGCTTGACTAGGTTATACCCTCTACTCAAATCTTAGCTCTTTTCATAGTTTCCTTACATACCGTTTAAAACTACTTATGTACAATTGGTATAGAAAAACAAATTACTCTGCCAGTTGATTGTAGCAGAACTATTTATTCATTATAGGCTGCTTATGGAATTTAAAATTTCATAAGAAAAAAGAGAATGCACTAATTGCGAAAAGGAATGTGTTGCAGCAATCAAAAAGGAATGTTTTTAATAAAAGTTATGTTCATTGTGCATTGTCAATTTGGAAGACAATCGCATAAAATTACAAATAAACAAAGCCATAAAAATTCATTGTCATGATTTCCGCCGCACAACGTCAGACACAACAAACAAATGCAGCGCTATGTACATTTAATATGACTGACTCTTTGAGAAAAAGTCACGCCTTTAAAATGTAATGTAATTACTTACCGACCATAAACCGGGCCCAAAAGAAAAGCTTATATAGTATGTTAGGCAGACAAACGTTCGTACAATTAAATAATCTATATGTATGTATGAACTATTTATTTATGACTGATACCTGAATAAATGGATACAAAAGAAAGATGAATGCGAATCATGCGCATGTCGAAATGTGGAACTGACTCTGACTGTGTATTCATGCAGATTACCAGCAGTACTTTTGTGTGTACTTTCAATAATTAGTTCTGCAATTGTAAAACAAATGCCAACTAGGAAAAAGAAAAAGAGGACAGAGAGAGAGAGAAATGGAGACTGGATGACTCTTTCACACCAAGTTTGGGACAAACGTGTGATAAATGGAAAATGTAAACTCGTAGTTCCCCCCCCGTCTTGACAAGTGTTAGTATTGCTAAACAGGCCATAATTAAATATATGTATAATAAAAAGTGTAGAATGCTAATTAAATTTATGAAAATATTGCTTGTCTTGAAAGTCAACGTTTTAAGTGAGTTACAAAACCAGAAAGTTCAATGTACCATGTGCCATGTTCTTAACGGCCCAGACGGAAGCAAGACGGCAATTTGCTTTCAATTTTTGTTTTTGTTTTTGCTATTGTTTTTGTTAGGCCAAAAAGACCATGTCGGGAGTTAACTGTTAGAAAGGGGCGGCAGCCCTCGAGGTTTTGGGTTGAACCATGCAAAAACAAAAGCTGGGATTGGCCAAGTGAACAGGAAAAAAAATCAATGAACTGTCGAGTAGTAGGAGCTCGAAAATAGGTTCTCGGCAGATTACACATACGGCAAAACGTGAAGGGATAGAGGAAGAGTTTTTGAGTGACCAGCACACATGTTCGTCTGGTTGGACAGAGCTTAGGTGAATGCACTGTAAATTACAGCTAAATACAGGTGCACCTCGACATACATAACCATATAGTCTCCTATGCATATATAATGTGGGGGAATCTTCAAAACTTACCTCTTTTTGGCTTTGCCAACATTATAGATTTCAACATGTTTAAACGCAGCATAAGCGGCCATTATATATGATTATATATATATATAAACTTGTTATGTAGTTATCGTTTTGGATTTATGTATTCGTTTATTGTTAGTAACTTTAGTTTTATTCCAATAAAAATCTGGAAACACAAGGGAAATCAATTTTCGGTTGCAAGACACCAAGAAAATTTGCAAATTCTATTTAAACAGCAGCAGCAAGTAAAAATAAAAAAGCACGAGTCGCACACACGAGTGAGGAATATGGAAATGCACGAACTGCAAAAAGTTGTTCACGAGACTTCTCCAAAGAGCTGATGATGACTCATGTTGCATTCTGCATGCTGTATGCTGTGCTGCATGCTGCATGATGCCTGCCACCAATGTCGTCGCTCTGCCTCGGATGCTGTGTGTGGCACACGTTAAAAAATCAATAAAGTGACACAAGAGAGCGGAGTCCCAGTTCTTAGCTAGGACAATTGAAAATTTCTTGCTGCTGCCAACAATTGAAAATCAACAATTTGCAAACTTTCCTATATTAAGACTTTATTCTGAATTTGAATAGCATTTTCTTGAAATACACTCACAAAGTAACGAAACTTTGATTTCTTAATATATGTATGTATTTGCAATTTCTTCACACACGTTGAATTTTTCAATTCTCTTGAAAGGGATATGCGTTAGACTTGTTATTTTCCTTGCTCCAATAATATTAACCGCAAAGAATTAAAGCCAAGTGCTTTTCAATTTTCCATCTACGTATTAACGTGTATTTTAAGCGTTAGCTTGCGTTGCAAACGGTTCGAAATGAAGCTGACGACTGGAGTGCATCGGGAAAAGTGAAAAGCATTTATTTCCACCAACAGACCAACCGACAAAACCGACCAACAACAGCAACGACGAGAAGTCTTATCGATCCGAACAAAAAAACAGCGACTAGGCCCCAACTCTCTCAGAGATTTTACAAACGTAACTGCAGGGAGAGAAATAGAGATACAGAGAAAGAGAGAGAGAGAGCACACACTTCGCTTTGTGAGTGATTCTATGTGAGTGTGTGTGTCTATGTACACGTGCATTGTGTATATGCGGTACGAATAGAGCACGAAGAGTCATGTTGGGGCTGGTTACCGTATGAAAACAAAAACAAACTACAGCTGATTAAAGTTAAAGCTGCTTTCCGCTCTCTCTCTCTCTCTCTCCTTGTCTTTCTGTGCCCATTTGACACTCTCTGGGTCTCTTCGTTCATTTTTTTCCCCATTACTGTCAACTTTCAACTCCGACTCAAGGAAAATATTGCATTGCTTTGTACACACTTACACACAGCTGCAGATACTCAGACTCAATCTTTGCAGACAAACTAAGAAAACTCCAAAACAAATCTTTTTATGAAAGATACAGCTGCTGCCTAAAAGTTCATCTTGCAATTAGGTTAGAACTCCGGTAGCTCTATTCAGCAGTATTTTGTGATTTTTGGACCCTGTACTTTTAAAAAGTACAAAAGGGTCTATTAAGTTTTTGCAAAAATGAAGTGCATAAAGTATATATATTCTTGATCAGCATCAAAAGCCGAGTCGATATAACCTTGTCCGACTGTCTGTCCCTTATTTGAACTCCTAGATTTGAAACTACTATATAAGAGCTAGAGACACCAAACTTGGCATGTACGTTCATATATCTTGTATTGATCAAGTTTGTTTTAGATTTTTGCCACACCTCCTTCGCCCCTAAAAATTGAAAAACAAAATTTCAAAGTCGAATTACAAGAGCACCTTTAATGCTAGCGCCTTGAGTTTGTACTTATATTATAAACTATAATCCAAACCTGTCCTGAAAATTTCCTTCCAGTCGGATGATAAACACGGAAGTTATTAAACTAACAATGTTACGGGCAGAAGGAAAAAGAAGAAACGCTAGCGACCTCTGTGTTTATCAACTGATATCTTTAAGGGGCCATCTATTGTTACTTCTGGTACCCAACATTAAAGAACAGTCTATAGTGAACGGTTTGCAATCAAAAGATACAGGGTCTTCTACTGTTGAGCTTGCTCCACTTCCAAATAAAGGATATATCAAACTTATAGTTGTAATCTGTGTAAAAGTTTTAAGAATTTGTGTTAGTCTTTCACATACTATCTGTGAGTGAATGTAACAAAGGGTATCACATACTTTTATTAATATATATAGGGTATCTTGTTTTCGTTACGGCACAAATTGTAGCTCTTTCTTATTCTACCAATGTATGTATAAGTGGTTCAGGTCTAGTAATCTTGTGTCTCTTGGCGTAGCTTTGCTGTTACCGTTATATTTGGTCCAAACAAACCGAATGTTCGCAAAAAAAGTCTAATAAAACAATAGTATTAGACTAGATGATACCCAGTATCAAGACTTTTAGCTCATATTTCCATTGTTTCCCTTGCTGAAAATGTGAGTATAGCCTCCAATTTAATTCCCGTTTCAACTGAGATATAGGGTATATAAGATTAAGACTAACAAACGAACGAAAATTATGCAGCGGATTGCACCTTGTATTCGGCGGTCGGACTGTCGACATAGTAAATCACTTTCATCATCTGCAGGAGAAACTCGATCTGCACTAGTGGCAAAATGATTTTAAAGAGTCGTCTTTCAATGGGTTGCATGTATGTACATTGTACAATGCATGTACATATTCTAGTACTTTTAGACTTCTCATTCTTCTAAAACATTTGGCACACATTTCCATGTACAACAGGAAGCAAGTACCAGCATTTTTCAGCTGCGCTGTGTTATTTTTAATTTGCGAAGCGAAGACGTTTCTTTGTGCTTATCAAGTAAACAGTATAAGTTGACAGGCCTTCCCATGACGATGGGACCAGCCACATAGCTACCCAGCATCTCTATATCTAGTATGTATGCCGTATGCCGTATGACACCATCACCATCACCATCCCCAGACGAGATTCAGCTGTGCGCTTGTGTGCAGTGCAACGCGCCTGGGCGGAATGCACTTGCCCACAGGCCCACATTGCCCACAGGCAACCCACAGGGCTGGGTTAAAAATAGGTAATGTCTTCCAGAGAAGGAGGCATCTGTATCTGCTCATCGTTCCGACGGCTCGGCTCTTTGGCATGCTTTGCCTAATTGTCAAGTATCTTCTAGAATCTAGATGGCTCCAGTAAGTAACTTACGAGTGTTTTTATGTTTTTGTTCTGGCTTGTGTGGGTGGCTGCCTTTAAATTTATCTAAACATGAATCTGCCATGTTTTTTCGTTGTACTCCATGTGAAGGGGTTAACCAATTGGAGAGTACTCTTATTGCCAGACTCAACCCGAATTTAGTTGAGTATAAAAACCTTCTGGCTCACTGTGGGCGGTACCAGATTGGGCAGCTGACAATCGACAATCGCCAATCGCCAAAGTTTATTACATTGTTTACTACACGATGCAATTTAGGACTAGCTCAAATTTGTTCAATAATCAACTAAACAATAAAACAATTAAAAATAATCTGCTCGAGTGTATTCGACGAGCAGATATCTTGTAGTTAGTTCAACTGCTTTTCCTAACATCAAGTCTAATGAATCAATTCTTATCCTTTCAATGCTTTAAACTTTATAGAATATATAAAAAATTCAAAGTAGCTGAACCAACTACCAACGTCAAGTTCTCAAACCACCTGACCCATGGGTGTAAAATTGTTTTAAAGGCAGATATTGTCAGTTGGAGTAGCTGAACACTTTTATAACATTTCTTTTACCCATTTTATGAGTGCATGGGATACAAATTGGAGCTCTGACAACTCAGGCAACTTTTCTTTCTATTTTTTGTTGTTTTTTTATTTTATTTTTTTTTTTTGCTTGTCCATTTTAATTATAGCTTTGGGCACACATTTCTTTTTTGTGCTTTTGCTTGCTGCCTTAAATTTAGTCACCTTTTGGTCAACATTTTCCACATATGTCTAGTACGTAGAAAAGGCACACAGTTTTCACTGCATTTCACCCGGCAATTAACCGAGCGGGCCATTGACTGACTAAAGCACTTAAAGCTAGAGATTAAGTGAAATAATTAGCCAAAACTTACAATCCCGAAACATTAACAAAACGTGGAAAACCATACATTTTCAGTATGCCGAAGATCTTATACTCTTATATGTATATTGTTAAGATACCAATGTCGTTTTAAAAATAAATAAAACATTAAGAATATGATATAAAAGTAAAAGTTAATATCACCTCATATCATGTATTATTTACTTTGTGACAATATTATAATATGCACATTTTGGCAGAGTATTTAAATGGCTTGGCGTCTCTGCTCAGTCACTTAGAGATCGTGTGCTTTTCCTTCTCCAAGATACTCCAGTTGAAGACCCTCTTTTTACAAAACAGACAAATAAACAGCGTGTCTGTTATAATGACTTGGTTATTCATGCTAATCGAGGGTACTCTTTGTTCTTTATTTTGTCGGTGATTCAGAGTCGGAATTAAATACTTATGCATACTTATCTCCAATTGTCTCAATGATTCTGAATCTTGACATTTTCTTATCTATCTCGGAATACTTTTGTTGTTACGTATTATATTAACCTTTCATATGATTATTTTTAATTATTTCAAAATAAAAGCGTTACAATGTTTACCAAAAATATTTCAATCCTATGCTAAAAAAGTTGCATGAGTTACAGATGAATGCAATTTTCATTTTTGCTTTGATTAATATACATATTACTGTAGGGAGCTCGATTAAATATCACAGCTTATATAACAATTGATGTCAGTAAAATTAATCCGCCAGAAAAGTCATTGATCTTTAATGCTGTTATCGTTTTAATGACTGAGAAACCCAGATTGTGTATGTAAATGTCACCAAATTTATATATGTAAATAAAAAACAAACACGACAATAAAATTTGACAATTTTCATTACAGAATAAAAAATTATTTTTCTCTGCCATTTTAGAGTTGACAGAACTGTTGAGCACATGCAGTAAAACATTAGTTTACATATAGATCTGGGTACTTATTTTAGAAATTAGTGCACTTTATGAGTGTAAAGTATAAAAATATATTTAGATGAGAAATTGTTAGTAAGAGACTAAGCACTGAAACTTTTGTGAACAGGAGCGAGTAGGTCACGTGACTCCAACAAAAAAACAAAGATAATGAGCAAAATGAGCTGACAAAGAAATATGAAGTAAGAAAATGCAAAAATGAGGAGGCTGGAGGGAGAGTAACTGTTATATGTGTCTTACAAGTTACTTTACCCTAAGATCATAGCCAAGTTTGCGTGTGTGAGAGTGAAATGTGTAGAATTACATAACGCAACGGATTGGTTAATAAATACAAAAGTTATTCAATAATTCAAATGTCAAAAGTGAATGCATATGCATGGTTACTTTTTTAAGAGTTCATTTTGGGTTATTTACACCCAGTTACAGGGTGTCTCTCGGTCTTGTGCTCTTAATGAAAGCATTCTTGCTGCTTACTGTAATAATTAAAGAGTTGACATTATTGTAGGCAGTCGATTGAGTTTTCAATTAAATTTAATTTAAAATATTGCTCGCTTTGGGATTTTGTGGTACATTAAGTGATTTATAGACACATTCCGACAACTTGTCGAGGCGGATCATTTTAAAGTTCGAATTCCTATATTTAGAAAAGGTCATATAAAGTATTTGTCATGTCATTGTCTTCAGAGATGCAATCAGATCGTAAATGAAACGCACTTTAATTAATCGTATTTTTGTTATTTTCAATGAATTTCCAATTGACAGAATGGGTATATGTATGTGTATGTATGGATTGTATCGATAAAGTTTATACTGTGCGACTGCTTCGTTACAAGGTATCTGCTAGTCGAATAGATCCCTCAATATCCCACAGTATGCTTTCTGTTTCAATGTCATTGGCTAAATGATTGTTGACAAATAACTTGGTTAAAAGACCATTTAGTGCAATTAACTTGGATAGGATAATGTGTCTAGGCACTGTAAATGGAAGTGTTGCGAATACCAGGATAGTGTTTCCTCAAGATATTGTTAAATTATCGTTGACTAAAGAAAGACAGTGAAATCAATTTAAGATCTAATAGTGAATAATCCGCGTTCAACTTACTGAACGGCAAAATAAATAAAACTGGCCAAAATGGGGGAAATTTTATTTGTTTATTGAGCGAAAAGTGAAAGGCAATTTATTTTGAGCGCAGAGTACAGCTCTTGGATAGAATTTGTTACAGTCTTTGCGTGTTTAATACGGCATAGCCGAAAAATTGTTGTTAAAATATAATGAAGCACTAATCAGTTTTAGGCACCTTCTAAATCAGCCAAAAAGACTTTTCTCTTTCTCTGAAAACAATTAAATGGTACATTTCGTTAAAGAGCTTCGTGGGCACGTTTCAGCCGACTTTTAAATCATTCACACTCACACTTTCACACTCACACTTACATACACGTATGCACACGATTGTGCATTGTATATTTGCTTTGGAAAATTAACTACTTCAGACTTGCTACACAGCTAGGCCAGTTTTTCAGCTTAGCCGCGATGATCACGTCAGATAAGTGACTTTTCTCAGTTGAAATTAATCTGTTAGATGCCCAATTTCATTTTAATTGCAATTCTTTGAAATGTCAGATTAAAATGATTCAAAACAGAAACAAGAAAATTAAAATGTAATCGTATAATGTAATGTACGAGGTGTGTTCGAAAACTAACAATAAGTGGAGTTTTTTTTTTCTTAAGTACAGTGAGAACTCTCTTAGGCGAAACCTCATCGTCAGACTTAAAGAATAATTCTTTATTTTTTGTTTTATTTTCAATTTATAGATTTTTCATTACAGCGTTTATTGTAATAATAATGACTTTAAAAATAAGGAAAATTCACGGCGAATTGATTTCCTTAGTAATTATTCGTATGAAATAATTAATTAATCATATAACAGTGAATCTATAATTTTAGTTAACACATTATTTTAGTTTGAAGCTTTTTTAATTATTTTTTCAACTATGCTAAGCTTTAGAAATAATATATATATAATATATTCAAACGCTTTGTAGTGATCTTTAAAAAATTTTTAATTTTAAAATTTTGGTCATCCGTCATGTGTGTCCGCCTAAAAAAGGTTTTTGTTCGTTTTTTTCTTTCATTTTCTTACTGTCCGCGTCCGCTGTCCGCTCAATAGAGGCAAAATAGCTCTGGAAACTTTACCAAAACCAAAGAGGTGTCCGCTAAGAGAGTTTTCACTGTACATATTTAATCTCATAAATGATTCAGTACTATAAAGCAACAAACACTGATTTCTTAGTTGAAAGCTCGTCTGGTAAACATTCAACTATTAGGTTTGAAACTAAAGATTTCTGACAAAGACTTCTATTCAGGTTAGCCAAACATAGACACTTTCGTTCTTCATGCAAAATATCGGCAAGGGGGCTTTAAGATTTATAACATAAAAAAGTGTGGATGGGAACAGAGAAGGACGTGAAATTGTAATAAGAAATAATAACAAATATAGTTTAAACAGTGCCAAAAAAAAAAGAATATTTCATTTTCGGAATTCTCCTTTCTGAAAACCAGGTAAACTCATGTAAAGCTGTGGCGTCATCTATTGTCTGTATTGCGAAACACAAATAATCCTCTATCGTTTGGTCTTCAAAGTAGACAAGAACAGTCAAAGACTATCCGGTGGCGTCACCTGCTGTCCGTTTTGCGGATAAACAAATACGCCACCTACTGATTTATTTTGAAAGTGCGCCACGGTATATTTTCTGGAATAATTTCCTTAGACGCCTTAGGGACTTTTTTTTGTTTGTATATTTTTTGGTACATCACAGGAATTATTGTGATTATGATCGTAACTCAGTTTTGTGTATGTGGTTTATGTATTGGCTAAATTGCACTGCTTGTCATACTGTAGATTTCTTATTTAACAAGCAGTTAAAATACTAAATTAAACAACTAAAAATTAATTATTTCAAATTTAATTTTCATTCATTAAAAAATAAGAATTTATACAAAATTTTAAGTCGTTTTAAAATAAGAAGAAACAGAAAATACGAACTTCGTTTAAACGACAAATGTCGTTTTGAAGAAACAGTGCACATCTGTCAAAATCTCCTGCTTTACGTAGATTTTAATTTTGTTATGCAGAAATTTGATAAATTGCCGACTCAGTAAATAAAATGTATGGTAAACATGACAAACAATCCGATGTTAATCCAGATTTTAGTAATATATTACATCTTGTATCTATGCAATGTGTGCAAATTCATCACATTTGCATATTAAAATACCTCTGAGACTGGGAGTCAAAGAATACATACAGAATAAAGAAAGCTGAGATTGAACCTGTTTCTCAACCTGCGTCCCAGTTTGTTTATTATACCCTGTATTTATGAAATGGGTAAACAAAAAAAATGGTATGATAGTTATTGATTGTAAATAATCGTTGAAATGAAGAATTATCGGTATTAAAAATAATGTAGTACAGTGGTTCAAGATTATGAACTGAAAGATAAAGCTTTATACAACTGAATACGTCAACTTTGGAGACTAGGGACTACCTCGGTATGTAGGTTCTACAGAGTACATCCTAGTCGAGTACTTTCAACTAGAGCATTCTTTCTTGTCTGCCAGACAACAGCTGCTTTGCCACTCCTACCTCCTAATTATATAAATTTCCCTTTGTTTCGTAGTAGTTTGTATGCGAAATTCTACTTTCAGCGTCAAGTCTGAATTATCTGCCGACACTCTGCCACGCCCCATCTTTGTCATTGTCATCTGTTGTCGCTGACTTTCCGTGGGTTGACGTTGCATTTGTAACCAAGTTCTTAACAAAAGGTTTGATCAAGTCTTTGTGCGTCACTTGGATCGTTTTGTAAACAGAGTAAAAGGAAAAGGTATTTCAAGATCTTGACGAGTCAAATCTGATTGATTGAAAAGTTTCTTACCCAATGCGAACCATTTAAGGTAGTTCTACTATGCGCAAAAATTAAATCCTCAGAAGAAAAACAAACTATGTATGTTTCAGATGATTAAACTTGTCGGACGGTTAATGTTTTGCGATTTTGTCATGAGTTGGAAAATAACACTCATATAGAACACGATTGTACGAATGATTCAGCAATTAAAGAGAGTATTTTTCTAGATATTTATAAGCAATTGGTTTACCAGAAATAAGGGAGGCGTCATGTGGCCTACAAATCGCATCTGACTGGGCGGCTTGCTCATCCAAGCGTTTGTATCTTGGAACAGAACAAAAATGACAAAATTAATGCGCTGGAACTGTCGCCAAGTAAGGATTATGGTACATCTGAACACATGACGCATTGGCATTGGAAACAAATGAGATTTTAAATTGATTTCAATAATACATCATTCTAATAAAGGTCATTCAAATATTCTTTTTTAATGAATTCAATTTCTTTGTATTTTTGGGACAATGTAATTTAATTTCGTAGTTTAATATGGCAAAAATTCTAGCTTCGACTAAAGATGATTTTTGCATTACATGTGATAGCTCTAATATGTTCTTTTAATATAGAAAGCTAATGACATTAAAAAATATATATATTATTGACTTAAAAAAAACTTTAACACGAATATATTTCTTTTCAACAACAAATTTTTTTTAAATATTTTGAGATGCGATAGATTCATTAATCTGATACACGCTTTTCTCAAATCTGCACCCGACTTGACATTGACTTTTTCCCTCTTTGTTGGGTCCCTCCTTTCGGGTCGGGATCTTTTAACAGCCAGAAACACTTACCGATGATTCATTTTGCGTGGAACGTAGAGGAATATGTGTGTGTGTGTGTTTAAGTTTGTATTCATGGAAAGGTATACGAACTGCAGACGGGTGCGCCTTGCTTATTAGTAAAACGTTCACTCTTTCTCTACCTCTCTCGCTAGTCTGCTGCTCTCCAACTCTTCGTCTATATAGTATGTCGATTAGTTACAGAACCTCAATTAAGACCCAGGCATGACAATCAAAATCCACAATTGTTAGACAGAATAAAAAAAATAACAGCAACGAGAACAGAATGGCACGTACTAACATGCAAGGTCTTAGTCGGTAACATGCTATGGATCCAGGTTCAATGCACTTTTCTGCCGGTTGCACTTCTGTCTCGTGACTAGAAACCGCTATAACTAAGCATATGAAAGAGATTATAGAGGCACAGCCTGACGCGCTTATGCATTTTCCAGCTCTCTTAGCCATACACTTACATCTACAGATGTACATATGTATATATTTCCTTATAAATACATACGTCCATATGTCAAAATAACACCTACACTGTTGTTATTGGAAAAGGTATGAGTAGCCCAAGATATCTCTACCAGGAGTTACCCTGGGAAAACAAGTATCTAAAATTTTAAACGAGCTTTAAATACATTTCTGTATATCTAAAGATCATTTAGCAGTTTGGATTACAGAAAGAGAATTTGTGATCGTTGATAAGAAGTATTGTTACAATACTTTTTTACAACAATAGGACAGATATATATAGCATCGAAGCTATATAATTTGATACCAAACCATAATGCGGACAGGGTATACGAATCATTTTAATATTAAATTGGACTACGCTGGGGTTGCAATAGATATACAACTACCCGGTAAATTCTTGGGGTTGTTGTTGATGCCTGTCATTAATCACAAATACAATGCGAAGCACCCACCCACACTAGAGTCAACTTGTCCCATTGAGCTATATGGGCTGTACAGGCTACAGCTACAGGGGCTTGCACTCAAAACGCATCGATTTAGCCACTTTGTACAGTGGTGGCTTCCAAATTAGAGCCAACCTCTGCCTCTGTTGACTAAAATTTACCAGAAAAGAGAATCGTCAAAAAGCTACACATTTGGTTAGTTAATGTATATTATTTTATTTATCTTTGACTTATGTGATATTTGAGAATTGGAACACAGTCTGGAATTCCATTTCCTTTGATAATCTACAACAACAGAATGTTGAGAATGCGATTAGACCAATAATTTATAATAATATATATGTACATTCGTATGATACAAAACGCATATACCGATTGACAAGTAATTGCTTTAAAAAAAAAAACAATTTGTTGACAAACTGTATGAGAATGAATAACATTTGGATTATCAGCAGAAACACTCCAAAACAAAGAAGGGATAGAAGATAATTTCGTCAATGCTTTTAGGTAAATATTTTTGTATGTAAATTCAAGGAAGAGAAGCCACTCATAAAAAGTAAATTGGTCAGCAGGGGTCGGAAACTGATAAGCAAACCGATATGCATATATTTAGTATATATGTATGTCTATACAAATAAGGAAATGGTTGTCAAGGGCGTTAACTGCACTGCTATGGTTTTGAGCGCATTCCAAAAAATATAATAAATGGTGGTGTTTATTGTAAAAGGAACAAATGCACATGTTCATTTGTATGTGTGTACTTGCAGATGATGAACATATACAATTGACAGCAAGTACAAATTCAATAGAGAAGAAATGATCGTAATGTGAAACATACTTACAAATATATATACGTATATGTATAAATTCACATGCATGTAAACGCACATACCAACATAAAACAAAGAAATCTTTATGAACTGCACCAATGACCAATTAAAGACGCAAGTCTTTAATTGAAGTCATGGAGTTGCATATGTATGTGCTAAGCCTGTGCCGATAAAACAATGCTGATCATATATTACATTATGAATTATACACACGCGTGCACACAGTAATTGCACACTTCCATACAAAAATATATTTAAGCATGCCGGCAGCCATTAGGACTTTGACAAGGGTTTTATGCACTTCACTTGTACATAGGTACACATACATACCGAATGCAAGGAATACAAGAAATATATTAAAACTCAAATAAATGAAAACAACTTACTTGGTGCTGGACTTATTGTCGGTAATATCAAAATTGGCAATCATTTTGTTTCCTCTTGATTGTTAACGTGGATTTGTATGTTATATCTTTGATTTAAAGTACTGCAGATATGCAGTTAACTGAAATTCAATATAAACAATTTTATTTTAAATCGCACACAAAATCAGACCGGGCAAAAACGCGTCTTGGTAGTTCGTTCAATCGAAATAGAATGAGAAGCGTTGTTGAAAAGTATTGATATATCGATGTATCGGTACACATTTTATGACGATGATATATTTTTTTGCACGATAGTTTTTTTGTTGATATCAATATCGATATTTTCGGTTGCAATTTGTGGGCGATATTTTAACCCGCCAACTTTGACAAATTGGATGCCAGAACATTTAACTTAAAACAATGATATAATATGCGATAAAATTCAGTGAATACAATGGTAATTTAAAATAGTAAAATAAATAGTTTGAAGTGAAATTACGATTAATTTAAAACTCACCCCGATATTTTTAATATCGATGATGGCGATACTTTTGCCGATTGTTTTAAAAATATATAATCTATTTCATATCGACATCATACTTTTTAAAATATATAGCATCCCTATATCTGACAAACAAAACACAGTAAAGTATCGATTGGAAACTTAGATGGCGTATCTATGTTTCGTGAAGATTACAGAAGATGGGGTGGTTAATGTTTCGCAATTTTGCCAAAAGATGGATTTTCAAAATATTTAGAACTCTAAAATTCTTTTATTTTAGAGTTATTTTATACTATTAATAAACCATTCTTAATCTATTTTATAATTAAATTGCTTAATTTAAATCAATTATTAAGTTGTATTTATTTGTTTTATTTTTCACATTTTGTTTAAATTTGCGCGTAGCCTTAAGAAATATCATCGTTACATCGATATATACTTTTTACGATGGTAAGTTTGTACACGATATTTAATATTTCATTCTTGCTTTCCAGCACTACCCTCTTTACTGTTGTTTTACAACACATACAAATTATACACACACGCACACACACAAATACAAGCGTACAGTCGCAACATCTTAAAAAATTGAACTTTTATTTTGCTGTATTAAAACTAATCCAACCGAAATCTACAGTCGTAATTAAAAGTTATTCAGTGATGAACGTTGCAAAAGTATAAGAGTCACTGTCGTAGCGCCGTTAGTAAGCAAGTGGACGACTAACAATAACAAACACAACATGATAGCATCCGAATCGGAGGCCATAAACTCTGCCACTTATGTGGACAATTACTTGGATTCCGTTGAAAATCTGCCTGATGATGTGCAGCGCCAGTTGTCCAGAATAAGGGATATCGATGTTCAATACCGAGGTAAAATAAGAAAATGGCGGCCACCTCAAATATCCCACCTAACCTACATACAAATGTTTACTCCATGTTCCCAATAGGTTTAATACGTGATGTGGACCATTACTATGACCTCTATGTGTCCCATCAAAACTCGCCAGACACTAACCGCCGCTCGCGTTCTATTACCCGTATGCATCAAAGTCTAATACAGGCACAAGAGCTTGGTGATGAAAAGATGCAGATTGTCAATCACCTACAGGAGATAATAGATGCAAAGGTGAGACAATTGGACACTGACCAGCAGAATCTCGACTTGAAGGATGAACGTGATCCATATATACTGTTAGACGATGGTCCCCCCTCAAAGATCCAGAGGTTACAGAGTCCCATGTGTGATCAAGGAAATAGCGTGGGCAACAGCGGGTTAAATAACAGTACACTGAGTGGTAACGGAGGTAATTCTGTAACAAAGGATCATTACGGTTCAGTTGCCTTTGGAGCTGTTGTGGGTGTGGGTGTATCGTCAACAAGCGGTGTTATGAGTGGTAATGGAGGAAACTCAACGCCGACTTATGATCGTTCCAGTCATATAGGAAATGGTAGTGGCAACGGATTAAATGGAAATTATTGTGGAAGTGGTGGAAGCGATCTTCAGCGATCGGGCAGTAAGCGCTCACGAAGACGCAATGAAAGCGTAGCCAATAATGGCAGCTCCACAGAAATGGGCGGCAACGAATCAAATTCGGCAAATGAAGCTGGCGGAAGTGGCAACGGGACTAGTGAACGCAAAGGTTCTATGGGAAGTGGCGGTGGTGTAGGTCAACGTAAAAGTCATGTACAAATGTCAGGCGGAGGTGTTGTTGGTGGTGCAGTTGGCACTACTGGCAACGGTGGTGGAGGTGGTGGGAACAACTCTGGCAAGAAAAAGAAACGTAAGGTTCGTGGCGCTGGAGCTTCAAATACAGCTGCGAATGCGCGCGAGGAAACGCCGCCTCCAGAACCCATTGATCCGGACGAGCCAACATATTGCGTGTGTAATCAGGTGCGTTTTGAAATATAAGAAAATGCAGCTCAAGTAGCTTAAACAATTATTGACAAACTTTAATTTTATCTGTTTAGATTTCCTTTGGAGAAATGATACTCTGCGACAACGATTTGTGCCCTATCGAGTGGTTCCACTTTTCATGCGTATCACTAGTGCTCAAACCGAAGGGAAAATGGTTCTGTCCCAATTGTCGCGGAGAACGACCCAATGTTATGAAGCCGAAGGCGCAATTCTTAAAGGAACTGGCGCTCTACAACAAGGAAAAGGAAGAGAAAACTTAAATCATGTTGTTATTACAGTTTTGTGTTGAACACTAAGCCGTTACAAGTAGATATTAATTCTTGTCCCTACACTATGTAAATTATTCGCTTCTAAAATATGTAGTCCTTTTTCGCTAATTGAACTTAAGATTGTTTTTTTAGCCCCCTCCCCCCTTGCATTGGATTGAGGTTGCCGATTTTGATTTCAAGTACTTGTATAAACATTTACTCTACCTTATTGTATAAGCTTAAATTTAATAAACAGTAACATTCATTCTAAATGTGGAAAATTAGAAACTGGGACAGTTTATTAAGGGCTCACGGCTAATTGGATTTAATCAATATGAAATAGAGACCACGGACACCCAGCTATAGCCTAATTTAATATCACGTAGATACCCTAAGCCATATAATTTTCCAGTGAGAAACCGGACATGTAATATAATTTTACAATAAAATAGTAATTTGTATTTATATAATTATTTTTGTATAAATTATAGATATTTGTGTATATTTGTTATTTATATTTAATGTATATAAGACACGATTGGTCGAGAATGCTGGCTGGGAAAATTGGCTTTGGACGGAATAATTGTTGGAGCTGCCAAAATTTAAAATGTAATTCAAATGCTTTAAAAATATTCGATAAATGTCAAGTTTTTGGCATAGAACTCGTCTCTATGGCATTAATAGTTCGATGTTTGGATTCTGAATCTGCAAGAAGATTTGGTATTGCGAGAATACGACGAGCCAACAGTATGTCTGAAATTACTTGTATTAAATAGTTGATTCGTTTATGGATTACTTCCTTAACTTACGTTATAGGCCATCCATACAAAGTTTAACAGCGCCGAGAATGTTTGTTCCAACTAAATAAAGCAAATATTGTTTAAATTGAGTGAAGGTTGTAGGTATCAATATATACTCACGTATATGTAGTAGCCTCCAATTAACCAAAGGCTCCAACAAAATTGAAAGAGAATGGCGAGTCCAACCAAAAATAGCCAGGGCAGGAGCCATCCACGAGTACTTAAAACATGTAAACAGAATTAAGGCTGTTATTTTTATTGCAAAGTTAAACACTCACCTAATTTTAATTCCATAGTACACAAGGTAGGAAGCAATTATAATCAGGATGAAATATATTATAAAGAAGCCTCCAGCTATCGGCATAGATGATCTTATGTCCGTTTCAAACAACGGTGAATATAGCTGACCAGACTCTCCACCAGCAAGCATGTAGCAGATCAATGTAATCATTACTACACTTAATGCGGAGGTGTAAGCGGCAACGGCATAGCTCCCCGTACGCACATTATTAGACCAAATAATTGGTGACCAACAGGAACTCAAAACAACCATTTTATATAAATAAAGTTGTTGTTTATTAATATTTAAAAAGAAATCGTTCGGATGCAAAGAAGACGCTATTTATTCACTCCAATGTTGTCAACGCCCTGACAGTGTGACCGAAACACCAAAACTAAGAGATGCCAAATAACGTTTCGATTACATATATAAAAATATCCACACGTGAAGCGTGAGCTTCGATTGGAAAAATTAGGTGATCGTCATACCAAATATAGCAAACTTTTGTTTTTGGTGAGCGACGATAAGAAAATTCTGTGTCGCTTGATGCCGCATGGATTACTAACCTTGTGCGATGATCATATAATGTCAATAAGATTTAAGTTTTCATCTAGAAAATAACAGCACGTAATGAGAAAAAGCCACGAAAAATACATTTAACATTTAACAACACATAAGATTTTAGGTCCAAATAATAATAATAAAAATGATCAATTTTTGCATTTTGCATTTATTTTGTTGTTTTTTTTTACGTATCCCCTAACCAAAAAATACCAGCTAATGGAAATGTATCAAAGTATTTCTCACATAATCGATACACCATTATTCAAAATATCGTTATTTTTCTCCATTTGCCATAAAGCGATTGTAAATTTTTTAAGGCCAAAAACCCATTATTTAAAGAAATACTGGATATTATTTTTTTATTTTTAACTGCCTTTTCCGCATTTTATCAAGCTATTTTGGCAGATAAAAGAATAAATTATTTTTATGAATAATACAGAAACGTCAGATTATTATGAATGTTAACTTAACATAATCGTAGATTGCATTAAAATATGAAAATATGTAATCGACAATAACATTAACATATGAACAGTTATTAACAGTAAACAATTGTTTTTGATAAGCTTTTATAACATAGGTTTTGATAAACATCTTAAGAAATTATAGCTTCTACACTCTTTTTTGTAGTTAATATTTATCAAATAATAGATAAATGATTCACTAGCAGTGAGTAAATTATATGAAAGTCACTAATTGAAGACTAAATTTAAATTTCAACTGCAGACATTTGCCATATCAAGTTTTGGAGTAATAGCCGGCAAACTTATCGATAGACCACAGCAGCAAGCTGTAAGGAAAGAATTGTAATAGAGTGCAATCGAACGCGATTGACAACGGTCATGCTCGGAAAGGTGTCGCGGAAGAAATGTTATTTGATTTAATTTTCATTTAAGATACGAAAACGTTGTTACATTTTGTAATCCAAACTTAACATTGAGAAGTTTTCGCAGTAATTAAAAATAACATGAATTTCTTGGGTGCGTATGACTGAATGTGCGTATGATAAATATAACCTAAACCGAAGGATGTTTAAATTTGATAATGTCGCGCGTTTAGACAAACCAAGTAAAGTGCTTCAAGTAGGTGAAAAGATATACTAATAAGATATCGTTTGTGTTTTATTTTAACTTTAAATATAATTTGATTTGAAAGTAGTGTGTTCAATATGGTGATATTTCTTTGGTTCGCCAATATGATGGAATTGTGTTTTGAGTTCAAGCTCTCATGCTGGCAGAAAGATCATGGTACTTTGGGTACGGCAATACAGTCAGAGTGAGCGCCGACCCATATTTCGATTTCATTTCATTTACAAAAATAAAAAGGCGGCCAAAAAAAGAACCAAACAAAACAAAAAAAGCGAAAAAAATCAAACAACAACACGAAAAGCAGCTTCGGCAGCAACAGTACGAATGCTCAGATACTCAAGTGCAGGCAAAGAAGTAAAAGATATGCCGTAAAAAGGCAGCATAAGTGTATTTTGAAGATACATTTTTATGCTGTTGACTTCTCGTTGGCTGCTGTACTGTCTGTGGCATGCTGGTTTAGTAAACTGCCCGTTGGCTTTTATTATTAACTGTTACACATTATATTAAAGAAATATGGTAACAATAAGTAACAGAAAAGGTAATATTTATAAAAACTATGTTCGATATATGTATGTATATGTATATCAATCAGCTTCGAACTCTTAAAAATAAAGTACTTAGCTTTAGTTTTGTTACTGACCTTTTTTTTGGTAAGTGGCACAAAGTACATATTTTATAAAAGTTACACTCAAATGATCTGTGGCAAGCAAACTGCCTGTTAGCCAGAGGCTTGTTGTTGGTTAACTTCACGGCATTGATGTTGCTTGCAACGATCCCTATGGCCATTGCCCAAAAGCCAACTTCAATTTGTTTAGTTAAATAACTTCATTTATTTAAATGACTATTATTATCTTTTGGCTAATTGTTTCTAAACATAACTGATAAATGCGAATGGCAAACCCATTTACACCACATTCATTCAACAAGAAAATCAAATATCTCCTTGATCCCAGCCACTGTTTGCCGCATCGTTGCCATGGGCATTAACATTTACATACATTCATACATGCATACATACTTTTAACATATTTATGTACAAGTTGTTGCCATTTGAACGATGTTGGCAATGGCAGTAATGTGACCATTTAAGACCTCTTTCTGATGTCTTATGGAGTGAAAACGTCCTGCTGTGTGAAAACAAATTATAGGCATGTAATGTTGCATGTTACGTCGCGACAGTGATGCGGTGCGAGACTCCCAGGGCTAGGGGCTAGTCAACCAGGCACCTGGGCACCAAGCACTCTAGCATCAATGGGTGAAGCCATGATCAGACTTTAGTTAGTGGCTTGCTGGGCACAAAAAAGGGGGGATGCGGGGAGAGAAACATTGCTGGTATTGTAACACTCTAAAGTCAGGCCCGGTCTGGCCAGTTGTATTTCGGCTTTAAGTTGATGCATTTGCATTGGCGCAAGGTAAGCTTTGACTTGTGTATCTTGTTGCTCTCTAATACTCTCCTAACTGCTTATCAGATTTGTGGAAATTATACACAGCAAAGCTTTTTTGTTCTCTTAATACCCTGTAAATTGTAAAGTGCATATGAATAGATTTGGCAATAAGAAATTAGATATGTATTTATTTGATTTCAGTTTTATCGTAACGAAATAACTAAGAATAAATTTCATGATTAACAGACAAAAGACATATTATATAAATACATATCTCAATATGCTAGCTAGACAGTTAAACTAATATGTAGATGTACCTGAAATACATAGGTGAGTTTCTTGTATCGTAAAAGTGGCGATCACATCCAAAGTAGACATCAAATAATTATCTAAGTTTATAGAGAAAATTTATTATTTGCCCGCAAATCAACCAAACTAAAAGCAGGAATAAAGTTTGCCACTACATATACATAGCAGGCCCATTTAAAAGATACTCACGACCTCGTCATCATTTAGTTGCAGTTGCGCCCACACAAAAGCTGTCCGCCTGTAAAGAAAGCTGGTGTAAACATAATGATAAGTGTACGGTTAAAGAGTTGCAGTCATATTTATGATTTTAGGAAGTGGTGATTAAAACTCAAGTAACTCTTCCCTTTTCCAAACTACTTTTCGGTTTGGCAATCTAAGTGTTGATTTTTAATATAGATCCCAAGTTTGTATAACTTTTTGCTTGTACAAGCATTCAAAAAGATAATTATCGAACAATCTCACGATTAATCTGTGATCATAAAATACATTTACAAGTGTTCCTCCTTTTGACCTGATGTGTGTTTAAATTTTCGGCATCTTCCTGTTGTTTATCTTTTTGTTTTCATCACAAAAACACAATAATGTTTTTCTTCTGCGCTTAGTGTAGCAAGCAAAACAAAAAAGCAAGAAATATTGATAATTTTCATAAAAACTAAAATCAAGTTAAGTTCCGCATTATTGTTTAAGACCAAAAAAAAAAAAAATATAAAAAGAAAAAGAAAAGCAAAACAACATTTGGCAGACAAATCTAAAATGGACTAATTGAATGCTGTGCATAGCTTTGAGTGTGCTCAGTCGTTTATACTTTGAATAGTTTGAACCGAGAGGTCACCTTTAAGGAAAGGTCGTGAAAGTACAACTCTGAGTGGGCCTAATCGAAAATCAAAAGTGAAACGTTGCCCAAATGGCACTTAAATTGAAGCAGATTGCATGGCTGAATTCACTAATTAATCAACTTTGCTCAATCTGAAAAATACAAAACATGAAGAAATAGCTGTTGTGGGGTACCAAAGATGGAATGCCCTTCTCAAGCGTTCAATAAATTGTTACTTAAAATATAGGGTATCAACAATATAGATATCAACAATAAAGTGTTAAATTACTTATTCATTTCTTTTTGAATATTTACCAATTGAATGAGAATAATCAATTTTCTGACGGATAAACGAGTGAACCTCTTTTATATACCCTTGCAGAGAATATTATAATTTTGTCACGAAGCTTGTAACGCATGAAAGAAGGCCTCACAGACCCTATAAAGTATATATATTCTTGATAAGGGCGACGAGCTGAATCGGTATGGCAATGTCGGTCTGTGTGTCCGTCCGTTTCTATGCAAACGAGTCTCTCAGTTTTTAAAATATCTTGATGAAACCTGGCACAGGTTCGTATGTTTGCTGTACGGAACTATCGATTCTGAATCAAAATTTAGTATGAAAACCTTTTATGTTTCTTAAGATATCTCAGACAAACCCACAGATGTGTTTGATACTGTTTAATACATCCTTACCAAATTTGGCTAAAATCAGACTACTATATCTAACAAATTTTGTAAAATGTCTAATACCATGTAGCCTAGATTGATTAGCTAAATTTTTTTAAGCTCGTATAATTTTGATATAGCGATTTGATATAGCTAGCTATTTGAAGGATGTAGACTGTAAAGGGATTGAATAGGAAATAATTATACACAAATAAAATATTCAAGAAAAGTTTTTTCTATTTTTTGTTACTTATTTTTTAAAATAAGTCGCCTGGACTACCACAGCTCGAATGGTTTTCGGTTCTCTATTTTCTCCAAGTGCACTTGAACTAGTTGATCGGATTTCATATGATACATAAGCTCAGGTAAGACTAAGCTGAATATATGAATATTTAAATTATTGTCTCATTATGTATATTAAGTGTAATCAGTGTTAAATAATTGCTTTACTTAGATGTGCATTTTGATTTTAGCTTTTTCAGGATTTTCCGATAGATAAATAGACAATTAATATCTCATAGTTTTGGGAACTAACTTGAATTGATTTTTTAAGCCTTTCTCAAATTCGGTATTGATAGCGCGACTTGTAAATTATTTGTCATAATCAGAGGTATTTTAACACATTAAAGTTATATTAAAGATCTATCAAAATAAATAGTAGTTGCAGTCTTTCAGAAGTCTTCTGAAACAAGGTCATTCAGGCATTTATTTTGATTTGTATTACATTTTATTAACATAATTCATTTAAATAAATGAATTAAAAAAAACGTAGCTTAAATTATACCATCCGAATATTTCCAATAAAACTCAATAGTAATGTAATGAGTCTAAAATATTTTGCATGAACGACTCTGACCACAGTCGACCACAACACTCTTACTTTTTTTTTCAATTCCACGATTACAGTTAGTGAGAACAGTTATTTACATTTATTTGTACTTGTATATATGCGCATCTTAATAAATGTTTTGACTGTTGTTTGCTAGTTTATTACTTATTTGTTTACAAAGTAAGTACTAGATAAAAAAGTGTAGATAAAACGAGCGTTTAAACGAAAACTCAGCAAAGCCGCAAATATTTCTGTATATCTACATTAGTACGTAAATACGTCAGTGCAAAGAGAAAATTGAAATAGAACCTATGACACCGACGCTTGTATATACTTTATTATTTATTTATATTTATTGGCCGGAGTTAAAATATTTTGTATTTAAATAAATCCAAATGCAAAACTTTCAAATAAGATTTTAGATCCCATTATGGGTTAAGCGGTTATAAATAAAGTTTAAAAAATTTTTATTGATAACTATGATAGAATTGAAGTAAACAAAATTTAATAAATGTAAGCCATTGTAGACCCACAGAAGATCGTCATTTAAAAGCCGTACAAGTTTTGACAGGTTGCGAACATTTTGCCGTCTTATGCAAAAGTATCTAACCGGCTGCCATCTCAACACTCAACAATAATCAGAATTAAGAATTAAGTCTGACAACGGGCTGTGTGATACATGTAGCGTCTACGGTATGGCTAAGACGGCGATATAGTAGTCTATTTTTAAACTTTTGTGATAGGTCGTTTAATGCCTCGGCTGTTTTGACTGACAAGTGACAGCGGATCAACGACTGCCGCAAAAGAATGTATCCATCCCAATGCAATCCGAGTACACCTTTGTTGTGGGCCTCTATGATTAATCTGCACAGCGTTTCAGGCGATTTAGGCGTTTCGGCCGTTTCGGCATACCAGCAACACCTTATTCGTCATCCCAACCACTAACCACCAACCACATCCCCAACAATGAAAAAGATGATTAAGAATCGGATACCCAGTACTGTGGTCTACACTAGCGTTGATTGAATAATCCATTAATTCTGATCTTCTTTTTTCATAATAATCATGTTCTGATCATTGTAATATGTCATCTAATAATCATCTTTTGTGAAAATTTGTCAAATAATTTTCTTGTTCGCTTTCGTTTAAACTATAGTATGTTTTAGGACTTATCCAAACTATAAACATAAATCGCAAATCAATTCAACTTAATGAGCAGATTACATATACCTCTTAGAGAAGGATAAAACAGGTCTTTGACTCTTTTTTTGCAGATCTTCATTAAAAAGAAAGTAAAGTTTGTGCAAAATGAAATGACGAAGAAAAAGCCAACATGACCAATATTAATTTCCATCTATTGTTAGCCAAAACAAAAGATCGCGTTGTCAAGTAATAAAATACCAACTGGTAAAATGTACATACATACATATATGTTTTCTAGGGGCCAACCACCGGAACCTTGCTTAAGCTCACTCTGTAAAGAGGAAAGTAGCAGTGCTTAAATGCAAATTTAAACAGGTGTAGGATATCTTTTAGTTGAGCACTTCCAGCTAATTTATTCTTTTTATTTATTTTTTTTTTAAATTCCTTGATGCTCGTATTTGCACAAGCTGTACGCCTCGGCGAAGCATCTGTTGACGATGTGTAAAATAAATGGAAGCTGAAAATATCATTTAGTTGTCCGAGATTTAATTATAGCCCGCTGAAGTGCTGGCATGACATACAAAAATTAATATAAAGTAAATCCAGCTGTCTACTTTATATAAATATATTCCATGATTATTATCCAAATAGAGTAACTTACTACACAACATTTTCTAAACTATTCAAAATATTTTAATAGGATTAATCATTTTAAAAGTTTCCTCAGCAAACACGTTGTGCCATAAATACCAAAAAGGAAGAGTTGAATACCGTTTGTGTAGTATTTTTATTGGTGCAATTAATTAATAGTTGGTGTTTAAAAATCTTCTACAATCAAAATTAATATCAAAAGACTTTTAATACATGGATGAGTATTTTTTCTTTAAGACAAGAATATAATGTATGTACACCATCTGCAATGCATTAAATTTTTCTGGACATGGTTATAATACTCACTGCAAGGGTATTAAAAGTGTTACCAATGCATGCGCATTCCTAGACTGATTTACAACAAACAACATAGAAGAGAGCAAAGATTGCGACATTCCATATCACTTCAGAGTGTAAGTGTACATATGTGTGAATATTTAAATGGGACAAGTCTGTTGATATCAACAGTATCATTGGTGCTGTAGGTAACGAGTGACTAAATTAACGGACTATTAGCATCTAAAGATCTAATGATTTTCTCATTTCAGTTACTAGATGCAGGCTGGATATTAAGATCTGTGGTTAAACTGGTAAACTGTTGATATCTGCTGAACATCAATATTAAAAGGATATACTTACTTAGTTAATCTAATGCTCAACAAGGCCCTAAAGCACTCGAACAGGCAGGAATCGGAACCGATGTTTATTAAAAATGTAACGCAGTCGGAAAACTCATTGTCGGCAGAAGCAGGCAAAAAGAAGCAATTGGTAATAAGAAAAAGCCATAATGAACATTACGATCTACAAAACGAAAACGAAAATCAGACGCAACAACAACAGCGTGAAAAGCTCCGTCGTCCGAATGAAAATGCTACAAAAAGCTCGCGGGCTTTGGCGTTCTGCGAGAGTTGCTGTAGAGAGAGACACAAACAACAACAACAACAACAACAACCGTATCAGCCGCAACAGCTGAAGCCGAAGCAAAAGCAGAAGCAGAAACAGAAGCAACAGCAGCCTGGCATTATAGCTTTTTATCGGTCGGATGGGGATTCAGTGTCTGATTTGTCGTCGTATCGTTTTGTCTCCGATGAGGAAGAAGCCAGCGATAATGATGCTGATGCCGATGCCCATGCCGATGATGTTGATGATGATGCTGCTGATGACGATGATGACGTTGGCGTTAGCTCGCTGTTGGTCCCGTGTATAGAAATAGAACAGCGCGAGCCAAAAACATCAACAATCACACAACAAATAACAACATCAATTGAGACAACGGATAAAGCCTTAAAAAAAGCTAAAACGTCATACGCGTCATCGTCGTTTTTCCAACCACGCAGTGCTCGTAGCGTGTCACCAACAATTTGTTGTTATAAAACTATTGACAAAATAAATCATCGCCAGACAGAACAGGAGCAACAGTTAACAGAAGCAGCAGCTGAGCAGTCGAGTCGTTGCTGGCCCGATGAGCCGAAAGGACGTTATAAATTTGGATCCCATTTGCGTTCCTTTCGCCGTCATCCGCCCAATCCGCCTCCTATCCCGCCCAAGCCCAAATATCGTATTTGCCTTGAGGTGACCGCATGCAGTGACCTTCCGGATGCTGAGCCCGCACTTAAAACACGCCGTGTGGAAAGAGATGAGATATTGAAAGAAACCAACCCTTTGGATTGCCCTTTGCCGCCACACAGTAATCCATTGACGTCCACAAATAATCATAACCGTGGAAACGGAGACGGAGACGGAATTAGCAGCTGTTGTGATTGCCAGAACGCGGCAGCGGCAGCTGAAAATAGCTGCAAATTGCATGCCATTGAGACAAATAACAACAACTATAACTGTAAATTAGAGACAACCTCTAACGGTGCATTGCAATCGAATAAAACACATCAAACGAATCGAACGTGCATTCTCCGCTACGATCGTTACGGGCATCTCAAACAAGAGTTTACTTTAAATTGCAACTCGAAAAGAGAGCAGCAATCGGAATCGAAATCGAAATCGAATTCGGAATCGTTGTCGGTAACGGTATCAAAAGAATCAACAAAAGCGGAACCGGAAACACATATCGGAAAGCGATCGGAAAACGCAAATCCAACGGAGTTTTATTTAACAGAAACGTCAAGAAAAGATAATTCGCAACCAAATTTGGCAATTGCTGACGTAGCTGGTGTCCATATAGATTTAAATATATCAAATGATTTAATCTCAAATTGCAGTGAAAATAGCGTTTTTATTGACAATTTAAACAAATCTGGCAATGTGTCATTGCAAACAAACTCAACTTTCGCGAGCATATCGGTCCATAATCTATCCTATGCCAATTCTTTCTTAGTGGACTATACAATACCTCATCAAACGGTACAATTTAAACAACTTCCGGTTATCCAAACCTTTGATTGCTCAGCTTATGTGTATTCCCCACTTGGACAAAGGTGGGAAACAGATGTAAGTAAAAAGATACAATTCAAAATTTAAAATGAAACAAACAAAAAGATATGCTCTAAGAGTAGTATCCTAACTTCCCTAACTAGGTCTAAGGACCCGTAAAACGCATTTGTACACATAAGTGTTTTAAAATAGTTCGTAACAAATAATACATTTTCATTTATACATATTGTTTAATAGCTCGTAGATTTCTTATATTGCGTGTTACATATATTGACAGAATAGATATGCCATTATTTTACTAACAGTTTTGTGGATACAAGGAATATGTAAATGCAATTTAGTTGAACATTTTTAGTCATTATTCCCCTTTGAAACTATTACCAACAGTGAATCATTCAGAGGTGTGAGCATTATTTAATTTCAGAGAATTACGAATAAATCTTCGAGTGTATTCTATTTTTAAGCGTGATAAGAAAACGCACTAAGCACGACAGCTTTCCTTTTTGAGTTGTGGGGTATAATATTAATAAATATAATTGTGAGATACATATATACACAAAATTGTATAAATATTCGAGAAAGTCGTTTTGTTTACATTTGATTTTGTCTTTTCTCGTGAAAACAAGTTAAAGAACATCTCTTCCCAATTCGCTTGGGGAAGTATTGAATATTGAAATTGAATAAATAGTTGAAAAAAGGATGTCAATCTACAAAAATGTGAATCGTGTGAATTTTTAACTTTCCCTCTTGTGTTCGTGTCACGCGCCCGTCTCTAGGCCACCCTAATGTATACTCGCATGCACACAATATGTATCTTTATAGTAACTATATCTATAAACATACAACTTATAGAATGCATATGTGGATATATTTATGTACATTCAAATGTACGTAATGAACGTGTGCTGTCTTTTCAGGAAGATGTGAGATTGTCCGTTTGATTACGTATCTATGCTTGTGAATGTACATACTAACATAATTACGGGTCCAAACATACAGACATTATTTGTACATATGTATGTATGTACATACATATATGTATAACTGTGCTAGTGGTGCCATAATTTGTTTGGGATTTTGTTGTTCTCTGTGATGTTCTGCTCTATTGTGTGCTTTTTGTAAGATTGTTTTAATATGTAGATGTGTGTGTGTGTGTGTGTGTGTGTGTGTAGGGGGTGCACGTATTTATGTACATACGTACATACCTATATGTATATTTTGAGTTTTCCTGGCCGCTCTTTTGGGCTTATTCTCTTTTGTATTCAATATAAAATTTTGTTGTTTATACTAAAAATATCACTGTGTGCGTATATACAAAAGTGATTTTCTTCTGCACATGTATGTATCTATGTATTTATGTGATTGTGTATGTGTGCTTCTGTATTCATAGCATTTCTGTTTTGTCTTACATTGTGCTTTATGTGTCATTGTGCACCAAACAACATAATAAAGCTCGAGATGATCTGGCGCCCAAATAGTTAGGAGATAACCAGGTAATTTTCCACATTATTACCCCAACAAAATATTGAATACTGACCGGACCAGTCTCTTTGTCTATATACTTACGAGATTTCCCAAGCTAATTAATCAGTTTATGTAAAAGATTCCAAGATCATTTGATTTTCCCATGTGATAATTATTTGTTTTAATTTTATATATATATTCAAAGGGTATTATATATTTGTGTAACTGACAATAAATTTTCTCTCTACTAACAAAAATGTAACTAAGTTTCTTCATCGTGTAGTCATTTCCACTCTATAGTCGGTTTGATCATCCTGGGCATCATATTTTGTATACATATGTCTATAATTCATAGGTCAAGTACAAATACATATGTATTTCAAGTTTGCTCCCCACAAATAAACAAAGAAGTAGTACATCTGTATCTTATGTTTACTTTTGAGTTAATATACTTTTATATTCATATACATACATATATAACATTTTTATGGACTATAATCTGATGGATGTGTAGTATTCAGAAGCATTCGTACTTTATATTCCCAATAAGTTAAAGTTTAAAGAGCAATAAAATTCGTTTACATTTTAATTTTGTTTTCGTTGACAGCGTACAATGGACAAAAGACGTAATACTTTGGATCGCTTTCAACGCTTAACTTTTGGACGTAAATCTTCATCATCGGTTGGCTCTGACGGTGCCTCCAATTCGAAAACAAGTAGCAGGGCATCTGGTGCGGACAAACAACGCAAGACTTCCGAGAGATCCGAGCGTCTAAAAGAGCTGACGGAACTTTTGCGTGGCAGCAACAATTCGCGTGCCTCATCGACGCCAACGCCACCACCAATACCACCACCGCGTCGGCCAAGAATCCCACATAATGGATCGGGTACAAGCAGCATTGAGATGCAGGATGTGGCAGCCACAACAAGCCAGCCTATGTCAACCTGTGCGGATGATCACGATGAGTCGTGTAGTCAATTACAAAAACAGAAATGCACAAATAGCAACAACAGTGGTGCCACAGCCAGTGGCAGTGGTAGTGGCAGTGGCAGTTGCGTCGGTGGCAACGCACCCTCAACAGCGTCAACAGCCTCAACAGCCGCACGACTCTTTCACTCAATTAGGCCAAACACGAGTCTCTCCAACTTGGAAGCTTTTATGTTGGGCAATCGCGAGAAGTCGAAATCATCTCCGCCACTGGCAGTAGGCGATGAGGTCGAGTCAAACAGTAGCGAGTGGGCAACACAGCTGTCCGGAGCAGAGTCGAACAGTGGAATTCACTCAATAAACACAACAAAAGGAAAATTACCATTTCGTTCTGTTTCGTTTTCACAAATCGATTGTAAATCAACTTTAAGTGCTTTGCGCGATCGTCTGCGCCGGGACAAAGCCATTGAGGCGCCCAATCCGACCCATATTAGCAGTAACAACAACAAACCCGTCGAATCTGTCGATCTACTTTATGATCGTACACGCATTCCGGATCCAGATCCAGGTTGGGTGCATATTCCCTTGAAGAGCTCGGGCCTGTGTATTAATCTGAACTACGGGCAGGAGAAGTCACTAGAAAACGTACTCGAAGACGTTCCAGACTCCATACCCGAAGAGGATATATTTAATACAGACAGCAGCAGCATCGCTGGTGTCCTTCCAGCAACTGCGAGCAGTGTCATCGCGGCGCACGCCAAGATGGAGTCGCTATCGGACACGATTCACTCCGAGGGGGAGTGCAACACGAGCGAAGAGTGTCCGCCGGCAATGAAAGTGAAGGCGCTTGATCCTCCAATGATTGTGGAGCCCGAAGGAAGTCCTACTGCCAGCTCATCCAATTTGGTCACACTTCTTGAGGAACCTTTTCCACTTGATTCGCCGTCGGATAATGTTTTACAAACTGCAACAACGTGCCTGATACCTGTTCCAGTTTATGAGTGTGCCGCACAAGAGTGGCTGGAAACTCCAGCTCAGGAATGGGTTGAGTTGGCGCCAGAGTTTGGCATAGTGCCTCAAACGACACAGCCACCAGTCTCCCATGCGGCATGTAAGATAACTCAACCGGAAACGTTAACGACGGCAATGCGTGGCGATTTGTTGCCAACAATATCTGTAAGTCGCAGCTCGGAGGAGAGCGATGAACGTGGCAAAGAATCCCCCTCCACAACGATGTCCTCCCCTCAAGCAGAACACTATGATTTGCTCAATCAATCCGTAGATGAGCCACGACAACAGTATAGCCAAGACGATCTTGATTTGGAAATGCGTAGTTCAGATACAATTGCCACACCGAGGCACAGCTCTGGTGAACGACACAAGCGGCATTTGGACAAATCCACGAAGCGGAAGGGCATGTATATACCCAATTCCGATTGGCATCAACGTGTTGAGCCCCATCGTGGACTTGCATTGGATATATCCATTGCCAACTTCCAAGCCATCAAGCCAGACTCACCTGATGACACACAGATGTATGACAACAGCCCAGTGATGTTTGAGATGAATACGCCGGAAATGGAGAAGGGATCACCGGTATGGAAATGTTCACAGGACAAACCACAATTGCTAAGCAGCTTTAGTTGCCAGAGCAGCGAGGAGAAGGACGATGTCAGTAGCAGCAACAACAACAGCAAAACGAACACCCTCCTGCAAACGGATTCCATGTCCGATACCGAGGAACGCGTTAGCTGGAGTCCAACGCCCAGCGGGGACTATGACCATAAACGCTACTCGAAGCGTCCACTCACCGTGCGTGGTCCATATGGGCAAATGCTCGAAGCCGAGCTAAAAAAGCCCAATCGCATGCACTTCGAGGAGATACTCGAGGACTTGCGTGAGACGGACAGGTGAGTTACAATTGCAGAAAATGTTGATGATTTTCTCAAAGTGAATGAATGAGGCCCAAAGTCCCGATGTGATAAAGTATATAAATTGAGGATCAGTAATGAAAGTCATATCGATTTAGCTCTGCCCATCTGTCCGAATAACTATAAAACTGTAAGTAACTATGTGGCTTCCTGTATCTTATACAGTATATACAGTATATAGGAAAATAAAACCTATTTACAAGTGAAATTGTAAGGCTAGAGTCTTACTAGAATATTGATAATAAACCCGATAATATTCATGAAACATTTTACGCAACTATGGAATTTTAAAAGTACGTTTGTATATTGTTGTGAATACGTGTATTGGTATCAAAGAGCCTGGGCACTGAGTATCCCTTAGTAGTGTAGTAGGATTGTCGATATAAGTTTTCTTTTTACTTCTTTTACCAAATCTTAGCTAATGGGTATTACACTCAGGCAAATCACTGTGTCACTGTATAAACAAACATAACTCAGATTTGTTTAAATGTTAAAAGCACAAAAATGTGATACGTCCACTTCTTTTATAGGAATTTTTATTAAAATGAAGAATTTTGTTTTCTTTTCAATTTAAAGATTCGTCAGTTAGTTATGGTTAGTTTCAAATCAAGTACATTTGATGCCATTATGTTTAAATGAAATCTGAAATGTGTGTGAAAGAATCCTCCTATCCCCTAAACCTATTAAAAAAATGTCAAAATAAAACTTTTTTTAAATAATATAATATGAACAGACGAATTTAGATTATTTTTAGTTTTGGATGCTACAGTTTTATAATGTACCAATTATAAAACATTTTCAATAATCAATCTCAAAACAGAGGACAAAACAATAGAACACTATGGTTTATTTCTTTTTTTCAATTTGAAAGCCTAAGTCGTATTTATTATGTGTTCTTCAGAGGTGAACTGGCAGATTCACGAGTACTATTTGTAATAGTCAATTTCAAAAAGATTATCATTTTCTGAAAGCTATTGAAAAAGGTTACGAAAAATAGTCAAATTTCCGCCAAGTGTTATAGAAATAATTTTAGAACTAGACACACGTGAAAAGTGTCTCTGGGTGGATGTGCTTAACACATATTCAGGAAGCCAACTATAATAAAAGAAATTAGGGACAGATTTGGTCGTGTTTGCTAGTAGAACGTGTTTTTTTTATACTGATTTTTAGCTTGTTTTTATTTCTATCTTTAGCCTGCGCAACATTGTACCGTCTTCATCAAGCTTCACGCGCACTAACATGCCCCAATATTCGAATTCAATGCGTGTGCGTAAATCAAACGCATACTTGCCGGTGCCGTCTCATACACGTGCCGCTTCGACTCCATCGCAAATCGAGCATGTTAATGTTAGCAAGGGGCCATCGTTGCCGATTTCTGTCTCTGCCAAGGACCTCAATGAGACATTATCAGCTGCCGATAAGCTGGCGCAGCATCAAATGAAACGTGCCGCATCCGAGGCGCCGACATCAAAATCCCATCACAGCAAACGTAGCCAGTCGATGAGCACTGAAAACAAGAGTCAACATCATCATAATCATCATCACTATCATAGCCATGGGTCGAAGCGGAATCCTGATGCCAGCACTGCTGGCAGCAACAAGTCAAAAGCGCCACATGCCACCAGCGTGCCACCTACGGCTGCCTTGTTGGCCGAGCTACTAAAAGGCTCCAGCGAGAACATGCTTTCCGAGCAGCGCAAGAAAACGAACTCGGTAAGTAACAATACCCTGCAGGTCTGTTAAAACGGGGTATATTTGATGGGGAAAATAATATAAATGGGTTTATTACATATCATATTCAATTTAATTTACTTTTAATTTTAAATTTATAAAAATATTTTGGATTTCTTTTGGTTTCTCTTTATTATACTTAAATGATTGTATCAATCGATCTCCATTATTGAAGCTTTTGTTTTTTACACAATTAAAAATGTTTTGGTCATTAAAAATTGTGCTCCGGAAAAACCGAATACATATGCATGTGTTCGCATATGTGTATGTAATCGCACTGGAAATTGAAATTACGAGCGTGCGCATGCTCCAACAACCACTGCGCATGGGAAATGTGTCAGTGTGTTAGAAGAGCGCCATCTGAGGGCCATTTCATTTCTTTGTTTCGCGCACTTGGTGCATTCCAGTGACGGCACCGTGGTTAAAGCAAAACATTTTTAGGGTTATTGCTTATAATGTTTATTGCGTTTATCGGGAGAGACCAGCTTTGGCACTTAACTAGTCGATTTGTTAATAAGGATCGTAAATACTAATTATTATAATGTGCTTAGTCAGGGTTAATACTTAGTTTGCAGCTTTATCAACATTTCTATTGTTTGTTTTGGCTTGCATACTGTTTGTGTGTAATAACATTTTTTCATTAGGCATAAGTTTTTCTAAATTTATTCACATTTCAAAGAATCTGTTATTAGCTATCGCGATAAAATGAGCAACTGTAATTTTACATTTCGTTTACTTCGATTTTCGCGTTGATAATGCATATTTATTCGTCATTAATTAATAGATTTTTACATATTTTGCAAATCATACTTGTATACTATTCATGAAAAATTTAAAAGAATTCATCTCCTTACTACAAGATTTAAAAGATAAAATCGTTTTGCTTCAAATTGCATTTTTTTGATTTATAGTGAATAGAAGATTTGTATAATCAGTGCATTTTGGCTAATAATTCAACTTATTCTATTCGTCGAAAGCGGTTATTAGTTTGTGGTCATAAACGCCGAGGAATAAATTATAGAATAGAATGGAAACTGCATATGCACACATACACATACGTTAGTCGTACTCTTTGGCGGACACTTGTCGCATGCAGAAGCAAAGAAATAAATGTGGTCGGGTCGGGAGTGTATTTCCAATTTTATCGAAGAGAGTCGGCCTTGCTGTGGGTGGCTGCTTTCGATTGGAATATGAAAAATGGAATTTAAGTGTGTATTTGGCACAATGGAATGCTTTTCAACGTGTTGAGTAGCACACTCCTGTGCAGCTAGTTGTATGCTCCAACAACAACAATATGAGTATTAAACCGCTTCAGATACAAACACATACACACGTTCACTTACGCTTACGTTAACCCACACACAACAGAGACGACACCTATTGCGGGCGGCTGGCGCTCTCTTCTTGTCTCTTCTCTTCTCTTCCTGTTCCGCTCTGCTCTGCTCTGCTCTCTCTCGCGCAGCAACAGAGTCTTCTCCGCCAACGCCAATGCGCGCGTTTAAATTCTTATTTGCTTTTTGTACCTCGGTTGTGTGGCGAAATTTTTCGTGTTTCGTTTGTTTTATTTTGTGGTGTTGTGGAAAATACATTTAACTAAAAAACAGGCATACACGAAAAAGATCTGCAATAGCCAAATTAGACAAATAATCATAATTAAACATAAAAATCTCGCGAAGTTACAAGTACAATAAACAATTGGTTTTAAATGAAATTTTAGTATTCTTATACTCGTAAAGACTACGATTTTACTTTCGACCATATACACACACCCACCCACTCAGACACACGCGAAAACAATGTATATGTTATACGTATGTAAATATGTGCGTGTAAACATTTACGGATGAAAACAATTTAAAGTCCATCTACATACATATATAATTGCACTTATTGTTAGATTATTGATTTGGCCAGAAGAGCTCCACTTTTCAACGAAAATAACATTTATAAACACATATGAAAGAATTTAATATAAATATATACATACAAGTGCATGTGAATGTGTATGTGCCTATGTGTATATGTGTATATTCAAAAGCATCTCGAATACCATCATACTCTCAACCTCTTGTTGCGCTGCGCAGCTCAAAAACTTTGTAAATTGTAATAATTTGTATTGAAAAGATACACATGCAAGCATAGTATGAGTATTGGTAAATCACACTTGTAGCTTGTAACTTGTACACACAGACACACTGTGTGAAAAACTGTGCAGGAAACAATAAAAATATTGTTTGTGAATTAATATGTTGAATAATTGCACAATATTATAAATTCCATATTATTACTTTTGTAATTGAGACACGTTCATACCGCATTTATGTATGTGTACACATACAAACATCGACATCTATGTATGTATGTATGTACTTCCTTAATGCATAAAACAGATACATGTGTAGCAGGAGCATTTACTTTCGCTTATTTTTCCATAAATACATGCGCAAATATGTATGCTTGAATTTAAATCGCTAATCGAAAATGATTCAAATATTTATCAAAAAACTGAAACATATTAAAACATTCTTCCAAATGTCTATAGTATAGATTCATACATACTTGCTCTGTGTACCTAAATTGTACTCTTCGAATTTGCAACTGCAAAGAGAAACTATCAATTTCAATTTCAACTAATGCGTATTAGGCACGAAAATCAAAACAAAGTGCTACCTACAATGCACTGAAACACCTCATAGATATTTTGAAATAGTTTGATTCGAAATTTAAACTAAGGATTTGAAAAAAACCAGGTGGTTTCTTCTACTTTAAGTAAAACTATGTTGGCGGAATAATCATAATTAAATTAATAAACAAAAGCTTAAGTTTGATTAGATTAAAGGACTTCTTTTGAAGATAATTGAAATTAATGTTTCGTCCGAGTCTTGTGATAGGTGATATTTTAGCTTCATTTATTATATTCCCAAACAAACTTAAATATTTGGGTTCCAATCAAAACTAATCTTTAAAGAAAATGCATTAAAATCGAACAATTTATTTTCATATTTAAAAGGACCTAACTTAACTATATTCGAAATATTCAAATATCTGAGTCCAATCAGTTCAAAGAGGTTAAATTTAGAACCTGTTGTGCAGCCTTGCTTGTAAACATATGCAACAAAAGACATAAATTAGATCAATTGTCAAGTTGTGTAGCTAAAATACCCTTGGTTTCTGTGGTACAAGCGGCCACAATACGAGTACGAGTACGAGTACAACAACGCAGTTTTTAAGTGTCATTATCAAACCACATACACATAACCGATGATGGGCAAAGAAGCCACAAGGTTACCATGGTCGTCTGTCGCTCAGTCGCTCACGACTGAATGAACAGCCACAACAACTCAATATACTAACGTGTACGAGTATTTCTATACATACATACATATGTATGTACATTGTACATACATACCTACATACTTACATAAACATATACACGTGGGCCGTAGTCGTTCTCCCACTCGACATCTACGCAGCCGACAAGTCTTCCCCACAATACTCCCATTGCTCCCATCACAATTCCTGCTCCTCCGGTATTATTACGCCAATGCGTTTCCTCAACAGAAGAGACTTTAATTTAGTTTTAGCATTCAGTTACCTGTGTTTTATGGCTGGGCAAGCATGCGTCTTTAATTTGCCTTTAATTAAATAATAAACTTATTTAGTTCATACAGATCTATATATACAATACATATATGTTACATAAACAAAAATAAAATCGAAAAAAAGACAGTAACACTTGAGAGTGAACATTAGGAATAGTTAAAATCGGCTCAATATAATCGGCAATCATCCAAATTCAAAGAGCTGAAACAAAATGTCGCACAATCGGGAAAATCTACGATTAAGTTTATTGGACTTACAAGCAACATTAACGGCACCATCGAATACAGTGGCTGCCACGCTGTTGCCACAAACACAGACACAAACACATGGACAAGTGACACAGCCGCTGGTGGCAGCATCATCAACATTGCCATCAAGTAGCAGCAGCAACAGCAGCAGTGTCTCACAAGCTGTTTCGTTGGCAACAACCACAGTGGCACGGCTAAGCAAGGCTGGCTTTGGTGGTGCTGGTGGTGTTGGTGTTGGCTCAAGTGGTTCGAGTCATCAGAATGACAAATGTGATAGGCTAAGGAAAATGACTTCAATCACTTGCTCCGACTCAGAGGATGACTCGGAGAGGCGAGCACAGTTCGATATGAGCTGTAAATGGAATCTCGGCGGTTATGATGGCGTAAGTCTGGTGTGGTTGCAATAATGACTCTTCAATGGCTATAGCCACCACCTGACCACTTTTTCAGTTTTACACAATTCTTTACTAAACCTAAATTCATTCCCATGTCTATTTTCAGGACACACGCAGCTATGTGGTTCAAGAGATCTATAGGAACGAGCAGTCGTATGTTGAATCCTTGCAAACCGTTGTGCTTAAGTATCTGAAGGTGTTAAAGTCCCCGGAGCATGCTGGCATGATAGATACACGCACAGTCGATGAGATTTTCTTCATGGTTCCCGATATACTGGAGATACACGAGAAGTTCTTGGGCGAATTGAAACAACGGCTTGACGACTGGGATATACAACAAAAGGTTGGAGACGCCTTTATGGAAACGGTAAGCATTATATCACCATAACCGTTTTATAAATGGACAAACTATCACTTAAAATATTGACCATTATGCAGTTCTCAAAACTGGAGGTACTTGAAGTTTACACATCGTTTGTTAACAACTGTAATCGTGCCAAAAATGCTATTCGATTGATGAAGCATCAGCGACCCTCGTTTTCTAAATTCCTCGAATCCACAGCCCGCGAGCACAAGGGAAAGCTTACCCTGGACAATCTACTTATAAAGCCAGTACAAAAGTTTCCCAAGTATGTATTTTAAATTACTTTCTAAATTTATTTCCATGTTCTCATGTTCTCATATATCCCTTTTTTTCTCTAAAAGTTACGAGCTGCTCTTCCAACGTCTTATTAAGCACACAGATCATGATCATCCAGATCAGAAACATTTACAGGATGTGCTTAAGCTTGTTCATGACATTCTTGTGCACATCAATTGCAAGGAGCGTGAAATCATGGAAAATGGACAGCGTGAGGCGACATTACGCGAATTGGAAGGCGTCATAGAGGGTATTACCGATCTAATATCTCCTGAGCGTCAGTTCTTGTTGTTCGACTTGGTATCGATGCCATCGGGACAGGGTGCTCGCAAGGATCGCGGATTTTTCCTCTTCAATGATCTTCTGGTATTGACAAGCATTAAGAAACGCAGTGGCACCATAAGAAAACCGAATAGCTCAATTTGTCCCGGCTCAGTGGCTTCCACTTTGGATACCAACAAATACAAGTTCCTTACAAAGATATCTTTGGATTGCCTAGAGATTGTCAAAAGTAAGTAGCTGATAAATCATTGATAAAATACCTATTAAATTCTTATTTGAAATCTAGCTAAGGATGAAAATATCAAGCGCATTGTTAGCGAAATAGAAAATCTGGCTGAAGACTGCAATAAGTTGCAACAAATCACTGATATTACGGCCTCCTTAAAGTATCCACATCAATATCTGGAAGACGTCATACGAGAACTACATCGCGATATCCAACGACAGCTATCCGAGCGTCAGACAAATGACGCACAACTTAATATGCTGGAGTTAACAGTAAGCTCTCCGTAAGTTGAACATTTATAAACTATGTAATATTCAGTTTAATAAGCAATTATTGAATTGCTTTTTTAGTAACGGAAGCCAAAAGTTGACTGTGGTATTTTCCAAGACAGAAAAGCGAACTAATTGGGAGGAGACTTTTAATGAAGCTAAACAAAAATTGGGTAAGTTGATCAACTGTAAACTTAACGAACCTTAACTATAAGATGATGTCCAATTACCAACGGGACCATTTAAAGATCCAAAACGATTCAGAAGTTTAAGTTTGAATTTAACATTCTTATGCTATGAAGATTAATTTAATTACACGGAGAAACAGTATTTATTTTTGTTTGTGAAACTTCACGGGACAACTCCCTTTTAGACAACTTAGGTAAACTCAAGTCAAAGTATATAGTAAAAACAGTTACATTGTGTTAAAGAAAGCGTGTACAGATAATTTGATCACTCCTAAAATCTCATTTGTAAACACGTTGCATCATATTATTAAGTGGGGAGATAATCAACCCGAGGCGAAACACAGAAACGCCATCAATATTAGTTAGTTATATGTATAGTTTTTATTGGATGATTGATTGTTTATGTTGTGTAACAATTTGTTATTGTTGTTAGCAATTTGTTATTAATTTATATGCGTATATTATGTTTATATGATTATTATTTATAGCCGCCACACTAGAGCGCCATCCCATACCGGAATTTCTCACATCAATTCCCATACGGAAGACACGTGCGGGTCTGCAATTTACCTGTGCGGCAGCCACGCTGAGTGAAAAGCGTGATGTTTGGGTGTGCAACAGTGATGGGTATGTAGGCCAGGTGTGCATCATGTCTTTACATCCGGAACCAAATGTAACCAGTTGCAATGGTGTCTGCAATGCTCGCATCCTCTGTGTGGCATCTGTGCCCGCGTACAGCAGCAATGATGGACCTGCCAATAGTGGTCAGGAGGATAAGCCACAGGATGTACGCAGCACCAGCTACACACAACAATTGCGTGATTATCGCAAAAGCATCTCCCCAATTGCTCAGCCCGTTTCGGCCTTAACCTCGGCCACAGCCGCGGTGTCAGTCTCAGCCTCCTCGTTGGCCACACCGGAGAAAAAGAAAATTTCGACGCCTATTATTGGCAATGGGGCTGATGGCACCGCCCAAAGTGATACTCAACTAGATTTAAATTTAAGTTCCAGCGACGATGAGGCGGATGCTGGCCCAACTTTACCACAAGAGCAGCGTGTACCCAGCCCTGCACCCTCATTGCATGCCACATATCATTTGCAGCAAGTAAGTATTAAACACTATATTTTATTGAATGTGTATTATTTGTTAATGAATTTGAATGTCCTAGGATTCCAACCCCGATGAAAGCGAATGCAATCAATCGACAATGTGGATTGGCACTGAAGACGGCTGTATCCATGTCTACAATAGCACTGATAACATTCGCATTAAGAAAAATCGAATTAAGATTGAACATCATTCAGCTGTCTTTTCCATACTGTAAGTATAACTTAATAAACCAAATGAGAAAACACAGTTACTATCTCTATCTCTTTACAGCTATCTGGACAATCGTGTTTTTGTATCCTTGGCTAATGGTGATGTCTGTGTTTATCTTCGCGATGGTGGTAAGTTCCCTCATCCTATAAATTGAATGAAATCGCGAAGTCGCTTTAAATCTAGTTTACTCTGAACGCAACATTTCAAATTTGAATAAATAATTATGTTAGTTCATATATCTGTACGATCTCAACCACTTTGCAAACTAGATTCACTAAATTTTTCATGTGGATTGTAACCAGTATTCATGTTTTGGTGGCTTTTTTGTGGGTTAAAAAAAATTCATCATTTAGTTATATGTACGTTAAGTGTCACGGAATGTGTATATATGTTCTTGTTTATATACATTCTCAATCAGGATAACGAGTTGAGTCAATATAGTCATGTTCGCCTGTCTGTCTTTCTGTCAGTCTGCTTCTATGCAAACTAGTCCTTGCTAGCGGTAGCACTGGCTTAAAACACCAAACGCAGATCTGATTCTTCATATTCCTGATCAGCATTAACAGCCGAGTCGGTATAGCCATGTCCGTCTGTACTTTTGTCCGGCTGTCTGTATGAAATCCTATATGAAATCAGAGACTTCCAGTGCTAAAGACAACAAACATTGTTAGGTTCTTTGAAAAGTAGATGAGAGGTAGAATTTTGTTATGATTTATATGATATAAATCTCTAGCTCGGATTTATGCAGAATTTATTTTATATCAATCGGACAATCATCATTTTGCAAGTTATTTAATGAAAATCTGGACTGGCTAAATAATAAATATATTTATTTTTGTTACAAAAAAAAAAAAAAAAATAATAACTGCGAATTATCTATTATTTTAGCCACATCTTGGAATACATGCTTATCGCATTGTCTATCAATTGGCACAGTGACGAGCCCTGTTACAAAATTGCTTAACGTGAATGGAAAGCTGTGGTGTTCAATACAGGGTATTATAAAGGTCTTGGATACTGAATCATTTTCGGTATGAATTCAGTAATTTTAAATATTAACATATTTCCTAACCGATTCAATTTGATATCTTGCAGGTTGTTAATCAAATTCAAATATCGTCGGACTCAAAGCCAATTACGAATATGACAGTTGCCAATAATTATGTGTGGATATCCATACAAAACTCTGCACACATTAAGTGCTTTCATTCCAATACGTAAGTCATAGAATATAATATATTTAAACTGTACCTACTGATTAATGAGAATGTTTCGTTCGTTCAACAGCCACCAATTAATTACTGAGGTAAATCTTGCGCCTGCCGTGAATAAGATGTTGTCCAATTGTGATGAGATCATTCGGCAACACAAAGCCGCATGCCTTCGCGTAACTTCACTGCTCTGTTGCAAGGATCTTATTTGGATCGGGACCAGTGCAGGCGTGTTGCTGACAATACCCACCCAGAGTTATGAGAAGGGTGCCCATAACATTGTGCCCACAGGCATACCACATGGTCATACCGGACATGTACGTTTCCTCACCTTCGTGGAGACACCATCGCCTGAGGCTGGATCCCAAATGTTGGCAGCTGCAGCTGGACGCGACACTGGCAGCGGCACCAGCGACGAGTATCCCAAACAAGGGTAAGTCAATAAATTGGATTCATCATCGAACACTATGGTATTTGTAATAAAACATTTGTTTCCTCCTGCTATAGTTCAACGAAGAACTCAAAATCCAAATCGGATACCAAAAATATACTAATCATATCGGGCGGCGATGGCTACGAAGATTTCCGCAATTCTGGTGCCAATTCGCTTAGTGAGATTGCTGGACGTGAGGACAGCACTAATCATTTATTAATATGGCAAATTTGAAGCAGAAGACGTAAAAATCGCTGGCGGTTATT
This sequence comes from Drosophila putrida, assembly GCA_037043535.1. Classification (NCBI taxonomy): domain Eukaryota; kingdom Metazoa; phylum Arthropoda; class Insecta; order Diptera; family Drosophilidae; genus Drosophila; species Drosophila putrida. Next base: position 100,725 of record JBAMBI010000103.1, on the reverse strand, counting down.
GCTTTCTAGGTGGAAAAACAACAACTGAGGTCAACTGAGAAACTGATATGGCAAACAATATGCTTAAAAGCGCAATTGAAAGTAGACTGCCGCGATTTTTTATTACCATATTATGTACTTAGCCACTTATTTACCAAGTTGCCAATATGAAAAAAGCAAAACTTATCAAATGAAAGATAGTTTGGTCTTTAAGCAACTATTTGTATATGTTTAAATTTAATTCTACTTTCCGACAATATATACATATATGAATATGTATAAATATACGTATTTATATATTTATATTAATCTGTTCATGTTTTTTTTTAAATTATCTAACTTGTATTAAAAAGAAAAGAAAAAGAGTAACTAATAGTGCCAAATATATTTATTGCGCCACACATTCTAAATGAATTATTATATGTATGTAATTAATAATCAATAATTATAGCTAGATCCAATGCAGCTACTATATATGTATTTCAAATCCTACAAATACATTAACATACATACATACTTAAATATATGTATTTATTTATATAAATATATATATACTATATATCTTTATAGAATAATGAATATTTTTATAAAGTATAGCAAATATGCAAACTAAATGTAATAAATGTATGCTAGTTGAATCTATTTAGAGATACTTATAAATCAAATGAATACATACAAATATTTATATGTAAATGCATACATATTGTACTTATGTACAGAAGGCAATTTAAATACAATTACAAATTTAAAATTATGATTACAATTAATTTATCCTTATTTAATGATGATATTTATAATACATATAGTCATACAAAATTCATAAAAGTTTAAATTAAATCAAACACTTTATCGAATTTATTCTAAAAGTAATCATTGGATATACATACATAAATACTTAAAATAATAAATGAATAAAAAAACTTGAAAATTAAAATGGAAATCATAAAGTAAGAAGTAAGTTAAATTCGATGTTTGTAACCAAATAACTTTAAATTTTAGTATAATTGCTAATCGTTTTCAAAACGCAATGTAATAAAATTGTCATGCAAGAGAATTGAATTTGAAAAAAAAAATAAAAACAAAAACAAATATGAAACAAAGCTAACAACCCATACATACCAAGTGATATTCGAATGTTTTGGGAATGTATTAACTACCGTTACATACGAGTATGTGTATATTTTTCGAAATAGCATGTTACTAATTACCTTAAACTTAACTACTGCTAAAAAAAGAAGCATATTTGCAGTTTTACTCATAAGTGACACAACAAAGCAAGAAATACAGAAATACAAATTATCTTTTGAGCCGATATTTAAACTAAACGGTCAATAGAAAGTGTGTTTTGTTACGATTTCATTAAAATTAATTATAAATTTAGCGTCATTTTATGAATTTTTAAGGCATCTGGCATCTCAACTCAATACTTTAAATAAATATATGTATGTATTTTGCAATCCACCGAAGTTGACTCGATAAATTTGCCGTGAAACACATAATTTTTGAAAATATTTGAACTTGCAAAATAAAATATCATGAATTCCATAGCATAAACTTAGTATTTATCGTTATTAAACAAGTTGACTCAGTTCACAGTTTAAATCCATAGCTAGTTTTTGTTCATGATACCGACCTATTGGCAGACTTGCTTAGTATATGTGGTAAGCTCATAAATAGTAATTATAATAAGCGTTTTTGTTATTTATTTAGTTTAAATGGCATCGGACAATTGTTATCCTACCTCTATAAATACCAGCAGGTGTTAGAATAGAAATTGAGATACTTATACCAGAAATAAATCGGCAACAGAACTGTAATAATACATAGATTGTGAAATATATGTAGATTGTAAAACAATAATTTCTCCTTTACAAATTGCAAAGTAAGATTTAACAATAAAACTTAAAACTAATCTGTGTAAAATATAAAAAAAAAACAAATACGGTTATATGTGTATGTTACCTGTTAAATAAACAAAATTTTCAAATTGAGATTTCGCATTGACTTTACTTCACACAAATTATTGTCAAATAATTTGGACTTTAACCCGATATTCAGATAAACCTGAATGCATTCAACTACACTATGCAACAGGCAAAAAAAAAGGATCCCGATGATGCCGAAAATCGACTTTAAAAATGTTTTCTGTCTGTTTTTTCTAGCGATTTTTTTTTGTTTTACAGTTTACATCACATCTCAAGAAGGGAGGAAACAATCTTAAGCATCTTTACAGATTCCAAAAGATAATGAATGTATCGACTAATTTTTAATTTAAGTCAATAGTTTAACAAATATATATTTTAAAATTCAGAGAATTATGATTTTTTAGTTGTTTTTTTTTACAATTTATTAACTTTAAAATTAAAAAATAATTAAAAAAATTGGCTAGAAGCATTAATTAGGCATCGCTTAATGTATACTCATTGAAATCATAGGTTACCAGAAATAATTATAAATAATATACATTTTTAAGTGCCACTAGGCATTCAATTGCATATCCTAATCAGAACCGAATTTCTTAATTAATGGGTATTTATAAATTATGTAAAAATGATTGCAAATCATTACGGCTGCTTAGATACACGATTCACTCAATCAATTAGTATAGTATACAGGGCTATAATGGCTTATCTGAATGCTGTAATTTAATTTGTCACTTCCATAATTAATTTGAATGCTGAAATGCATTTGTGTAAGTAAAATAAAATTGGTTTTGCAAATCCTGAAAGGGTTGAATAATGCGATTGAATGATTCCCGATTACATTAAATAATGGCCATTCCATATGCCGTTCAACTGTTTTATTATTTATTCTATCAAATGGAAAACTAGGTTAATCAGGTAGAGATGCGCTTTTGTTGAGAGTGCTCGACCAGAATAAATTATTTAGATACATTTCCAAAGTATACAATATAAGGGAATACTTAGTTGAATGCATAGTTCGTAAAAGTTTGTTATAAAGCCATCCCAATACCGTTTTTATTAACTAATTTTGTCCATTTTATGGTTACAGGGTATAAAATATGCAACACAAAAGTGATAACAATTTAAGCCCTCCTTTGTGAAAAGCTGGTCACGTCCTTTGACAGTGCTGCTCTAAGTGAATCTTTTCCCCACGAGCTTTTGAGCTTAATAAAGTCTCTCTAACATCATTTATTTTCTAATAGAATTTTGAAATTTGAAATGCACAAACACAATTTGTGGCTTGCATTATTCTACTGCTGACATAATTTTTAAAGAAGAATCCTCTCCTCTTCTGCACCTCTTACTTGTGAAGGGGGTATGAAAAGTGACTTGCAAAGCTATGTGTGTATGTGTGTGGTTTGGTCAGGTGTAAGTACAATAAGATAAAACAAAATTATACAGAAATTCAATTATTTGGGTCCTTTATAACAACAAACCAACAAGCAAAGGGCAAAAGTTTTGCACAAACTTCGTGACCATCGAGTCGGAGAGTGCGGTGATATGGATCTATGTAGGTCGACATATGCACTGGCAACAAGCTGAAACATATTGCACTTTTATACCCAGCAATCCATTCGACAGATGATAGGAAGTAATCAATATGTACAATATTATATTGATATTTAATTAGGTACTAAAGTTCTACTTCTTACAATCTTTTATTGAAGTATTTTTATTAATGATGTCTATTTTGATTGATTGATAATAACTGAAAAGCCATAATTCTATTTAAAAATAGATTCTATTTCCTAAGCCTTATCCCAATTTTAGCCACATGTTTAATTACTTCCAGTATCCATCTGTGAGGTTGCAATAGGAATAAACTTATCAAAATTTGTGACCTGTTCTGCTTAATCATTTTGGAATCATTTGGATTGAGCAGTAAATTTGAACTTTTGTCATTCATGGCTACAATGTATACACGGCATCTCATAGTTGAGCAATTATTACGAAAGCAACCTTACTTGTTTGTTTGTATAGATATTTGTAATTGCCACTTCTACGTTTCATGCCACTCGGTCTTCAATTTTTCTCAGAGAAAAGTAACAGCACATGTTCGCATGTTGGTCTTCGGGGATTTTAAAATTTTCCCTTAATCAAGTTAATTAATTTACTTAAAGCTTGTTGTCATAGCCTTTTAGTGGACAAATATAGCATGTGACTAATTTGATCGACCATCCACTTTTATCTCTTTGGTAGAACGAAACGTTCTCAATAAACCTGTCCACCTCAAAGGCTATTGAAACTAGAGCTATCAGTTTAAAATGTAAATTGAATTACAAACAAAGGAAATTGTCATACTATATTTATACAAGTTTGCACTTGTGTTACTATCTTATGTATATATTAAGACGTTCTTAAGGCTTATTAGTAGATATACGTTTGGTGTTAGATTGATTAAGTAGATTGAGTAAAAAGGCGGAATCCTATTTAGCTTGCAATTATTCAATGCAGCCTTTGAGTCAATCAAGATGTGAACATTTGTGCAAAGTCAAACTGCCTTGAACAATCTTTAAATATGCAAAAGTATGTTTGTTTACAAGTATCAATTTATTTATTTTGTTCATAGCCAAAAATCTCTTCCTTTTGTTTGTTCGTCCTTTAAATTTCAATTTTCTCTAATCATGTTCAGTGCAGAATGCATTTGTGTGGTTTTTGCGGTTTGTACCCTTAGTACATATGGTTGCCAACTCATTTTTGGTTTTGAAATTTGTCACTGCAATCGACAGTGGTAGTTTGGACAATAAGATGAATATGTATTTGTGTGGCGTCCACTGACCAAAACTTGTTGGAATATCATTGAAAACGCTTATAGGTTTGTATGTGCTTTATACTTAATTGTATCAAGTATAAGGCCATAGATTAGTGTACTTCAAGTAGAAAGTAGTGATGTTATTCATAGGCACTTTTAACTTAAGAAGTTTCAGACAACACTTTGGTCGGTCAAGATATTAACAACAAGTTTTTAAAATTCATTTGTAAACAGAAGTATATGTTTAAGACATTTTTGATTTATTGATTGATTTTTGATTTATTCACTAAGTTACATACCAATACTATATGTACTATGTTTCCATTTAATCTCATTATAGCTTAACTTAATGTTATACTATTTGTAATATGCAACAGAAGCAAAAAACATTTGTTATTTTCAATTTTTTTTTAACTAAAAACAACAATTTTCAATGTTAAATTGAAGTGTTTCAATTACTGATGTATGAGTTTTTGTTTTTAAATTAGAAAGCAAAGACAAGGTTTTGCTTTTTTTACCCTGTACACTTAAATACACAAAACTATTCTAACTTAACATTGTTTTTTATACTCTGTACACTTAAATACAACAAACTATCCTAACCTGACCGTCTTTTTTTTTGTTTTAGTTATATTGCAATTTTTAGATGAAAGCTTTGTATGTTAGTGAAACTTAATAGTTTCGAATCAATTGATTATAATATATATATATCAAAAGTATTGGTGTTTTGTTTGGGCATATAAATAACTGTTACGGTTTAAATAGTTCTCGTATGCTCTTCAAAGGTATTTTCTAGACGGTGTTTCTTAAATAAAAGATTCTGTAGTTTTCCGATAGAATAGGTGAACAATGCATTTAATGTAATTGTATTACACTTCCCTTGCGAACAGTACAACAGTTGACTATTACGTTTCTAACTTATTATAAATATTGATCTTCTTGGTTTGTTTCCATGATATTTAAATAACGATCAATATTTTATGCGAATTTGACTATTTCAACTTATTTCAAAGTACTTATCATGTATGGATATAGATTCCAATACATGGATTAAAAAATGTTGAATGTTTTTAAGGAAAGACTTAACCGTTACGTAATGTTAAATTTATATGGAAATATTTCAACGTTCATCCTGAGTTTTTTAAGCCTTTCAGCTTTTGGAAAGGTTTCTCTTATTAATATTGCACAGTTGTGTCGGATATTAAATGAATGTACAAATTTAAATCTTCAAAATCTGATGGTATAATTCTCTTTTATGAAACAATCGATAAAGCATTGTCTCAAAATAGTTATGTTGTCATAATGTGACTCATATTAAAAAGACAGTCAGACTCCGTGGTCATAAAATGTTCTACCCTGTGACGCTTTGCAATAAAACCAATTACAATATGTATACGCTTGCATGCAAGGTCCATAATAATAGATCTTTTGCAAGTGTCAGCAAGTAAGATTGTTCAATGGATTTGCATGGTTTTATTAGTAAAATTGTACACAAACGAGTTAACCCCAGTTTTATACCCTGTAAATACAGGCTCAAGGAGTGTCATCATTAAAATTGTAAATCGGAAAAAAATATCTTGTGTATGATGTGGACTTGAAATCGATTTAACTACTATAATTTCGATTAGATCGTTTTTATACATGCAGATCCTAAATATTCATAGTCTCAATTATAGTCACTGAAATATGGGACTGTCAGACAGGCAGTGGGACGGAATCATCTATATTTATTGATGTGAATTGCCTAACAGGGCAGCCTTGTATATTTAAATGCAAAGAGGACTGGGAATCTGATTGTGAGTAGTAAAACAAGTCAACAGTGTGAAATTCAGTGTCAAAATAAAGAAGTGGTAAGCTTGAGAATAGTATGTTCCTTGGTAATTAGCGCCTTTGGTAGCTCACAGTTTTAGATGCCTCCTTCCGGCTGTAGATTCGCCCTGCCCCTCACAGAATATTCAAATGGGGTTGAGGACTTGCGTGTCTTAGTCTAATTACGTAGACGTGCACTCATTTGCGTTTCTCTTTATTTAAATATATCAGTTACAATTCAAATGTAGCCCTTTCTATGCCACTAAGTTAGTCCTCTAGTTCTTTGTGCATTGCAAATGCGCATGCGCATGATTATGCATTCCTTCCATCAATTCCTACAACATACGTGCCACAATTTGCAGTCCACATTTCCGCTTACGAAGTGGGATAACAATTGATGGTCATACCTAAACTCTTTTAAAAATAAATAAAATAATTTTTATTGTTGTGAAAAAATAAACTAAAAGATTATACATATATTAAAAGTAGTTTTATAAAAACACATTATATTTTTGGATAGGGTATTTCATAGTTGAATGTTTGCAGTCGAAAATCTCAGAAGCTTGTTGATACTAATTATTCTAAGTGCAAAAGTATTCACAACAGCAACATGCCATAAAATGTATAAGGCAATCATAAAATTCTTTATTTAGTTTTCTGCCGTATTTGTTGTTATGTAGAATCTTCGAAAGACAAACACAAATCCAAAACCAAGGCGATAAAAGGATTAGGGAGCATTACTCCCCGACTATTTAATTTCAAATGTGAAACATTCGCACATATGTATGTATGTATGTATGTATGTATGTATGTATGTATGTATGTATGTATGTATGTATGTATGTATGTATGTATGTATGTATGTATGTACGTATGAATGGGATCCACTTATTGGAATTGTTGTACCGCCTGCTGATACGGAAAGTCAAATTTCCCCTCTCACACATACACCACACAAGCACACAAAGACATTCTGATAGAAACGTGCAGCAAAAGCCATACTATACAGTCGTGTGGCGTGTATCTTTCGTGCCCGAAAGCAAACTCACAGATACACGCTCTCTGTCTACCGACCAAGTGTTACGCTTGTCAAAGCCAAGGCAGGCGGCAGTTTTGTAAGAGCTCTTAGCCAATGCAGTCGCGTCTCTCAATTAAATACCGTGTGGGTGATTTTTTATCAACAACAACAAAATTGTTAGACGAATATACGTCAAGTTGATCATATTTATATTTATGTTTTTTCGATTTGTTTCTAATCAAAGAGTGTGACCTAGGAAAACCAAACATTAATATCTCGTAACTGACAAATATCTTACTAAAAATGTTGCACTATCAACAAATAAAAGAACATTTATTCACAATCCAAGCATACAATTTAAAGAGTGTGAAATAATTAAGTTAACATTTTAATTAATGTCTCAATCTGCATAAACAAATAACTTGTCAGCGTATTGCTGACAAGTCTACAGTTATTGCAGGGTTATGTGTGTGCACAAGTTTACATATGAACTTGGACATTAAAGGGATACATATGTATATGTGTATGTACTTGTAAAATTGCACAAAAGTTTATACAACACTTCAACAACAAGGCCAATCGGTTAATAGCACAAATGGCAACTATAAACATCAATGGTAATGGTTAGTTTCATTTCTCCAAGTCACATTCCATATTCTAAAGAAAAACTACAAGAAATGCATCTAATATATGTCAGCTGTGTTATCTGTCAAGTTGTAGTCGTAATGTGAAAAATACTTATGGCCAAATTCCCCAACAGCTGTATTCTTCAGGCCATTTCCGACAGCTGGCCATCGTTAATGGCATTATAATGCTCCGATTCAACCTAATTCTTCCACTTTTCGCAACTTTTACATATACATTGCCACAATTTTCATTCCATTTCGCAATTATTATTCATTTATATGTCTGCATTTGTTATATGTGTAACAAAAAAAAAAAAAAAAAAAAAAAATAGAAATAGAAATAGAAAAATATAAATTTTTGAAGCTCTTAATGGAATAACTGAATTGCCTGCTGGTGAATTGAGCAATAAGAATAAAAAGGTCAACAGCTGCCGCATAAAAACATAAAAGCCAACTGGCGCTTGCTTGGTACATATATGCAACGGAAATCGACTAAAAGTGCTCGAACTCCAGATACCCTCTACCCAAACTTCTCACACACATTTGCGAAACTTTTATTTTATAGGTTTTTTTCCAGCCATTTTTAAGGCGTACTCTTGGCCAAAAAGAAAAACAAAAACAAAAGCATATAACATACATGTCTATTTAGTACCAACACATGCAAATAGTATATGGTAGATGTGTATGTCTATCAATGTTTACAATTATTTATCGCTGCTATAAACTCATAAGCTATTCAACTTTTAGTGTGAAATAAATCCTCCATTGACGCGACGGAAATTATGTGGTCAACAAACGCAAAAGAATTTTCATTTGTTTTCGATTGAATGCGCAGATTTACAAGGTAATAAAACACTTTTCATTTCAATAAGATTTTATGCTCTCACATAAAACATGATGTTACAGTAATGTAATAGCTAAAATACTGAAAGCTGCTCTTTAAGTTTATTTATCTTACCCCACAATTACCATAATCTAAGCTATCATTATCAATGAAAAAAAACAGTGACTCAATTCCCAATTGATTTTAAATAAGTTCCGGTCAATTTTTGCGATTAAAACACGATAATTTTGATTGCGATATATAAAAATAGAAACAAAGAATTTGCGACTTCTTCTTCAAAGGTATAAATAAAGGTGAGCCATCGATCGAATCATAATTCATGTGCAAATGCCAGCAAAAAGCCAAAAAACAAAAAAAAAACACACACACAATTTAATTGATTTAATGACTTCAGTCTTATCTTAATCCATCTATTTATAAGGTTAAATTGAATGATACTCTTGCAAATATGTCATAGTGTTGGGGTAATTTAGACGTCAGCACAATAAACGTCAAGTTACTCTAATAGTGGAATTCAAATCAGGAAATCTATGTAGTGTAAATGTAGAATGTACATATGTATGTCTATAGACCCCTTGATCACAGACGATATATCAAAATTGAGTGAGTATTTGTGAATAATTGCATTGGGAAATCGCTTGATTTGTTATCATGTGGGCGATAAGCAAATGTATGACGGGTTGATGACTGCCAAAAGGCATACAAATTTATATGTAGAGTAATGTAAAAATACGTAAAAATAAGCAATACATTTTAGACAAGATACTCTCAAAAATAAACATCCTTACCTATGTATATTGAAGAGCGGAAATGTGAAAGCATTTTCTTAGGCTTACATAAGGCTCATATTCATACTTGTTTGCATAATTTGAATACGTATGTATATGGCAATGAACGCCAGTATGTCTATCGCGTTTTAGGTTTTAATTTGCTTATCACATGCATACACACACCCCTACACTCACCCATACTTCTTAGGTATAGATACACACATAAGTATATACAAATCGTAATCGTAATCAGCCATGGCATTTGGCAAACGCTATCAGACGTAAAATAAATAATACTTAATGCCACATTATTGTCAGCGGCAACGTCGAGAACTGTCGATTTCAGCCATACTCGTGTACTCGTACTGTCCGTTCTGCCTTTCCATAACTTCCATCAGTTTACTACTATTTGCCGATGTGACCTCATACACCCAGTAAATAGGTAGTGCGAAGAGGGGATCTGTGTCGGCAACTCCACTTAGTCCACATCTCATTTATGTTCATTGCTCCGTGTTTTCAAAGGTGTCTCTAATTGTGCTATTTATATCGGTTTTTATCTACTGCATTTAACTGTTTAATATTCGTTAGTACCAACCAACTTGCACTGCATTGTGTCTAAATGTATATTAATATGAGTGTGGGTTCTACATGTACATACGTTGATGTAACATTATGAGCGCACGTGTCGGGAAACCCAAAATCAAACTACAGTCAAACTTACCTAAATCGACTAAATATCTGGTATGTCATAGCGCGTATCATAGCGCGGATTTTAATTAAATTATGCGCGCAAAGTGAATTTATTAGCCCATAGTGTGAATAACGGTCTAAAAATATTTTCACCATCAAAGCGAATTTGGCGCTAAGTAAATGACAGCTAAGCGGGACATTGGTGTAAATTGTACACACTTTGGTCAAATTTGGACTGTAAATTTGATAAGCACTATCATGTCTTTTTATGTGAGTTTAATTATGAAATGAGACTGTTTTTGCATTGTAATCCTTGTGACAATTAAAACAATTCATTTCGTTCACTTGAATTTTAACCGAAGAGAGTTTCTTTGATAGAAACTACTTTCTAGAAAAGCGAAATTATTTAGTAAATAATTAAAATGCTAATATAATAGGATGTCCTTCTTAAATTGGCCCTAAGCGCTCTTAAATTTTCTTCCAGTTGCCAAAAATTTCACTCAGGCATTTTCTAGTTAGAAAGTGAAACCCAAATGATATCATGACGTAGCCGCAGTTGCATATTATATTCATTCACTATAGTAATCAAGTATGTATGTACAAGTATAATTTTTGTTTTGCATTATTATTCGCTTACCGTACGCTTGCACACCACACACCTCATCAAACACACACACACGCACACACACAGACAGGTGGAAATGCACACACACTTTCCCAAACTCTCGCACACACAAGAACAGACGACAGAAACCACACAACCCAACACTTTGCCACACACCACAACACACCAATCGCGTACAACCGTTTGCTACACACACACACACACACATGCACACACTGAGATAGACAAGTGCATACAAACCAAGCATGCTAGAGTCCTCTAGATGAGAGTGCTCGACTTGAAGACACTCTGTTCTCAGGTGTGAAGTGCCCTAACTGTAAAATAAACAAAATATTAATTTTGTGTTCGTAGTTTGTTTTAACTTGGTATAATAGTGTAATCTTACATAAGTGCATTACAAGAAAACGTTAAATGTATATATAAAACGATAGAGAAATCACCAATGTTTGTAATTACTAGACTTTGCGATTCATCGGGGTTGTATCAATTTTACACATATATTTATATTTTTACCTAACATCTTATCACTACAATTTTCAGTTATAACTTTTTAAGCCATTTAGCTGCTCGATCAACTGGTCGTCTTTCTCTCTGTCAAAAAATGTATATGTGATATTGATATGAGTTGTTAATATTATGTTCTCATTTCCTTTTTTTGCAGGAGATTGTTGAAGAAAAAAATGAATACAATAAACACATTTATAATGGGAACTTGAAGCTAAATTATGCAAGTTGCAACAATAAAGATATTCCCCTTATCGTAGGGTTTGAAAAACTATGTTGTTCCAAATAGTGGAATAAGTTGTGCTCAATCTACTGACAGCATCTATGGGTGGCCATTTTCAGTCGGATAATCCTAGCGCCTTATTCCCGCCTCTGATGTATGTGGCAACAACTTTGCTTGCCACAAGCGGTGTTATTGGATTCCAGCAAAACATTTCAATTGCTTACGAAAATCTTCTGGAAACATGGAACTTTGACAATCGCACCCTGTCAACGACGACAACAGCCACACCACCAACCACATCCACATTCACAGTCAAAGCCACAGCAACAGCCACAACAGGAATACATCCATCGTCTCAGTCTATTTTAAACGATTCACTCCATGATGCCATAGACGAAACTGTGCCTTCCTTAACACCATTCAATTACTACAACGAATCTGCCGCAGCGGCCGAATGGTCTCACTTTTATGATCTCATTTTATCCTGGCAGGGCATTTGCTTGATTGCCGTCTTCTGCACATTTATCGTTGTCACAGTCATTGGTAACACTCTCGTCATTCTGGCTGTTTTGACCACACGAAGGCTTCGCACCGTTACAAATTGCTTTGTCATGAGTTTGGCTATTGCTGACTTACTTGTTGGTATTTTCGTTATGCCTCCGGCTGTGGCTGTTCACCTCACTGGTAAGCAATCGAACACATAAGGTGCTTAACATTTATACAATGTACATACTTACGATATTTTATAACACTAGTGAACAGCTAGATTCCAAGTCTTAAGAAAACAACAGTTTTAGATACTTACAGTTCCTCATATATAAAAAAAAAACACTGTGTATTCTGTATATAATTGCATTACTTAAGCCTCGCTTACAACATTATTCATTAAACTTAATGAGAACACAGCGAAGCAACAAACGATTTATGCCTAAGTATATTTTTATCGATATTGACAAAATTTTAGTAGGCTTTACTTTAATGAGTAGCAATTTAAAATTTTTAATAATATTAGAAATTTGTTGTTGATTAATAATTAGAATAAAGTAAACTTTAATTTCACTAAAATCCTTAAAAATTTAATTTAATTGTACAAATATATGAGTCAGAGCAATCAATTTAAAAGTGTTAGATTTAGTATTCCTTGCGAAATACTCGTATTCTAAAAACAAAGTTATTAAAGTTTTATCAGAATTTTTACCATCACATTGAATATTAATTATGATCTTATCCCATATAAAAAGATCATCGTTGCCATAGCTTAAAGTTCCCTCTTTAACACATTTAAATTCAATTTCTCAATTAAATTCATTTACTTATAAACCTTACTATATCTAATACTATAAAATACATCTGATTTATAGTCCTTTTTTCTAGGAATTCTATTCTCTCAGCTTAGAGCTAAGCTGTGAAATAAACCTTTGTTGTGTCGATGATAACTTTTACTTCTTGTTTTTAAAGATACTTTTACGAAATTGAATGCCTGACAATTATGCAAAAAATGCATTTGGACAGGCGAGACCATAACAATGACATTTTAGCAAGACAATAGATTGTAATTTACCAAAGTAGGAAAATCAGACTGGCAATCTAAATAATTACTTCTGTCAATGTCTCATTTTATGTGGCGTAAAAATATAACAGCAACCTAAGTACAATAGCTCACAAATACTAACTTTAAGCAAGGTTCCATTGAAGATACTTATTTTTGATGGGACGCACATTAAACATAGCATTTTCTATGCGCCGTAAAATTATGTTGAGCACCTTATATGCATCGTTATTTACCTTCCGCTTTTTACTCTTTATATATGTAAATATTTCCCGGTTCCTTTCAGGTTCGTGGCAGCTCGGTTGGGTGCTTTGCGACATTTGGATATCCTTCGATGTATTGCTTTGCACGGCATCTATTTTAAGCTTGTGCGCAATCAGCGTTGATAGGTATTAAATTGGAGCTTGAATTATCATCTTAAAGCAGTAGCTGAAGCTGAAGCATTTTCAAATTTGTAGGTACCTTGCCGTTACACAACCCCTCACCTATTCACGTAAGCGACGTTCGAAGCGCCTTGCGCTTTTAATGATTCTTATCGTTTGGATACTGGCGCTGGCTATTACGTGTCCCCCCATTCTAGGCTGGTGAGTACTATTATTATACACTCCTACGCTTTGGGAATACCATAGTACATTAACATATCTATGTGAATGTGTGTATTTGTATGGACTTACCATATAATCGTATGCCACATCCTCCGCAATTTGCTTCCCATAACAAATAATGTTATTTTCAAAGAGTGGAATAATTTACGAGGTTTTTAGAAATTCATACTATAAATATGTATGCAAGCAAAATAAATTCAGTTGAAATTGCTCGACTGGTAGATACGCTGCACACGGAAAACACCTACTTCGAAGTAAATATGTCTACAATTTATGCATTAGGTTAATCAATCGTTTTATCACTAGGAGAAGAGAAACTAAAAATACGACTGAAGTACAGCAAATGTACGATTTGAAAATATATCAATTTAATAGAAATGAATCCGAAATACGACTAAAAATGTGCGGAAAAGGCTTTTGTAATCACAAAGGTAGCATTTGCGAATATTGATTAAATATTTTACAGTCCGTTTTGCATTTCTTTTAATAGGTATGAACCAGGACGACGAGACTTACGAGAGTGTCGCTACAACCAAAATGAAGGATATGTCATATTTTCGGCGATGGGTTCATTTTTTATACCCATGGCAGTTATGATTTATGTTTATGCGAGGATATCTTGCGTCATTGCAAATCGACACGACAATATGACCGACATTAATGTTCATAATAAGGTAAGTAATGAGCCAAATACTCGCATACTGCTAGTGTTAATCTATCACTTATGGAATAAGCAAAGCCTATCCAAAATTCAAAGATAAACTTAGTATCCCACTGTTCCAAAGTGTTCAGAAAATCGAATTCAGTCAGCCTATTCGTTGCTTAAATAAGGTAGCATCTGTCCAAGAAATTATAAAATTTTCAGAAATGCTTTTATTCTTTGGAGAGAAAACTTTATTGAATAATCAAAAAAAGAAAAAAAATTGCCTAAATAAACTGTATTTTCGTCCAAAACTAATAAAATTGCCAAAGTTTTCTGGATAAATTGCAAGAACAGAAGATGAAAAGTGCGATGCTAAGATAAACTCCTGAGAAAGTGCGGACCACGTTTATAACATGCACTTGGCAAAGTGTGTTATTATGCAAATTCAAAAATGCTTAAAATAAACACAAATTCTTTTAGAAATAAACCCTTGAAATTCTCATTGTGAAAATTGAATAAATGATGATTATTGCGGAAGTCAAACTAGAGTACACGGGAATACATTTTTGAGTCCAGATTGTCCTTCATATACTTGTATTCTTGAAAATACTTGTTTTGTGTACATAAATAAAACATAATAAACATTATTCGTATAGACTTAAAAATAGCTCGAAAAAATCATGTTCTTTTATGCAGAAATTTAAACGCTACACCGCCGCCGATGTTGAAAATGAGTTTTCCGAACAGGAGCTCAGTACGGGCTATAAACAGAAACAGGCAACGGCTCGAACATTCTCTAATCAGACAATATCCAAGGATCTACATGAAATTGTATTGAGTGATAGCGACAATCTCGGCATGGCAAGTGCAGGTGGGGTTAGTGCTGGAAATTGCCAGTCATTGCTGGCGCTGCCATCGACCCACAGTGGTAGTGGAAAAAGTGGTTGCTACGAACTAACTCGTCCCTCCTCTTTATCCCTGAAACGCACGTCTACCGCTTCAACGACAATGACCACAATGACAAGTGGTTTGGGTCCAAGCAGCAGTCTATTAGATGCACAATGGCAGAGCCAACCTCAGCAACATCAGCAACAACAGCAGCAACAGCAGCAGCAACAGCAGCAGCAGCAACATCAGCAACAACAACATGGACGCCCCCACAGCCTTCAGCATGCACATCTTAGTGTGGGTGGTGTAGGCGGTGGTAGCAACCGGCTGCGTGGAAGCCATTATCATCATTCAGCAGGGTCAGCTGGGACGACTGATGCTTCCACAGCAACGTCAACTAATATGAAATCTCTATCGAATCGCATTACGTCTCTTAAAAAGGAAAACAAAACGACACAGACACTGAGTATTGTCGTTGGTGGATTCATAGCCTGTTGGTTACCATTCTTTGTCTACTATCTCATAACACCATTTCTGGCCGAACACCAAGTCAGCCGCATGCTGGCCAAAGCACTTACCTGGCTTGGTTGGTTTAACAGTGCCATCAATCCCTTCATCTATGCATTTTACAGTGTCGATTTTCGGGCTGCCTTCTGGCGTTTGACCTGCAAGCGGTTTTTCAGCGATGGCCAGAAACCGCAGTTTCCCACAAACACCATGTCAATCCGACGATAGTTGTGACATGTTGTCAATTCACTCACCTTCCTCCCACTGAACACTAAAACGCTAATAATCGGGATACATCGTAATTCTGGTCCTAGGTAATACAAATAGAGCCGGCAGGGAACAAATTATAACTTTGGCATTATTATCTATGCGGCTAAGGTATAGTCATCATCCCCACAAAATAATTAAATGTTAAATGTGTAATCAAATGTTAATTTATGCAGTTTTCATATTACTCTTGAGTGTGGTTTTCTCAACTAAACAAACGCAGACCAACATACATACATACTTAAACGTAACATAACGAGGAGCTCAAAAACAAACAGCCGACTTGGTTAGCGGCCTATAATTTGAGATGTATATTTTGAATTGAAATAGCAAACTTGATCTAACTTAAACATATTTTGGCAGTTACATAATTATGTTTATACAAGCCACAAGACAACAGCTAATTAGCCAAATATTTAGCACCCTTGCAAAATAATTCACGCAAAAGATACCGTACTACAATTAAGATAAAAAATTTTGACCATGCTTCAGAAATGTGTAACCAAAAACAACTCAATATCCCTCGGATTGTTCCTATAACAGAGTGTAAAAATACAATCTCACAATAGTAAAGAATGTTATCCGAAATTTTAAATACAATACAGTGTAGTACGCTAAACTGAAATATTTATACAGATAAATTAGTTATTTACGACGCAAAAAACCGTCTCAACATGGTGAGGTGGAGGGAAAAAGTGAGAAAATGTCATCTTCCTATCGTAAAAATCATAAATAATAGTCTTTAATGGTATGTACATAAATACAGAATACATATATAGCATATATGTAGATATATAGAATCCTAGTATTTATGCACGTTTTATGTCAAATAAGCTTCCTTGTAATGAAATTTGAGATTAAAATAATGCCTACTTCCACAGCAAATATCATAGTATTCTTTTATGTACCTAAAGGTGTTTTAAAACTATGAATATAAATATACATATAAATTTTATTGTGATTTAGTGTTAATCAAACCAATAAATCTACCAGAAAAATAAAAAATACATGTAGAATAAATATATATTTTAGCATTTACTTAGATGTATCAGAAAAAGCTGGATTTGAAAAAATATGGCTTTTAGTAGATTAATTTTGCACAATAAATAAAATAAAGTGGGAAAAATTTGTCAAATTTAAGAAATATTTAACGTGAATAGTCCTTCTTCTATACCATATATATTTGTATTAGTGTCAAATGCTGTAACACATATTTATTATTCCATTGTTGTAAGTAGAAGCCACTATAAAATATGACAGTATTTTTGTTGGATTAATTATAAGGCCACTGTAAAATATCAAATTCAAAACATGTCAAATCTTTATTTATAATTCTACTTTACCCACCGCTCAGTATCATATACATATGTATACACGAATATACTATGCACTCAAATATACCATATACTCCGCTTTTGCATACACTAAGCAGTCGATTCACTTTACCAATACATATTAGGAATCAATTACAATTCAACGCGGGTAAAATGCATTCATAGATGCATACATATATTCATGTAAAACTGGCAAGTACTGCATGCAAGCTGTGGAGGCTCTTAATATACCAATTATGTTACAAAACAAAACCTAAGAAATTTACTTAAACATTATTAATAAGAGGTAATAGAACAATAAAAAATTTCTGAAAAAAATCATATTTTTATTTAATATGTTAATTGGGGTAAGGACACTTGAAATTACAAAAAAAATTTATACCTCTCTATTTTTAATTTTGACAAGATTTTTCGGAAGCCCTCTTTTTTTAGACTCTGTACTTTAAAAAGGTACAAAAGTGTTTATTCAGGGATACTCCAGAAATCTCAGAGATTTTGCCCCAAAGCTGCTTTACAAACCTCTCAAACTAAACCATAGGTGACACTGAAAACTATGAGATTTAATTTTTCGGACATATTTTCGGAGTAACAGAAATCGGCAGCCATAAACTTAATTTAAATTTCATAAAAATTCGAAACTTGTCGTACTTTTCTAAAAATAAATAGTTATACTAAAAATGGACATTATGTCCTTTTTTTAATAACTAAAAAAATTGTAATTGAGTTTATTCAATAAACTCAGAGTTTTACTACAATTGTTTCGAGAATTGAGATTTGATTTTTGTGTCACCTAAAACCAGTTTGGTGAGGCTTTCTGGTTGAATTTTGGGCGAATTGCTTTTCTGTGTCCAAAAATGTAAGCGTAGCAGGCAGAAGGAGGAGTAGCAGATCCCTTAAGATATATATTCTCGATCAGCATAAGCGATTAAGTCATGTGCCTCTGGCTGTCCGACTTTGTGACACCAAGATCATAGAGACTATAAGAGCGAGAGATACCAAACTTGGTAATAAGGTTCTTCAACATTTTTGCCATGCCCCCTACCACCTCTGTGAATAAAAGATTTGGTGTACTTACTATTCACTATAGTTCGGACTTGTCCTGACTTTCATCTCGATCGGATAATAAGTTCCGAAATGTTTCATCGTATAATTTTACACAGCGTCGGGCAAAATGTAGAAAAAGAAACTCAAGAGCTACAATGTAAAAAACTTGCGATGTGTTTTGATTTTTACCACTATGACCCTCTACTACAATTTGTTAGTAACCACTGTTTGGTTTTTACCACTTCTGCTCCTTCCGGAAGTGCAGAGTTTTCTACTGTCGAGCTTGCTTTACTGTAGCTTAATGGATCTTTTAGATGTTATTTCTGTTATGTCTGTAAAGTCCTTGTGAAAAAAAAACGTTTTATTAAATGAGAAAGTTAAAAAGGAAAAATGGGACAGGTCTGCATATTTAGTTTGTATGCTTTAAAATTCAACTATTTTTGGAAGCAACGCATTAAAAGATATATATTTATGGACAAAGTCATTTAATACGGAAAGTTCACGAAAGTTTCTCTGAATGAGTAATCATGTGTATGCCTAGTAGAAGTTGCTGAACTTTTTGTAACTGCTTCATTAGCTGTAAATGTAAAATGATTAATTAAATGCTACAAGCTCGGACATACATAATCCAGAGGATAAGTCTGTGCAGCGAACATTACTTAGCTGAGCTGGAAATTCTTGGAAAATTCATACGTATGAAAGCAACCGAATGTAAGTATGTAAGTGTATGTACTTACGTAGATACATTGTATATATGTACCCATATGCCCACAAACGTTCTCATTGTTTCTAATTACACGACGGTAAATATGTACATAACTTTTTATCCATATTTATGTATATGTGAAGGCAAATGATGTCAGTATAAGGAGTCATGGCAACAACAACAAAAAATCTAAATTACAGTGGGTTCAAACTCGTTTTCACTGTGACAGCAAAGTGTGTTTTAATTCATTGGAGACCCTTTTCCCTTCATGCTTAATAATAAATTCATGTACATGCATAAGTACATAGACCCATGTACATACTTACTTATGTTACATATGTACATACTCCTACATATGGTTGCATGCGATTACGTAAGTCTGATGACCGCATTCTTTGTATTTTTTTGTTTTTTTGCTTCCTTTTTGCTTTTTGCACCCTTTTCAAAGCAAACGTTAGGCTTAAAAATGTGTAAAAATACTCTTGCCTGGAATGCACGACTAGTAAATACCCAATACATACACATGTGTTTCGACGGACATACACATGTACACACTATGATACACTTACGTTTTTTGCTGCTGTCTTGCTGCCTTCATTGTGGATATGACTACAACAATAATTTAATAAGTCATTTAATTGCTTCGGAGTAATTAATTTGCAGGAAGTAAGCACTATAAATATTACATAAGGTCAAACTTGTCAAATTTTTACTGCATTTTCTAGAAACAAATCAACAAGTCATTGTATTAAAATAGATGCCCTGGATGACCTGTATCCAGAATCTGCACTCTCACCCATGTGCTTAAAAGAGTATCCTTTGTAGGTTTAAAAATTTCATCATGACCATCATGTCCAATCAACTATTTTGTGGGTGGCGCATACATATATAGATGGACCCAAAGGTCCCTCACAGTTAAAATGCTTTCCACCTTAGCTTAGAAATTTAAAATCTTAGCTTTATTTTGCACATTTTGTGTTGTCTTTTATTATAAATAAACTTAGTGTAAGTTACAAATATGCTTACGTACAACATTTAAATAAATTTGGATAATTTAAGTGTGTTTCTTCAGCGGTTAAGTTAAGATAATTGTGGATATCCTATTAAATAAATATACTGGTTAGCATGGATGTTTTACTTGGACTTTAGGCACGAAACATGTTCATATGATTTCGCGGCAGTTTCTGTTTGCAAATTTTCCGGCATGTCAAACGCCAGAAAGCCGCTCGGAAGTCGGGGTTGAAGGCATAAATGAAGGGATTTATGGCGCAGTTAAGCCAACCAACCCACGTGAAAAAGGACATTAGACCCTCGAGTTTTTTTAACTGCGGCAGAAAGGGTATCAACAGATAATATACAAAGAATGGGGTCCAGCATGCGATCAAGCCTCCCATGACAATCGTCAGGGTTTTAGTCGTCTTGGAGCTCTTGGTCTTAGTAGAGACTCGCATCGGAATACGATGACTTGTTACAGGTCGTCTCAGTCGTTGCGAATTGTTAGTTGATCGGTCGGAGACCTTACTGTTTGAAGTTCCCACAGATGAGCTTTCATTATAATATAACGCCGGCAGGGACATGGCTGATGCACATCTTGTGTGGTATCTGCAATTGTTACCGGAACAATGGATTAATGATGATTCCCGAGAGATTTCCATAAGTTCGTAGAATGTTGGTTGGTGTTTCAATTTCATTCTTTTGTCCGCAAACTTAGTCTCCTGGCATTTAATACATTTGACGTTGTTGGTGCTAAAAATTGGATTCCCATGAGTTCGAATCACACTGCAACGGGCTTCACAGCAGGGCAAGCATTTGTGTGGATTGCAACGATACTGCTCCGATTCAGAGATGAAATGATCACCATCCACATCGTAATCGGCCGTACGTTCCGTGTTCTGACAGTAGAGATATCGAATTAAAAGATATATTAGAATAGCTGTTAAAATAGTTACCGCATCGCGTACAATGTGCGCTCGTCGTGATGTCAGGACATAGCCAATCCTAACGTAAACATACAACATGACGGTCAAAGGTATAAAGAATGAGCCCATTGCCGAGTATACAACATATCCTTTGTTCTGATTGTAGCGACAGTCAACAAAATCTTGTTGATGACGGTTTCTTCCAGGCTCATACCTATGGATAATAAAATCAAATATAAATTATTCTTTTTTTAGACTCTTCATATAATTTCATCTAATCCGCAAAAAAAAAGCAAGTACGATTTTATAGTAGATGTGGTATAAAACAAATCAGAATCTGTCTTGAAAATTCTGTTATTTAGTTATCTGTTCTTTTTTTTTGGTTTTATTTATCGAACTCCTAAATAGTACTAAAGATCAGAAATATTATTGAAGTTGAATTAAATTGAATTCAAAGCCAAATACTTATAAATAAAGATTGACGCGATAAAATTTAAAACATATTTTTCTTAAAATTTAAATGTCCAATATCTGACGCAAGTTCACATTACAACTACAGAGCTAAATGTTTACAGAATGTCACTGTTTAAGTTTAGTTACAAAACAGAAATAAATTGATTCATTTGGGAAGGTAATAGAAACCAAACGAACTTGATAACTATTTTAATGTGTAGCAGGCACATTATTATGTTTAGCCCAAAAAGTGTACACATGACACATAAATGTATAATAAATTTGCATATATAGGTTTAAATACACTCACCAGCCTAGCATGGGTGGACAGGTAATAACGAAAGCCAGTAACCAAACGCCAAGAATCATTAACAGGGCCAATCGCTTGCAGCGCCACTTTTTCGAATATGTCAACGGCTGTGTCACGGCGAGATACCTAAGTACAAAGCAATAAAAGAGACGAAAAAAGAGAGTAAATGAAAACAAAAGCCAGTCGGCATATTGTTTATAAAGCTGTTGACTAACGTTCCTAGCAAACAGCGCACTATGGCGTCAACAAGGAACTTGGAAATGCCATTAAAATGTAATTGAAACTTCCAACAAAAGCAGCGAGCACTGCGTATACCAATGTATGTATGTACGTACTACGTAGTATGTATGTATGTACCACCCACAATTTCACAGTCGACTGTCCTTGCTACTACTATTGTTGTTTCCGGCCATACAATACAGAATACTGTATATTGTACGTATACTGTATAAAGTGCATAAAGTATACGTTACGTTGACTTTGAACGTTATGCACAGGATGGGACAATAAAAATATTCTTGCACAGTATTTACACCTTTTTATGCGTTTATGCCGTCATCCAAATGAATTGTCTTTGTTTTTTTTTATCAATAAAATAGGGCATATCATAAAATTTAACGAGTTTGATGACCAAATGGAATACAGCATACATATATGTACATACAGATGTATGTATTTACCATTGCCGTCAACAGACTCTCCAAAGTTAAGCTGCGAGTTAAGCTCTGTACTTACATAAATAATTCACCATTTTCTTTATATTCATATCAAAATTATTATATTCTCACTCACCTATCCAAGCTTATCGCACACAAACTTAGAATAGATGCTGTGCATAGCAATATGTCAAAGAATATCCAAATATCACAGAGCGTCCAACCAAGTTGCCAGGAACCTACAAAGATTTAAAATACGACTGAACTAGTTAGAAATGGATTCTTACATAAATGTGATATATAAATAAAAAAATATAATGTTGCTTCTTTTGAGATTTAAATTTGCGTTTTTAGTCAGTCGTTCATGGAAATAATATTGTAGTAAAAAAAAATACAAGCTATAAGAAAATTGAGGTCCCTACTCAGTGTTGCTGTTATTTTGCGAGCTGGTAAAAATAAAAGCTATTTACTAAGTACATTTTTAAGTATTTTTTTCATCACTTAGTTATTTTAAAAATTTGTATATGAAATTATAGAAATAAACAAAAATTAGATAGTTTAATGTTTAGAAAGTCGTTCCATTATCAATATATGTATAGCGTACTTTAAAAAACTGTTTCATAATACATAAAACTTTTTCGGTTTGACTTTCGGCAAAATTTTTTGGCAGTGCTTTTTATTAACCCGCTCTAAATTATTTCTACACGAATTTATCACTTTTAAGTGCTAAATTTTAAGTCCCAAAAAGTAAAAAATTTTAAAATTTATCCTTTTAAGCTAAACGTAACATAAACTTTATTAAATGACGAAAAATTGTGAAAACCGAAAGAGACCTGATAGTTTTAGAATCTGTGTTATATCTACATTTTGGACTAAGCAATCAATTTCAATATTAAATAAAATGATGAATGATGAGGACTTTGAATATTTTAAATTCCCACAATTACTTGTCCATATGAAGAATGACATATAAATTAATTAAATTCTAAATTTATGGTAGTATAACGGATTTTACAACCTAAACCAAACCCACGTAAGCTTCAAGTTTTTAATCTTTAGAAAAACCCTTAACGGCTACTCTTAATCCAAAATCAAAATAATAAAGGGTTTCTGAGTTCTGTATTTTACTTAATTCATAATTTTATTGAAAATTTTACAGTGTGCCCACTAAACATTTAACTTAGGGGCTTTATAACTTTATATCATATATTCTATTTATTATGGCAGAAACTACTTCTTATAGCTTGCTCTTGGCAATTGCGAACAACAACAAAAAATTTGAGACAAATCGGCCCACCCGTTCCCAATTGATTATTACCCATATATTTTTTGTCTAGTCCTTTATTTATATTGGAAACGCCTATATGACTTATTTTCTTTGATTGTTTGTGATTTATTTTAACAAACCCTTATAATGAACTTCTTCTTCTGCCACTGTTTTTATTTATCCACCCAACGTAGTAAGTATTTACTACAACTAACTGACTAATTGCCGGAACTCACTGATAAGCTAAGTGTTCTATTTTAATACATATATTATTCGTGGGCAGCAATTGTTTTTCTAATATTTATAACTGGTTTATATTTCATGATTGGCTCTTTGGCAATTATATAGTAAATAACCTCTTTGAGCTTACAACAATATAAAAATATCAAAGGTTGTTCCACCAACTTGCCACTGAAAAAAGAGCTATTTATCAAGGGCAAACTTTTTTTCCTGCGGGCTTCGTCCACCGAGTTTGTTTACAATTCGGTTTACAAATAGCTTGCATGCCTGATAAACCATACTCTGTAGTATGCACTGTAACTAGAAACAATGAGGGGGCAAACACCCCTTCATTATTATATCTTTCATTTTTAAATTGACCATTTGTTTATAAAAAAAAGTTCTTACAGGCTAAAGTTGCAAAATTGAGCATTCTGGGAATTTGAAAGGCATGTAACTTGTTTTAGGCTCACCTATAAAAGTGTGTAAGTGTTTATAATTAAGCGAAGGAAAGCAATTACCCTTTGCTTTGCTCTTAGCTCTTAAATATTTTATTTTGATGTTTTTGCTTGGCAAAAATTGTTTTCAAAATTCTTTAATACAGCAGCCCAAAGAAACTTTACTTGAATTTTCCAAATTTTATATAAATCCAAAAGAAGATATACTGAAAATTATCAAATTCTTTTGTATTTTAATTTATGTATGGAAAAAGTGTAAAATACAAAATTTAAGAGTAGCTTAGGACAAATCACAGGTATACGAATTATTATATTATAGTATTTGTAAACAAAATTAATTCAATAAATTTTAATTCAATAATAATTATGCTCGACTATTTTCTATGTTTCTATGCATTAGCTTTTTATATATTAGAGTTCTGCCGTTTAAGGATTTCGGTATAAAATTGTAGCAGGATAACGTTGAAAGGTGACAGTTTAAACATAAAATCCAAATTTTAGTATTAAAAATGCATTAAGCTACGGTGGAGCAAGCTCGACAGTAGGAGACCCTGTACTTTTTCAGTGCAAAGCGATCACTACAAGCTCTTTTAATTCGACTTGGAAATTTTGTATTTTAATTTGCGGGGGCGGAGGTGGGCGTGGTAAAAATCCTAAACAAACTCGTTCAATGCATGATATAGATGTACATAAATGCCAAATTTGATGTCTCTAGCTCTCATTATCTCTGAGATCTAGTTACTCAAAAAGGGACAGACAGACAGACGGACGTGGCTATATCGACTCGGCTGTTGATGCTGATCAAGAATATATGTACTTTATGGGGTCTTCCACGCCTTCTTCTGCCTGTAACGCACATTTGCACAAACGTAATAGACCCATTTGTTCTTTTTTAAAGTACAGGGTCTAAAAAAACTGGGATAATCTGACTTAGCACAGAACCATAATTATTACTTCCTCACATTTAGTCCATATTCTTTTCTTTTAAGCGCTGCTTATATCTAAATTAAATAACTATTGTCAAAAACCATCAGGATTTATATTAACTGGACATAGTTACAGAGCAGTGCTGATTAAATACGCATGAGCATACAGAGATGGGCAATGGTATTTACACAAAGTGCTTTACTTTGCCTTGCACTTTTTGTAAATTATTTGGTTCACTTCTAAATGTTTATATGTTATACATTTTATATTTATTAAATAATAAAAAAAACACATTTATAATCTTTCTCTTAAAATTTGCCAATTTAAAGCGAAGATTCTCAAAAATATCTGCTGTTTTTATCCTTAGTTTTCGTTTCCTCGCCGTTTGGCTTTAGGTGAACACTAGGTTTTAAAAAGGACAGTAAATTTCTATGTAAGCATATTGGAATTTCCTTATACTTTTTTCAGTACCCCAAGGGAACAACGGCTAATATGTTTGTTTCGATTTTCGTTACATTCGTTTGAACACATACAGCATATACATACTAGTAGTGCCACAAGACGATAAATTTATGCCTTATTATTTCGTATGTATTCTAAAGACTTTGTTTTTTCACTTTGTCAGAATATAGTGTTGAAAAAGCTTCTATGGAAATGTACCGTTAGGACCTTAAAGCTATTTCCATTTTTAAGTTTCCTATTTAGAATTAATGGTCCAATGTCAAAAGAAATTTTTCCAAGCATGAACCAATAAAAAATAATCCTCTTTGGGGGTCGGGTTGTCCACATGTAGCTTAAAAGCTTCAGAACGGTTCCAAATCCATGTTCCTTCGTTGTAAGGAGGTACCTTAATAATTATTAAAAGCCTTCTACGAATCTAAACTTCTATAATAAAAAAAATATATCATTCAGTCGGGAGATCCCAACAGTAGCATACCCTGGGGGGGATGCAGCCATATTTATTCAAATATTGTTCGTGCCGAAGCTCACGTCTCTAGCCTGATAATTGCCAGTGATATGCATATTTATTACTTTGTGGGCGAAGGGGGTGTGGTATCCAAAATTTGAAATAAACTTGATCTCCGTGCAAATTTAAGAAGTCTTTACACCAAATTTGGTGCTTCTAGGTCTTACCATCTCTGAGATCCTTTCGTTCATACGGACAGACAGACAGACATGGCTATATCGATTCAGCTTGTCGCCCTAATCAAGAATATATATAACTTATGGGGTCTGCCACGCCTCCTTCTGTCTAGCGTGGTCCGAATCTATCCTGCAAATTTCATCTAAATCGGATGATAAACGCAAAACTTATTCAACTAACAATGTTGCGGGCAAAATCAACTGATATATTCGTAGTGGGGCCATCTATGGAAATTTTTTGAAACTGAAACTATCTGTATTGATCGCTTGGCACTCAAAAAGTTCATAGTCTCCTACTGTCGAGCTTGCTCCACCGTAGCTTAGTGCATTTTTTATATTAAAAGAACATTTTTGGACCCTAAGACATTTAATTTGTTCTCATACAAATAAGCATTTTACAAATATGTATTAAACGAATACAAATATTCCTTAGCCCCTAAATCAAGCACTTGCAAGCTAAATTCGTGTTCATGCTGATTGCTCTCTAAATTACAATGAGATACAAATCAAAGCATAACTTTATGTTATCTGAACTTATATTCTTGAATACAGGATTTATAAGCGAAATGTTATATTATTACATACCAATGACATGTAGAGCAACTGCTGGTGGCATCACAAAAATACCGACAAGTAAATCAGCAACTGCCAAACTCATCACGAAACAATTGGTAACCGTGCGAAGTCTTCGTGTGGTTAGAACAGACAGTATAACTAGCATATTTCCAATTACGGTTACCAATATGAGAAGTAGAAATACGGCCACTGCCAAGCATTTTGGCCACTCCATGCTCTCAAAATAAGAGTTCATCATGCGATTATTGGTTGCTCTCTCGCTTGTTACTCATTTTGTTAGAATTTTCTTGTTTATACTCGTTGAATTCAATTTGTTCCTGCATTGTGTATAATTCCAAGTATTATTTCTGGCAATCGCACGCTAATTAGCTAAATGAAAAATACAAAATTTAAATTGTTATTAATTTTCAGTAAATATTGTATTGTATTTTACAAAGATGCAATGGTCGAGAGAGAGAGAGAGACGAGAGTCGTTTAATACTCTAACAGACTTTTCTCACAACATTTGCACGTTGACATACCTATGGTTTAACTATGAGCAACTACACATAAGTTTAGTCAATCACATATATTATTTCAATATTTTTGATACATACTAGAATTATTAGTTATTAGCTATTCCTCATGAGTACAGACATAGCTACGTCAGTAAATCTTTGTGTAAATAAGATTTGTTAGCTGTCTTGACACACCTGTTTGGCAAATATGTAATGCAAACGATTGTTCACAAAGATTCACATAAACAAGTCTTGTACATTGTTAAGAAAAAATACTCAAAGCTCTACGAAAAAGATATTATTTTTGATTTGAAAAACTTGTTCAATATCTTTGAAATCAGATCGAATTGTTGTACGAATATTGGCTTTATTTCAGTTTCAACACAGTCTTTTTCCATTCACAATTCTTCTCAACTAATTACTTAATCGTTACATATTTAATTTGTTAATCTCTCCATCAATTTAATGCAATATGTTCGCGATTTAAACTTGTGTTGGAATAATTGGATTGTGAATTTCATTAATACAAAAAATTCAAAAGAATAAAAGAAATATTTTTATTATTGCACCCGCACAGTTGCTGTTAGCACACGTTGACTACAAACTGACGGAACAATTCATCCGCGATTCGATGGCGTGGGGATTGAGCGCAGCCAACGATTCGTATGCGCAATATTTTTTATTATTGACGGCTAAAGTACAGAGCATACGGCGAGCTAAAACAACTAGAAAGCAACAAAAAGGGAAAATTCTTTAGCCGTTTGAAACTTTTTCGTTTTGTTGGTTTTTGATATTTTTATTAATATTATTTTTAGCTTTATTTAAACGGGCGCACACATTTTTTTGCTATTGTTTCTCTCTATGGAAAATATTCCGATATTGTAAATAATACCATTATCCAGAAAGAAATTATCGGTACCGATACAAAAAATAAATAACAATCAAAGCCAAATATATAAATATATTAATCAAGTAACAAAACCGAAACGAAACAATTTTCGAGACGTTCAAAAAATTATTATTTCTCTGCCCCCTCCGACGAAACATTATCAATGTTTTAACATGCAAAGGGAGCGGCTTACTGTACTGCGAGATACTCTGAATTCTGATATGTAATGCCTTAATAAGATTTTTCGTTTTCATGCAGCCAAAAAAAAAATATCATTAGAAAAATAGTTTTCTTATTATTTAGAAAATATTTATTTTGAGAAAAACCATTTTTTCTATTTCTGATTCTTACTATTCCAATTTGTTTTTGGTAACTATAACTAAATAAATGCTGGATTATGAAATATTTTTAAAGTTAAAAATAAAAATATAAAAAAAATAACGTTTAGTCAATTTTTAATATGTTTTCATTGTCACTCGGAGTCAAACCTGATTTTGTAATTCATTACATCAGTTTAAAACCCATTCGATTTTACTTATTCGCACTAAAAACTTTAATACAACTGTTTTGGTCTTAAAAACTTCACGATACCGATTATACTTCAAAGCTTAGCCAGCTTAGTACCGCTTTTTATTAATGTTAACACAATTATATTTAACACACTCTTCCAACGATCCGAGTAACCTTTTTGCGAATGAAACAGGAAATAACAAATGTTCCACTTTGGGTTTGCTCCAATTGGGATTGTTGAGACTTGTACTGTTATCAGCAAATTAATTGATAAATTTATCAGTTGATTATGACTTTAATAGACTCTAACATGTGTCCTTTTATGCATTTGATTGCGTTCGTTATTAATTTTAGATAACGACATGCAGATTCATATTAATTTATTATAAATATACATATATACACTGACATACATATTATTTGCAAACTTCAATATTTATTAGAAACTAATTCAGCAAATTATAAAGTACTTTCTACATGAAAGATTCGTAATTTTAAATCAAAACCGATTGAACTGAATCAAACCACTCATATTGATATTTTTTCTGAGACCCTCCAGCGACCAAACGCTAGGACGCGTCGCGTGCGACTAAAATAATTGTGGACGCGCAAGAAATTTTTCTAATTTCCCAAATGTTTTACTGGTCTTTGGTCTTTATGCTAGCTTTCATTAGCCCTATATATGTACATATATATGTGAACTTCACCCGCATATACATATTTATATTTGTACGTGTGCGGCTTTGACAGACAACAGTAATTCGCGTGGCCTGAATGCTCCTTAGATAATTATTTTGGTAATTAGTTAGGGTTCGTTGGCGCAGAAGGATGTTATTCAGAAAACATTGTAGGCTGCCAAAATTTCGCATATATTTAAGTGAAAAGTGAAGTGGTGATAGACGAAGACATACCCTGCAGTTAGCTCGTACGACATACTCGTCTCAAAATAAAAGATGGGTTCAGTTATATTTGTTGTATTTTAAATTATATAACAATATTTGCCATTATCTACAGAGTCATATAGTTTTATCTGAACATATAGAATGACATATCTGTAAAGGTTTTTCTGTTGGTATAGATCGGTATTGCATATTCACTTATTTTTTATAGTTGTGTGAAATACATTTTCCACTTATAGGGTATAACAGGTTAGGACACTATAAGTATAAGTGCTAACAAATTTTATTCATAGCCGTAAAATTTAAAGGTCAATAGCATGTGTATATGTACTCTGACATGGTAATAAGATGAAGCTCATCAGAATCGATAGCCCTAATGACTCTTTCTCTAAAATGAAGTACATAAATTAAGCATAGCCGAAACGTAACCATACTAATGTTTACAATGTTTGGAGAAAGCACACATCCATAAAAGTGTGTACTATATATATACGTACGTGTATGCGTCATGGTTTTGTTTACCTGAGAATTTTATATTTTATGCCTAATTGTACGTTGATTGACGAGCAAAAAGCAAACGATATTAATTAAAATACATAAAAATGAAAGATACGAGTACAGTTGACTTGCAGATACCCTCTAAAACAACGAGTATTGAGTTTCTATATTTTCTATAAGTC
This sequence comes from Drosophila putrida, assembly GCA_037043535.1. Lineage (NCBI taxonomy): Eukaryota > Metazoa > Arthropoda > Insecta > Diptera > Drosophilidae > Drosophila > Drosophila putrida. Next base: position 69,975 of record JBAMBI010000103.1, on the reverse strand, counting down.
TGGTATTTTTTAAATATATTAAATTTGTAATAAATAAATACTTGTGATACATGTTGTGGAGCGTGCAACAAGGGGATCAAAAGCTTATAATATATCTATTTTATTACAAAATTTTGTCTTAAAAGTATGTTTTGAGATTGGACACATCTTTATTAATACACAATTATTAAATTTTCTATTTAATTTATTGTTTCCTATAAAATGTGCATAAATGCCGGTTCAACTTGGCCGTTGATCCTAAAAATCCGTTACACACCGAAATACATGTGTGTTCGTATCTGTAGACTCATTTCAGGCCAACAAATTGGTTAGATAATTAAAATGATTGGTGTATGTTAATACTTGATAGTTGCCTTATAATTTATGTATCGAGTCTATGTCCATTTGTATATGTACCCGGATATCTTCCACTGCAAATCCTGTAGATAGTTGGTCAAATACAATCGGTACAGACTTGGGGCCTTGTGCTACATGCGCTGTATCACACATCCTTTAAATGAATTCATTCTGACATCAATTTCACCCTCTTCAAGCTACATTTGAAAAATAAATGTAATTAATAATAAGTTCACACTTAATCGGATAAAGCATACCTCATCGAAGGCATAAATATCCTGATAACATGATGGCGATATACATCTTCTTAAACAGTTTAACTTAGATACCATAGCTGAGTTAAAGTTAACACATAGTGAATTTTGACCACAAGCTAGCTCATAGTCATGATAAATTATTTCCTGTAAACAGATAAAAAAATTTAATCATATATTTGATAAATCAATACTTAAACTTGCAACAATTGTAGTACTTACATTTTTGCTTGTTTCTTTGTAAGCGTATTCTGGAAAATGAAAAGTTGCTGTCTTTGATAAAAGTTTACCATCTCGTTGACCTTCAGAGGTGCAAATAATTATTTTCAATACAAAAATTGAGCAAAATGCACGCAATATGTCAATAGGACGCAACATTGTTTTATCTTCCGCGGCTGTCAGCTGTCAAACAGTATTTCAGTTTGTTGTATTATTGCCTTTGGTATTTTTTATTGGGGTTGAATTTTGCCAACTTGTTCCGATATGAACTTTCTCCGAGTTTTTGGGATTTTTTGGTGCTACAAATGTCTCAGTAGATTGGAATTACGGTAAATTCATGTTATAATGCTAACTAAACATTCGATCTGTATTTATAGCCTAATTCAAATAGGAAATTCAAATAGGGAAATTCAAATTTACTATTTAGTTTAGGCATCCAACATTTTCAATATTATTATTCTTCATTATTCATTATTATTATTCTTTGGCGGGCGGCTTATCTCTTATCAATTGTCAAGGCCTGTCACCTTAAAGCTAATGTGAAAGATTTTAAAAACATTTAGAGGAATTCCCAGTTTATAAAAAACAAAAATATACTTTCAATTGGAAGAGTCCGAAATTCAAATACGATAAACTTTATTGTTATGGTTATGCCTTAACGATATGTGGGCGAAGAGAGCGTGAAGCCTACAATTTAACATTAACTTGATCTTACTGTAAATAGAAGCAGTCTTTATGCCAAATTTGGTGCAATTAAAAGCCAAAAACACAAAAAAAGCTAAAACTAGCTAGCCATATCTTGCATTGATCCAGTTTATTTTAGATTTTTGCCACACTCCTCTCCGCCCCAGGAAATTGAAAAATAAAATTTCAAAATCGAGCTACAAGAATTACACACTATGGACTGAGCATGTTCTGAAAATTTCATTACAATCGGATAATAAACGCGGAAGTTATTTGATTAACAATGTTACGGGCAAAAGAAAAGAGAAATTTCTGGTACTCAACATTGAAGATCAATCTTAGTGAACGCTTTGGAAAAAGAACAGGGTCTCCTACTGTCGAATTTTCTTCACCGTAGATTTCTACAATTTTAAATTTTTTTATATTAAATAAAAAATCAGTGCTAATTAATTCTGCAGAAAAAAGTAAGTTTTTTACCAACGATTTATTTACCAATGTGGGTATAGTAGATGTACCAAATGTGGCAGTCAATCAGAGAAGTACATTTCCAAGTAAATTTAAACAGCATTCACAAGAAACTGTGATTATACATATATTTAAATATTGATGCACGTGTCCTTTGTATAACATTTTATATAAGCTCATATTTTATATTTTACATTATAGTTCACAATAATATATGTAAGTAGTTTACCAGAGAGACCCACATACATGCAGTATATATTTATTTTAAAGTGTTATATATTATTTTTATAGAGTCACACTTTTTTAGTAGTTCAAAAAATTTATTGTAAGAACAAAACCAAGTTTCAGAAGAAAAAATTTGTTTATATATATATATATAACATATATATATTTTTGTTACAACATCTCTGATAAATGTATTAATGTTGATTAAATACTGATGAAATACAAGTTACGTTTGGTTTACCTCAATTGGTTTCTAGTTATTTTATAATCATAAATTTAAAGATGCTAGCAATACTGCAAATGTCGCGTGCAACGGATACACATTATTGTGAGAAATCTGTAACTAATGATATAATTATAGAGAGCTTAAGGTCAAAAATAGCTATTACAATTAAAATAATAGTAGTAAAAATAATATTATCACAACTTTTAAGCTATTTAGTTTGTAAACTAGAAACCCTTGCTTCCATCTCAATGAAACCCACTTTTCCGATGCTAAATCCATTTTCAGCAATAAACGATTACTTAGGTATTTGGGGAAAATGTAGGATGACCAAAAAGGGCAACTCGTAGTTCCTGGAGAATATAAAAGCATATTTTGATTTCTATAAATTATCTATAATTTTAAGTTTTAATACCTATTAAACGCAAGCCTCGCCACTCCTTAACATTTTCTGTGTCTCGGCAAGCAGATCAACTTGGCCCTTTTGACTGAGTGAATGGTGTCGATCTATGGAACCGCGAATGGTGTAATTCGTAGTTCCGGGCATAGACTCACTATGCTTATATTTCAATAAAGTTTGACTGCAAATTCCCAATCTGCTTGGGATAAGAAAGAGTGTTAAGTTAACGAAAAAATTTAAACTTGTATGTAGATACCTACTTCGACAATAAGGTGATCAAATCCTGACGGTACTGAGATGTAAGAATCGCATATAGGTATGGATCAGCACAAGAATTCAAGGGATAAAAGAAAACTAATAATATTTTCGATTTGGTAACGTTGATCAACGGATAGCCGGCCAATGCAGTAAGTCCAAAGAAAGCAATTGGAGCCCAGCATGTAAAATTAGTAAAAACCTGAATGGAGATAGAAACTAAGTAATGTTTGTATATGGTATTATAATTACAAAAACTCACCAGAAGTGTCATCTTTTTGGCAATGCTTATCTCGCCGGGAATGTTATCTCGTGCATGTCGAGTTTCATGACCCAAAGATATGTATATTTGAGCATAGCATATGGCAATAATTGTGAAAGCCATAAAATTACAACCCAAAATCAATATCAAGTACACAGAATCGTATATGTCACGCTTTTCCATAGGTAAGCAAATACTGTATTTAATTATATATAATTATGTATAGATGAAACTTTTAATTGGTAAAAATATATGTGTTTGATGCGCTTACCTTGTCGAGGAATAGTTACTTATGCCAAATAAGGGCAACGAGGACATGAAAATGGAATAGATCCAACCAGATAGCATAATTCCCGCAGCCTGACGCAATTTAATACGCTTATTCAGATACATGGCATGTGTAATTGTAAACCATCGCTCGACTGTGATAACAGTTAAGGTAAAGACCGACAAATGACTGGCAAATACGGTAAGGAATCCAGCGACCTTGCAGCCCAATCCTGTTAAAAGAAAATCTTATTAAAATTGATAAATGCTTAAGAGAAAGTAGTGAAAATAGTTAACCATATTGCCAATCAAAAGCATAGTTAAAGTATTCGCCCATTGAATGTGCATCGATTGAAGCAATAAGCAGCAAATATAATCCCAAGCAAAGGTCAGCAAATGCCAGGTGGCACATTAAAAACCGTGGCACCGATGCATTCTCGGATCTAAACAATAAATATGATGAATGATTTATAGCTGGAAGTAAATAAGTTTGGATACTTACTTAATGGACAAAATCACTGTAAGTACTGCTACATTGCCAACAACAGCCAGTGCGACAACAATCCAAACAGCTATGCGAAGCCACTGATAGCCCATGACATCCTCGCACGGATTTAGCGCATTCGGCATCGGATAGCACTCAATATTTGGTTTTCTGAAATAAAAAACCAATAATTGATAATTAAGAGAAATGCCAGTTAGCCTTGGGCACAAATACAAAATTCCCACAAGTTTTCATTAAAAATATTAATTTGTCCTGGCAGAAAGCACTTTAGTTTTGTCACGAAATTATTATTAATTATTATATGGACATTCCAGATGAAAATCGAATTTGCTTTCAAATTAATTATATTAAGTTGTTAATGTACTACATTTGCTGTACGGGTTCTACATTAAACAAATATATCATAAAAAACAAACTATGCAAATATGAATTCAGATAAGCCTTTGTTCTACAACTACAGTTAGTCAAATTATGTTTAAATCGTCTTAAATATAACTGAAAATATACAGTATATTTTTGTCACATAATATATGTTGCTATAACTTAGTCGAGAGAATTGGATATTTTTATGAGCGAGCTGCAAAAAATCCTTTCCCATGTGCTCTTGAATTCAACCTTTTCTATTGATCTGATTGGGGTTTTCAGGGCTTTCCCCAATCCTGGTAACAAATTTTGGATTAATTATAGATTTTGTATACCCCAGGCTAAAGGTTTTTTTCTTAACAGGTTTTGTTTTTAAGTTTGATTTTTGTTTTAATTTAATGTTATATTATATTAATGTTATATTATAATTAATATATACCTAAACAAGAATGTTTGAATGATTTGTATGTCACTAAATGAAATTGAGATAGTTATACGAATACAAAATATCTACGGACACTGTTTAAGATATAATAAAGCCCCTTTTAAAGCGTGAAAAAAGTACAGATAGTTTTACAACTACGCAGCTGGTTTGGATGGACTCGGATTTTTGCATCCAGATAAACAATTTGAAAATAAATATAACTATTTTAAAAATGACTTCTGTGTTACTTACTTAAACGTAAAGTTACCACAATACTCCGCTAGTTGATCATCTTCGGGATTCAATGTAATCTCTTCATGAAAAACACCGATGTTGTCCGTCAAAAAGTTATACAAATTGGGTGTTTCCTCGCTCAATGGATCATCTGTGTTGTCGTTAAAAATCAAATCCTCAGGACGATTTGGTGCATTCCGTTCCCAACGACTATAACATATGATAAATAAATAAATTTTCAATAAGTTTTTGTGATATCAATTGATAGTAAAACATACCCAAAGTCCCCACCAGGAGTTCCTTTCTCTGATAAATAGTTGCTGTCGTTGATTAATTGCTTTTGACTCACATCGCGACCACTGTTGCATTGTTGTCTCCATTTCTCTAGTTCCTGCATACGTTGTGCGTGTCTCTGGGGATCATGTCGTGAGGGGAATTGGAATGCACAGCAATGGAAAGAGTGCGTTAAATGTGCTCTCTGTAAGTTCTGAAAAGATCATACAATTAGGAATAAAATCAAAGTAAATGAAATGAACCCTTACCTGAAAATTATATATTGATGGTATTGTTTTCAAAGTATGCGTATTTATTATGTTTAATACCTCAACAGTCTGTAGTCCAGCTGATGGCAAACGGACTAGCGAAGTGCTCGAGAGATCACTAAATGGAGACATTGAAATTTATGAGTACCAACAGGAATCTTGACTTGTCAATAAATTTACTTACAGCTCAATTATATCTGTTATGCCATTGAACGCATTTGGATGAAGATCGTTAAGTTTGCGATTGTCCCTTAGTGAACTATATTTTAATATTGTAGGTATTTAAATAATTTATTAGCATTAAATTAATTTTATAAGGACCATTCACTTACAGTTTGGCTATTTTGGAATCCATAAAAGCGGAATCGTCAATATATGTTATGTCATTATTTGATAAAACACTAAAAATGGATTGAGATTGGATTACAAATACAATTTTAACACAAGATAACCATTGCTAAGCGAGCAAGCTCAAAAAGAAAGAGATACTTTCGAATTTTTCTACTTTAACTAATATTAATAAAATGGACAAACATTTTGCTTTACCTAACCGCGTTAATAATTGAGTTACTAACTTTTTGTAACAGCAAAATTTAAATGTCTACTTACAATTGTGCAGTCTTCACTTTAACAGATTTGGAATCAATTCGAGTAATTTGATTGTTATCGAGATCTCTATGGAAAGGATATATTAATAAATTATTTAATTTATTCTAAAATGATAGAGACTTACATCATTTGCAGTATATTATTGGGTGGTAAATGTCCAAAGTCAGGTACGCTTGTTAAACCACTATTTATTATTCGTCTTTAAGAAAAGGAAACATTTATGAGTAAATATTAATATGGAATAACATATAGTTGTCATAACTATATAAAACCCAGTTAAACTTATTACAATTTTAGTGTTTTTTTAATGTACTTACATAATTTCTATGGTATCAGAAATTCCCTCAAAAACATCTTTAGACAGGAATGTTAATTTCGGCGCATGGGATATATAACTGAATATAAAATAAATAGAGATGTATAGTACTACTACTTAATCTTTTTTGTATATGTACATACATAGTGCGAAGAACTGTTAGGTTAGAAAAAGCGCTGTCCTGTATAGCTTCAAGTTTCAGACAGTTGATGAATGCCCTGAAACAGCAAATTGGAATCTGTAACTTTAATCATTGAAATAACACTTTAAGGCAATACTCACACATCCAATAATGTAGCTCCATACACCTTCAATCCAACAGACCGTAAACGTGGCATACCCGCAGATGCAATTGTTAGCCTTTGTAGTGGGAGCTGTAATGTCTGTGGCACACGTGTCAATGCTTCTCCCTCGCAGCGACATTCGAGCTCATTCTGTACATATATATATAGGGAAACGGGGATAGATACATGTATCGTATTGCATGTATTTGTGTAAATTATCAAAGGTTCAAGCTAAATAGTTTAAAGTGCCTAGTCTATAAAAACACATCAATTATCTGCGTACTTAGTAGTTGCCAATATCTGTTAATGAACTTACGGTCGAGCTGACAACGACGAAAGGCAACAAGTGCATCTCAAAGAGGAATGCAACCAAGTTCTAAGTTTGACTAGGAGGAAATACAGCAAATCTTTCTAACATAAATCTAAAAGTTGTAGTGATTTTTGTCCATGGATACAAAAGAATACATTTCCCCATCCAAAAAGGAAATGAAATATGTGAAACTATTTGTAATAGCCAGCACAAAATATCTAGTCTGCTTATAAATGAGATCAGAGCACCCTTTTGTATAAAAGGCAGCGTGTTAAGAGTCGTAACACACCCTAACTAAATCTCTGATAAAAATTTCCAAAGGAAGAGAATTTTTTATACTCAACCATTACCTGATTAGTCACTTCCCAGCAACAACATGTCCAAGTGGTAACATCGTTCAACGGCGTTGTTGTCGTTCCTGGCATCTGTGTCACCATTGCGGATGTATTCGTATCAGTTTCATTAGTATTATCATTTGGAAGATTATTGGGATAGGTGTTGAAGCCATTCTGGTGACTATCATAACAGTTGGTGCTGGCTTGAGAAGGGCAGCAAGTAAGCGAAAGCAGGATGAGCAATAAATAAAATTCAAATTGAATTCTAATAGGCATGCACTTCATGTTTGATGAAGTACACTTTGCTTTCCTTTGCTTTGCTTACACACTCATTTAGAGCCCCACATCTATGCATCCATAATTGTCGCATTTATTTATAAAAGTCATTTTGATAACTTCGTTAAATCAATTTCCTCACTGAAATGAAAAACTTTTAAAGTTTAATATGGATTAATGTTAAATTAAATGGATTACTTTTAATGTTACAAAGTAGTATTAAGTGTTCAATATTATACGCAATCTGAATGCCCTTTGTTTGTCACCGATCTAAAACGTAACTAAAATCGACGCATTTGGAAGAAACTATGGAAAAGCAGCCCACGCTAGTGACCACACCTCACAAAGTGTGCAAAATACGGACCAGCAACAGTTTCGACTAATCAAAATCTTTTCATTTGTTTTGGTATTGAAATATCGATAGAATTTCGGTTCCCAAAAAAATGAGTTTCCAAAGTCTATTACTTATAAATTACAATATTTATCTTTAGTTATTTAGTGTAAAAAAGGTAAAGCAAATGCTAATGCGAAATTAATTGTAAATTGTAAAGTTCTTGTCTAGGACCCGTTATTGGTATAATCTGTACTTTGTTGAAGTTTCGGTTAAGGTTTTTTGTCAAAATGTACAGAGCATCGCACAGCCAAAGTGGTAAGGGCTAAAAGGCTGATATTTTTCAACATCAAATTTAAGTTTTATGGAAATTTTGTGAAATTCGGAGTAAAAGCGAGAAGAACCCTCGAAACCCTCTTGTACATATACATATGTACATTATTTGTAGAGGGTATTATAAACGTGTGGCACATGTTCATATTTATTCACATCTCTATTTACATTAGACAGATTCATTTGTTCATATTATACATACATACAGACATACATACGTACGTTCACAAAACACAGCTTCAAATATTTTGCACCTATTGATAAAGCTGTGAATTGAAATTTCACGTTCCGCGACGATCGCATGCTTGATTGACTTTTCAATTTATACAAAGTTATGATTCGATTACTGAAATATTGTTTAACATCCAAATTGCGATCCGAAATTGAAGACCTTTACTCAAACTATAAATTTAATCCAAGCCAATCTTGATTAGAATGTTTTTTTTACAAAACAATGAAACGGGATTTGATTGTAGACGAAATATTCTGCACTAAGTAAAAATGTAGAATTTATTTGTTAAAATAAAATAAATGTTATTTTGTTGGTGGCTTTATTAATTCAATCTGTGCAATGAGTTCTATCCACATGAGGGAAAGCAATTCACAAATATGATTAGATGAACTCCTCAAATATGCATGACCAATTTTAATGTATCTGTTTTAGCTACACGATATTCAAAGATAAGTGAAATTTTTAATTATATCTGATCAAGAAAAAAAATTGTATAAGAATAGCTTTTACATTTTTAATAATATCGCAAAATTTGTATCAATGCCAGGGCTGCACACTGAACCCAATTCTTTTGTTTATTTTTATTTTTTACATGTATACTCGATGCCAAGGTATCTTTTTAATTAACATACTTTTACAACTGTAAGCAAATAAATCGCAGTCAGCTTATCAGTTTATTTTTAGATACAGTTGTTTGTTAGTGAATGTTAAAGTATTGTTCGAATTTATTTAAGCCATTATAAAACTCTCATATAATCAAACTAATTAGAATACTATCTAAATTAGTGTTGATATAAAAGTTTTTAAATTTAAAGAAGGCAAATTAATGCAATTAGAGAAACGCGACTTTGAGCACGCAAAACTTAAAAAAAAAACTTTTTACTACAGTTTCAAAGTTTTTAATCGATGAAAAGGGGGCTATCAATTTTAATGACTTTTTCAATTCTACATTCATACATTTCATAATTATATATTAATTTTTTATATGTCAACTGCTCCGATGCTAATGTGTCTTTAAACAAAGAAGTAAAAAAGAGCACTTTTATTAACAGTTTTACGATCCTGCATTGATTTCGATGTGACTTTTTTATTAGATTGAAAAGTGAAAACAAAAATTAACTAGTTATCGCTATATTTGATTCGCGACGTTAATTTTAAGCAAAATGCTTTCTTTACAATATAAGATGCAATACAAAATTTATACCGCAATTCACATGCTCAATTCAAAAATTAACTGAAAAATTTAAAATATTTTTTGTTGAAAGTAAAAAGTATTACCTATGTAAAACTATTACCCCACCACAAAAGTTAAGAAAGCTTGCATTTAATATTTAAGAGAATTTAACCACTTTACTGATAAGCGCTATGAAATAACTGAATTCAAACGGTATGTTGCCGATATGCATTGCGGCTATATAAAGAGCTATAAAAACACATATTTTCCCAAATCTACCCCCTCCCGTGATCTTTTTTAAGTCTTTATTCAAGAGCTTTCGTATCTCCAAGTCAAAAATAAAGTAGATAAAATATAAATGAAAGCGATGCCGACAAATGCGGACCAATTTCCACATTCTTAATTATCCAATATTTGTATTCACTGTTTACTTTTGTCTATCTTCTGACTACAATTATAATATGATCTAACATGCTTAATAAAGAAACATATTGCCGAGAACACTTTTATAAGGTGTCATATAATTATGGCTTATAGCTTTGTTCTTTATACACTAGTTTGTTTACCTATATGCATACTAGTATAGGTAACATGGATAATTTTAATTATACAGCACTTGTGATAGAAACAATGACTTTGAATTTATCTGCGAGCCACTTTTTTGGTCTTTAAGTATATTTAATTATAATTGATTCATCAACATAACTTCACGTGAGAGAAAGAATTCAAAGTTTATATATATAATTATGATAAAAAGTAAAGGTTGAATATAGAAAAATTAATTAATTAATTTTGATTGTTCATTTCTGCTTTATATTTTGGAAGATAGCAGTCATTGCTCTTTTCATTGTAATGGATTGCATAAAAATTAAATTGTATAAACTGTATAAATACTAATGTATTTTTAGTAATATTTAATTATTTTTTTGAGTTGCTAAATGTGAGTAATATCAAAATCACTACTTTATTGTATTAGTTGTAAAGTTTTTCCACTTGTTTGTTCATATGAAACCACTTCATTATTTTAGTTTTATAATTTTCCAACATGTTTTCATAGCAAACCACTTTGCATCCACAAAACGTTATATTTTTAGCACAGCTTCATATACATAGGTGGGCGTCCCTTGCACATTCTCCTACAATTGGTGGAGAACACTTTTCATTTCCGCAATGTTTCTAGTACCTTTTGCATAAGTGGGAGTAGAAAACTGCACCACTAATTTTTCATTGAAAAGTCTCAATTTTCCAGCTCGAGAGTAACCACAAATTGACAGCACTTACAAGTTGACCAAAAATCAATCATAATGCATTTATGTGACAATATACAAGCAAATTGAAGAATTACGGCCCCTTGAAAATCATGGGGCAGAGTAACAAAGCTCCTTTTTCCTAATATGTTTAGGCCATAATCTATATTTAGAAATGATAGATTGCAATATGCAACGCAACATATAATAAAAAATTAATTAAACCAAGCGTTTAAATATAAGTTTTAATCGGTGTATTATCAATGTTCAATTGATGATTATTTACAACATTAAATACACTGTGTATTTATAAATAAGTAGCTGAATTGCCACTCGTATCTAAAATCGTATAACGTTTATTAATATGAATGATTTGGCTGTTGACAAATTGAAGGCGGCAGCTTATCATTATAAAAATCGCAGATAACTGAATGGTATATTGTTTTCGCTGTTAATTAAGACCAAGTTATTTAAATTATCTGATCGTTTTATACGTATCATTTCTGACCTTTGAACGAAGAATGTTTGATTGTAGGTCTATTTCACTTTTTATTTGTTCAAAATCACAAATAATTATTAAATGGAACCACACTTGTATTATACTATTTTAACAATTTTATATCATTTAATTTTTGGCAATTTGAATGCACAAATTTACATCTTGAAATTGCAGATATAAATCGCTAGAGAAGTCGACCCGAACCGTGCAGTCGTGTAAGCGTGCGCGTCTTATTGCACCTGTTGAATGGCGACAACTAAAAAATCTGTTAGTGAAAAGCCAATTCAGACGAAACCGGAAATCAGATATATGCGAGGCGCAGTGGAGCGCTACACGACATCGTCTTAATGGCAGCGAAACACGAATGCTGCGACCCGAGCGAACACTGCTGAAACCAAAAAAACAAAAAAAAAAACAAACAAAAAAGCTGAGCAGGGCACAACGGGTTATCTTAACGAAGCAAAAAGGCTTTTTTGCTTAGCTTTCGCTTTTACAGTTGCTCTCGCTATTATTTGTTTGATGAAAGCTCTGGCTTAACGGTCCTAGTTAAACGGTTAATGGTTTTAAACTAACAGAGCAGTCCAGGGTAAACAAACTAACTAAACTAACTGATATAGGCGTTTCATGTAGCAAGCTTTTTAGGTTGAAATTCCGAAAATAATTTTACTCCTACTAACAATCACAAACTTTTGAGCCCAATGCAAAACTAAAATTAAATCTAAAGCGCACTTGCTGAAATATTAGAAACCAAATTATTTTTCTTTTTATTTGAATAACGATAAGGAAAACGACAGCCACAAGATGAATATGAACTTTCAATTTAAAAAGGATCACTCATTCGAAAAGCGTCGAGCGGAGGGAGACAAAATACGCCGAAAGTATCCAGATCGTGTACCTGTCATTGTTGAACAGGCCGAAAAGTCCCGTTATGTTGCGTTGGACAAAAAGAAATATCTGGTGCCCAGTGATCTGACCGTGGGACAATTTTATTTTCTTATACGTAAGCGCATTAACCTGCGCCCAGACGACGCTCTGTTCTTCTTCGTTAACAGTGTGATACCACCAACGTCGGCCACCATGGGTCTGCTATACCATGAGCATAGCGATAAGGATTATTTCCTCTATTTGGCATACTCCGATGAGAATGTGTACGGGCAAGAACAGGCGGATATGTAATTCCCAAACAGTTCCATCATTACTTTCTGTTAACTGTTAACTGATGTTCAATCCCACCAAATGAGTATAAAATAAAGCAATATTCACGAACAAAGTATTATAAATCTACTTTTTCACTTCTGATACACATCATCAGATAAACTTTTTCATATCGTGTTGTTTATAAATATGATAAACTGCTAATCAAGCGGACAAATGTTAAATGACCGAATAATATAACTATATTTATAAAAAAAAATGAAATAAAATAAAAACACAAACAAAAAGCGACAAAAGTTTGCAAATTCAATTAGTGGTTTTACGCGAATCGCAAATCTATCACCCAGGGATTAACTTAAATTTGTTGCCTCGGCAACATTGTTATGTTATAGACCTGTCAATATGAAGCGTACTAGAGAGTTCTTCAGTTGATTCCCAATTCAGTTTATATAAATATTTATTCTTATTTGCATTTGCATGAATTAGATACAATTTGAAATTATGGAAATAAATTAATTAGCTGCCCAAGCATTAAGATTCACTGCAGGGAGACTCGGATCATCGCAATGTATCATCTTGTTACTGTTGAGTAAACTCATTAAGAATGCGTTTATTAAAAATTTGAATAGAAGCTTACCCTGGAAAGTCAGCGCGTACGAAAGCTGCTATCGGTACTTTTTGTAGAGTCGAATGATCAGCATTATCACATATTAAACGTGCCATGCTTGCCTTTCTCACTTCCTGAAGTTGTTCCGGCTTAAATGCAGTGGGGTTAACCTGACCATCGTATTCATAAAAGTAACGATCTCCTTGCTTAAAGCGTGCAAATTGATCGGCAATAATTTCAGCAAATGTAATCCCCACAAACCCGTCTCTCACAGCGTTTTCCAGCAGGCCGCCAACCCATAAGTCTATATCATCCGGCGATTGATAGACTAAAGACAGTTTTTTACCAATCTATAGAAAAGTAGGGCATGTTATAAAAGCGTTCAAGTTTACCATTAGTTATAAACACTTACTTCCTTTGGAAACTGATCAAAATTGCGCAGCTTTGGAGCACCAATCAACTCGAGGTAGTCATTATAGCTGCGCAGACCCTGATCACGACCCCTTTGTATATTTAATGCAGCCAAATCCAAACCGAACGCATTATCACCTCGAAACAGAAATCTGCTGAGCTGTGATCAATAGATTATTACGATATATGTATACATTAAAATATAATGATATCTAGTACGTACACCATGTGTAATGGAACTGTCAACCTGTTGCATTGGCTGCGTGAAGAGCGTATTCAGCATGTCATCATAGAATTCGTGCTTGCGCATACGAGAGGGATTAAACATAACATCCGGAGTATTGATAATTTCATCTCGTATATGAAACTTTCCATCGACACTGCAGATTTGATTGGACAATTATTTCATTTAGTTTTAAACGAGAAATAGGACCTTTATACTTGCCTAGAGTGGCCCATACGAAAAGCAGCTCCCGAAAACTCATTTGTGATGGCAGGATTGACATCAACGTTGTAATCTGTGGAATACTCTTTGTCGCGTGGCACCAAACGAAAGCGTTTCATTTGATGTGGTCCAATTACTGCTGGCAAATATTCATTGTAGGTAATGTGCTGCACTTCGGCAATCACAATTCGACGAGCCTCTTGATAAAGCCATTCATCGGTTGCCGTCGGATTTAATTCACCCAAAATCTTGGCAATACGATTATGCTCCCGAGCAAAAACAGTTTGCAGTGTGATGAGAGAAATAATTTGATTAGTGCGGCCATCACCTGAAAATTATGCTAGTAGATTAAGTTGGATCTATACAAGAATGAAATATTATATTTTTTTTTAACGTTGAAGGTTTGATACCCTTGCAGATGTGTTAATTTTTCGACTGATCGTTTCTATGACACCTATATAATTTAGTAATCTGATTTTAACCAACTTTGGTCAGAAAATATACGACTGGTTGTGAGATTGGTTGAGATACCTCAAGAAACAAAAAGGTTCCACCTTAACAATTTTTTAGTTAGTAACCGATGGACAGACAGATCGGTATTATTTGATTTTATATACATATAAGATCTGCCCTGCTTTGTATTAATGGTTTACACATTTCTTATCAAAATTCGAATAGCCTATGCAAGGGTATTAAAACATGGGATAGATTTACCGGATTTAAAACAGGTTTTGCCTGGTTCGCTGCTACCACAGGCGTTCTTGTCGTTCGTTAGGGGCAGCAAGTCACGACCAAACTCATTAAACATTTTCAGTTGCCCCCCATGAAAAGTGCGCAAGTCGCGAGCCGCATCCTCATGGGAGCCGTATGTGGGCGAGGCATCTATAAAGTGTGTAACTTTGCTGCGTTGCTTTCCATAGCTTAGCTGGCAGTCTGGCCTGGGTACAAGGGAAAGTCGAACTAAGTTCAAGCAACGCACACCAAATGCACTATAAAATTCATCGTTCTCAGATACTGGTATTGGTAGACAGGCAAAGTGAGTTTTTTCCTTGGGCAATACGCTTTTGCCACCCGCCGAACAGCACTGCACCAATCCTCCATTTTCATCAAGACGCACTGAAGCCGACTGGGAGATATCGTGAGCCAATAGTTGTCCAAATTGCATGACCAATTGATTGTACTTTGGATGAGGACGATGAACATCTTCAAATAAAATTCGTGAGATTTCCCGGGCACTCGATAGTGGACTACCGTCTGTGGCATGAGCACGAGGAGTCCAAATACCATCCTCATAGGCTGGCGGTAATAGTCTTTCCATTGGCTGACCAGCAGCACCCCAGTGTGAACGTTGCGGGATTGGATTGTTACAAGTGCCATCAATGTTCCGATAAATGTGTATATTCCGACAAATTGGAGGGGGTTGACAATGCTGGGCAAGCGGTGTCTTTGAGAACTTCACATGTACATTGTTGGTGATGAAGTCATCGAGGGGCACCTGTTCCTTTTTGCCAAACACTTGAGTGGTGATAACCTGCTCCAATGCATTATTTGACACCGCAAAGCTGTGGAAATCTTCGCTTGGTGTTGAGTGAAAAACAATGCCATGAATGAAATCCGGATTTCCACGATGCACTTGCATTTGGGCAACTCCATGCATGAGATGCTGGAAGCTTTGACGTGCCTCCTCAAGTACTTCAGGAGGCAAGATTGAGGGAAAAGACGCCCTGCGTTCCTTACTTTCCTCTCCTGCTGTACTCGTATGATTTTGGCCCGTCCGGCAGCAGTAGCCAAATTTACCAGTAGGCAAATCGCATATTTGTGGCTTCTCATGTCCCTTCATACGCACGTGGGCGGGACATTGAATTTGCGGCACACACTTGACATCTGTGCAAACCTTACACTTTTTGAGTAATCCACTTTTGGCGCCATCTGAAATTACATGTAATACTCGTCGATATAATAGACAAAAAAACTAATTTTAGCATGCATCACACGTTGCGCCAGGAAAACCAGCTTGCTCAATCTGACTATCACAGATAGAAAAGGTTCAAAGGTTCACAAGCATAAAAGACCACAAAGTTTAAGTTACATGCGCTTACATACAGTGCTGAAGAGTGAGATAGCTATAAGTCGAAAAAGAACTGTAAACGTTCTCCATTATTTAGATCGTCTAACTTACATATACTTATGTATTTATGTACATAAGTGAATACATAACTGTTTACTACAGTTTATTAACCTTTATACCTTCGCTTTTATTCAAAATCATCAAACCTACCATCGCCATTTGCATGACTATGTTGTTGTTCTGCACCTTTCAAATCATTTTGCCGCACTGAGAAGGCAGCAATATACTCAAATTGTACAAGCCAAATATACGAACAGAGCAGCAATACATTTATATTGCGCATTTTTAAGTTAACTAGAAACAAAAAATTACAATTGGATTCGCGGAAAAAGAAAATGCGGCAACTTTAATGTAATAACGGCGCTTTTGTTATAATGTGACCAGCCAAGGCAAACAATAAAACACCCTAAATGCGGTTCAATATAAATTCGGTATTTAAAAATTACCAAAATGCCTGCACAATAGTATCTTTCAATTTGAATAGGAATGCTAATAAACCAAACTGATAAACTTCTTTTATAAATAAAATTGTTGTACTTTCACTGAAGATAAAATACGTTGTAGGGTTTTCTGTTCATATTTTTATAAATTAAATGCGGCAACTTCGATATAAATTGATAATAAACATATCGATAGTATCGATAGGAAACCGTATATATCAGATTATCCGCCATATTTGTTCGCGTCAGTAGAGATGTCCGGCAACGCTAAAACTCGCTTTGTACAGGGCCAGCTCGTCGTTATGCTGAGAAATATTGAAAATTAAGTGAAATTACACAAAATTAAAAGAAAAAAGTGTATAGATTATGTACAGAATATGTATAGCTATTAACCAAGTGTGAATTTACATGCTACAACGTGTTTTTTCTCGTGTATTCGCACTGTGAATAATTTTCTTCGCAGACGGCAACGCAGACAAGACTTGCATACAATTTAATGTTCGTACTCGTACCGAGCTTGTCTTCTTCTCACGCGAGTTCGTTTTTAGTATATATAGCCAGTCTATGGACGGTCGATGCGTGAAAATATTTCTATGTGTAAGTGTGGGTGTGTACATGTTAGTTTAGAAAATGACTTAAATCATCTATATTATGCCGGATATTTGCGTTTAGCAAGTGAAATACGCAAAAACCAAATATGTACATATGTACATACATGCTGGCTCAAAGTTCGATACGGTACAGATATGTACATATGTACGCGTGTATACATAAAATATTAAATGGTCTCTGGTCACATCCTTGCATCATCATCCTCATCATCATAATTACGATCTCTGATATCTATGAATCTATCCAAAAGATAGTCCAAAAAGATAATCCACAACGAAATGTGAAAAAAAATACTTAAAATGAAGCATAAACGAGACCGACGTCAGCAGTAACGAGAAATGCAATTACAACAGGAGTGGAATAAAATAAATACATAAATCTTCACCTATGAAGTAACTTTACAACATTCAGAGCAAAGTTAAAAAAAAACTAACTTTTGAGAAAATAATCAAAAACAATTTGTGAAAAACGCGAAACCTAAACTCGTTTTGTTCTTTACATTCGGCATTAAAATTAAAATGTAACCGTTGTGGTTGTCTCGCTCGCACACACGTATTTGCGGAACGAAAAAGGCCGCATATAATACAAGCGAGATAAATAGCACTCCAAAACGAAAATCAACGAGAGCGCGCAAAATATACAAACGCAAATTATACGAACAGAACTCAACGCCAAAATGGATAATGAAATAAAACTTATTTATATAAAACTATAGCTGCACAAATCATTGCACAGGAAAGATGTCGGCACTTTAATTAATAAATCGCACTTGTTATGAGCTGTTGCCAACTAGACATACATACATATATAGCTTGGGGTCTTATAGCTGGACTGATGATGTTAATTAGAACTGAACATCGATTTAAAAATCTAAAATGCAATAATCGATTGATCGAAAATTCTTAAAATTGGATGCCGATTAATAGATTTTTATATGCACTTTTTTGAATATTACAAGCAGTACATTTTGGCTCTTAACATTGGGGCCTATTTAAGAATATTACTAATATGCAATTTTTAGGACTCATTAAAATCCTTGTGTTTTCCACCAATTATTCGATAAGACTGCAAAGAAGTTGATTTTTCATAAATCTCGAATTAATTTTAATCAACTTAGTAACAAAATAAATATTGAAAACTGCATTTGCAAATATCTATTCAACGATTTTTCAATTGTTTTTTACGTCACTAGTTTTTTAAATTTTCTATAATATGTGTTTCACATGTAACTGTCGAAAAGACCAAGTAAATTCTCTTATTGTGGTACATTAAACTGTTTTCATGAAGGATAAAATTATTGTTTGTTGCTATTGCTATTTTTAAATGAATTATGTACAAAATGCTTCTTTAAATATTCAATATTCATGTTGGCAATTGCTTATAACATTTCGATATTAATATGCTTGTTATTCAATGTGATTGTAATTGCTTAAACCAACAAAAGAATAGTTAAACATTTAATAGGAATCGGAAAAGTGCGAAATTTGTAAATATCAAACAAGATAGAGCGCTGATAACATGATAATTGTTAATCGAAAACAAATTAATGTATTATTGTGCGAGTGGTTAATATAAAACAAACCATTTAAAAACATTGGTTGCAATATGTTCTGTTGCAACAATTAAAATAATATTATATATAAAAGAAATATAATTAATAATTTACTCTTCAAACAAAAACTAATACAGACATCCATCCCATGCGCGCATAAGTGCGACAGTGAAAGCCACACTCTCATGCAAGTGAGACAGACGGCGTGTGCGTGTGTAGCTGCCAAATGTAAAGAGCGCGAGAGAGAGAACTGAGAGGAGAGAGCCCACTGTGACAATTTGTAAACGGACAGCCAGAGAATGCTATGGCAGTGGTAGTGGTAGTGTTCGTGTTATTGGTAATGGTAGTGGTAGTGGTAGCTGAGTTTTCAGTACACAGTACACAGAGAATGAAGAATTACAAAATTGTTGGCGGCCAAAAGAAATACGTATTGAGGCAGTATATGATTTGGTTATGATTATGTGTGTGCAGTGTGATGCTGGTGATATTTGTATTATTGTTCAATTAAAGCTCTGCAAAACTAACGATAACTTTTAAAACTTACAGCTAACATAACCTCAAACTTACCGCTGCAGTCGGGGAAGTCGTCAACGTTGTTGGTGGATATTCTTCAGGAACCAGAGCTAATTGATTTGATAACCATTGCCCGTAAATCGAGGAGACCATGAATGAAAAAATAAAATCGCCTTCAGCACAGGGTAGTGGAGGAAGCGGTGCAGCTGGAGGAAGCGCTGCCCCAACGGTTGCGGCTAGCGCCGGTGGCGCTACACCACCCACATCGGGTCCTCCAACGCCGAACAACGGTCCAAACAATGATCCGAACATACAACAAGGCGGCACTGTACCGCATCCCTATGGCGGACCACCACCCGGCACAGCGCCTGGTGTACCTCCCGACCCGGCAGCTGTTATGTCCCACTATCATCATCTTCATCAACAACAACAACAGCAGCAGCAACCACAACATCAGCAGGGTCCGCCATTACCACCACACATGCAACACCACGGTGGACCACCTCCTCCACAGGGACCACTGCCGCTACCAGGAGCACCAGAGCATACGCCGGGGGTAAAGGATGAATATGGCTCAGCACATTTGCCACCGCCACCCGGCGTACAACACCAGCATGCACATCCCGCCTATGCGCGCTATCATTCGGGTGATCCTAATATAGATCCCTATCGCTATGGTCAACCTCCTCCAGGAACCAAACCGCCGCCACACCAGCAGCAGCAACAACAACAACAGCAGCCCCAGGGACCTGGAGGATCACCGAATCGACCACCACAACAGCGCTATATACCCGGACAACCGCCTCAGGGTCCAACACCAACATTAAATTCGTTACTGCAATCGTCAAATCCGCCGCCACCGCCCCAACATCGCTATGCGAATAACTATGAGTCCCAGCAAGCTGCCAATGCAGCTGCTGCGGCAGCACAACAACAACAGCATCAACAAAATGTTCAACAGCAACCTGCCGGACCACCGCCCCCATTACCCCCCGGCCATGGGCCACCGCCGCCACAACATCAGCCATATGGCGCGCAACAGGGTGGTTGGGCACCACCGCCCAGACCTTATAGCCCACAGCTAGGACCGTCACAGCAGTATAGGACACCTCCACCGGTAAGTTAAGTCATCAATTGCAAGAGGGCATCGAGTAGGAGTTTTTATTATTTGATGATCTGCAATATTGAAATTAACCATTACAATAAATTATAAAAAATTAAAAAGAGAGATTGTATCAAGTTAAAAGTAAAGGGATAAAAAGGTCATCAACTCTCTAAACAGCGTCTGAAAGAACACACAAAAAATACGAAATCAGCGTTCAAGATATGTTTCCGAAGTGGCTAAGTCTGCAAAATGGTACTCATGATAGATACTGTCATCTCCTGAAACACGTTTCCTTGTTTTTTGACTAGTGTTTTAATTTTCGACTTAGCTTGTACTCTTTTTTAGTTGTCATGAAAATATAGAAAAAAACAGGAAATAAAAGTCTGGGCTTTTTCCAATAGTTCAATAGCTAGGAAGAGAGGACTCTGATTTAAATACTCAAAAAGTTTTGAGAAACTCTATACTCTAGAGGAAACGGAGAAGTCTATCTGTCTCCATAAACCAGAGGAGTCGATGTTACCACTTAGTAATTAACTATGCTTAGTAATTTATAATGCCTAGCATAAAGTCTACTGTAGTAAGATTGGAAATTGGAATTTCAAAATAAAGCCCATACACAATGGTCTAGATAAATAATATTAAATTTGAATTGGCTTTTTGATAAAATTTGAATTTTGGAATACAAATTATAGAATTTATCTTATATTTGATGTTAAGTATAGAAATCGAATATAACTCTTATTTTATTGAAAAATTTAATTTGAATTCAATTAAATTATTTATTAAATTTGAATGTTAAACTGGCTCAAGGTCTCCAGACCTAAACATCCAAATTTAATAAATAGGAAAGGTCTGAAAGGTCCCACAAATTCATATTAGCATATTACGTTAACTGGTGTTGTTTGATTTGTGGGCGGAGTAACATAGTGTAGACGCAGAGAGGGGGGACGAATAGGTCAAAATCGACTCGGCTGCACTGTCGAGAATCCATTATACCTAGACAGAGGGGGGGGGGATGGTGGGTGTTCAACTGCTCTTCATCTCACATTCTTCCTCTTGGATTTTCCGTTTTTAAAGGTTGCCCAATTTCTTCTGCCTTCTTCAGCTCCTACAACATTTACAAGACATACTGACACACATAACGCAGACCAGACCGAAATCCCAACTTCCAAATATAAAAAGTGAAGAAAAGAAAAAAATAAAACCGGCACTGACTGCGCGCCGGTAAACAATAACAACAAAACATGGAAAAGGCAATGTTGGTGGTGTGGTGGTGGTTTAACAATAAGAACAAGCTGCCGGCACCACCACCTGACACAACACAACACAAGCAACCAGAAGAAGAAGAAGAGACGCGGCATGTTTGCCTCTACTCTGTACTCACATTTGTAGGCAAGTGCAAGTGTGTGTGTGTGGCAGGGTTTACGGGTGTGTGTGTGTGTGTGTGGGTGTATCTTCTTTATTTTGCATTCGTTTATTTGCCTGCAATTAGCCTAAGGTTGTTTATAATTATAGTCAAAGGGGTAGCAATTATTAATCATATCTAAAATTTAAAAAAAAACCTCTAAAAGGGAAGCAAATGAAAACAAAAGATAAATAATGCATCTTGGTTTCTGTTTGATATATTTGCATATATGTAAGAGTGTATGTAATTATATGTACTAGTGATCACACGTACGATTTTCTATATACATACATATACATATCTTGAATTTGTATTTGTAAAAGTATGAAACACACACACGCAGGTACATAAGCAAGATTTTTTTATGAATGGTTGAGAATCAGTCGCAATACAATTGAAATAAAAGGCAATGACCTTTAATAGCTCAAAACAAAAACAAAAACAGAATGAATCAAATACAATATATGTATAAATAAACAATCTACGGTTTTCAACTACCAGATACTCTGCATATGCCACATGATGTGCCTAAGACTTAAGTACAGGCATATTAAAGTGACTATTTGATTTACTAGATTTATAGTATATATGATATACATATTATACCTGCTACAGCTACTTTTCACTATATCTGTTTAATCTATTTATTTTTAGTAAATTTCTTTAAGTACCGATCTGCTGACTTAACTTGTTTTTATTTTGAAAATTAAATGTAGTAAAATTTATCGGTTACTTTTACAATGATATGAGCTGCTTGTATTTATTTCGATGTCTTTATTCAATTAAGGTGTTTTACCATTTTAGTATATACATAATTTTTAAATAGATGATGTCTACATCTAGACTTTTCCACATTCTCAATGTGATGGCAATCAAAACAAAATAAACAATTCATAAGCTTGTTATAAAAAGCGCAAGCGAATGTGAATGAAATTTTGATGACAAGTAATTGTATCAACAAGTTTTTTACAGTTAATCAGTCTACATACATACGTTTCTAAGACATGGTATTGAAGTGTTCATTCATAAACATAAATAAATTTAGCGCACATTTCTGATTTTTACCCGCTGTCTTATACAATTTTCCAATTGTAAGCAGAGGTTGTTTGGCTTACAATTACCATTCCACAGGGAAAGGAGATGGCCCAGAGGACTCGAGTGTCTGCTTTGGCCCTTAACTCTCTTTTTGTTGGTCGTTAACGTCGAATCTCTTATCAAGACTTTTTTTTGCCGTTTTAAGGAGCGACCTTGCGGTTGTTTTCCCTTTATTGTAGGACCGTCAACAAACACAAAGCAAGTGATGGAAATTGATGTACATATGTATTCATATTTATGATGTTAGATGCTGTAACATGTAAAATTAGAATCTGACAAGCTAATGCATTTCAAATCTTATTTTAGAAATGAAGGAGTATTAACATTCCTTATTCACAATACTGACAGATATCCTGGGTTATTGATTCTTCCAAATATAACTAACATACATATTTATTTTGTTATTGTTAAAATATCTAGCTATCATTTGTGGTTATCTATAAAATCATTATATCTGCGCAGTGGTCTCTTTTAAAAGCATATAAATTATATTTTGTATTAATAGTTCACATTATTTTTCACCATTTATAATGCAACACCCTTAAAATTGCAAACGACAAACACACACATACAACATTTCCCATACGATTCAATTGTCGCAAGTGTATTTACATTCATACATCGTGTGTGTATCTCTATCTATCTGTGTGTGTGTCTGTGTGTGTGTGTGTGTAATATGAAATTATAAGCGCAGGGAAGGACCCGGACTTGATCCTGCTTCTGCTTCTGGTCGCGGTCTGTCCCTTTATTATTTTTTGTTTTTATTCGCACCGTGGTGTTTTTTCAATCCGAACCCGGCTTTTAACCCACCACCGTTAAATGAGGATGCAGTTGCTGCTGCTGCTTCTTATTCTGGTTGCCTTCATCCATCGCCCCCTTTTGCCATACATAACATTATTTTCTCTGTCGCTCAGTCAGCCATTCGGTCGCCGTCGTTTATTCGCTCGTGTGTTCGTGTTCGTTCAAATATATATACTTATGGTGTACTCGTTGTCAGTGTCTGTGTCTGCAAACCGACCCAGGTTGCGCCCTTGCTGCATTATTTCAAGTTCCACTTCAGCCCTGCTGCCTGCCGTCCTGCCTGCTGTCTGCCTCGTACTCGTACTCGTACTCATTTCTGTTTTTGATTTTCATCCATGATGAGTTTTCCCTTTTCTACTTTAGTTCCTCTTTGCCTCTGACTTCGCAACACACACACATACACACAGACAGGCACGCGAAGTCCCTTGCCGGTCGGTATGCAGTAAAACCATCCATTCATGTTTCCTGTCACCCTGTAGTGGACCAACCATTGTTGTTCTTGTTGCTGCTTGTCCTGCCGGCTTTGCTGCCACACTCACATATACATATGTACATACACACATACACTAGCGTCTATTGCTGTGGCAGCTCAGCTCCCATTAGATTTATTGCCACGTTTTACTTCGGTCTGATATTTGCAACAACGCTACGAGGACTTTGCTGCTTGCTGCTGTTGTTGTAGTTATTGTTGTTGTTGTTGTTATGCCGTTGCCAGCAACATTTGTTATGGGCACAAAGAGGGTGAGGGTATGGGCGTGAGTGCTTGTGTATGTGTATGATTCTCTCTGTATGGTATGTCTGCTTGTATACATACATACATACATGTCTCGTTGATCTTCACTTGTCTTGCACCAGTGCTCGTTTTCCTTGATTGTAACCTAACAGCAAGTTGGAAAATCCCTTCATTAATGGCATACAAAGCTCTTCTCTTCATTCTGAGTCCTGCTCCTCACTAATCTAATGTCTGAGATAATATGGGTTTTTCTTCTAATGTGCGTGATTATGTTCTTAGTTACAGGTTATAATTTATTTGCACAAATCATGTACCTAGCTAAGAGAATATCTTTTGAAAAATAAAGTAATAAGAATTGAAAGCATATGTATTTAAAATGCCGTATTCGTTACATCCAATCTTAAATAAATAAAAACTAAATTTTGAATAAGGTAATGAATTCAATGTATAAAGTATGAATGATTCAGTTGGGCAATAGCGAATCTATCACTTTTTTTGTTAGCACAGTCCCAAATGTCAAGCTCAAAAGCTGTTGGCCATATTTTGTTGTATAAAATAGATGCATGTGTATACAGAAATGAGTATTGTGTGTGTGTGTGTGTGTGTGCGTTTACTGAATTGGTTGTGAAAAATCGATTATCATGATTACAAGGAAATGTGAGGAGGGCTGATGATATAAAAATAATTGAAGCGCATGGACTATTTTGAAAGCAGACAAGACTTATGATAATTTGGAATTGATTTGATTCGTTTGATATTATAATTGAAGATGTATAAAACATTGATTTGTCATACTTATGTATATCATTTTTACAATTTACAGCAAAGTACTTCCAGAGGTCAATCACCATATCCGTCAGCTCACAGTCAAAACTCAGGTTCCTATCCAAGTTCTCCCCAACAACAACAGCAGCAGCAGCAACAACAGGCACAACAACAACAACAACAAGCGGCACAACAGTCCGGAGGTGTTGGCGCACCCGGAGCGCCGGCGCCACCGCCGGGCCCCTCACAGCAACAACAGCAGCAGCAAAATACACCGCCCACTTCTCAATATTCGCCGTACCCGCAAAGATACCCAACACCGCCAGGTTTACCGTCGTCGGGGCCCAATCATCGAACTGCCTACACAACGCACCAAGTAAGCACAATTATAATCCAATTATTTCAAATTAAACGTTTTACAAATCTGAACCGGAATCGTTTCACATATAGTACCGAACCGAAACCGGAACTGAACCAAAAACTGCAACGTTTGTTGCGGTACTGTTCCGGTATATGTATATGTATTTTATAATTTAATAAATAAATTTGTTTTCTTTCTGTATGTACATAATTTGGCGTTACCGGTACTGATACTGGAACCGAATTCTGGTCTAAACAGAAACTTAAACGCAACCGATATTTCTTTTCGGTTTGATTACCTGTACAGCATTAATTACCTAAAAAAACTCATGTTGTTATTACAAATACCAAAAGTAAAATGTTATTTACAATTTACTTTTCAGTATTCCGAACCAAATCGACCGTGGCCCGGCGGCTCGTCACCTAGTCCTGGTCCTGGCCATCCATTGCCGCCTGCCTCACCGCATCATGCGCCACTGCAACAGCCGCCAACGCCGCATTCCGCTGGTGGTGGACCCCCACCCAGCAGCAGTCCAGGGCATGCGCCGAGTCCATCACCGCAGCCCTCGCAGGCATCACCATCGCCACACCAGGTAAGGATTTTTAATTATTTAAATATTCCGCCATAACATAATGATAAATTTAGTATGTAATAGTTAAAATAGAAATGCGCGATTAGCGATTATAGTTTTGCTTCAATTGAAAGCGTGCACATCAATTGCTTAACAGATATCTCACAACTAAAGAGATAAAGCCAGTTCATATTTTAACATCACATCTATTTGGAATTTTTCCGACAGGATCTTTAGTTATGTTAAACTCTGTTCGAAATGTTCAAGTTAGGTTCTGGTGGACTTGAAAATATTTCACGAAGGCAAGTGAAAGTTTCAATTTCACTTTAATTTTGTAAAGATATTATATTTTATCAGTTCCTAAATAGACGGCTGGCTTGTCTCTAGATAGATTGTTGATTACTTTATTGAGGTACGTAAATGATGGGCTTCCCGCTTGTCGGTAACTTGGCTCTTTTGCCGTGGCAAACTCTGTCTACCTTTCCCAACTTGGTTATTGACTGATATGCGCTATCAGGGCGCTTAACGTCGAGCTCTTTGAGTTGCTAAAGATACAAGTATAGGGAAGGGAAAGACGAGAGGTGGTATGGTATGCGGAGTACCCCCCATTTATTCATTCAGCATGTCCGTGATGGTCGCTGTGGTTGTTCTTTTTCCTCTTGTTGTTCTTGTTGCTGCTGCTGTTGTTGTTCTTGTTGTTGTTGTTGTTGGCTCGTCGCCGTCGTCGACATTCCTTATATCATTTATTTTACTCATTCCCTTTATGTTTTTGTTGTTGTTGGGTTTTTTTGTGTATGTGTGTGCAACTACACATAGATACTCAAGATCCCACAAAGAGCATATGTTTCCCTATACATAAAAATATACATACATACATATGTATTTGGGTCAATGCCAAGGTCATTGCTGTTGCTTGCGGGCTATTCAATCTTTTTTTTATATGCCGTGCAAACAATTGGGACTCGGTCTTGATTTTCTCATGCCCATCTTTAAAATGCTTGATAGGCCGTTACAAAAGATTCTCTTACCAATTTCTGTGGCATAATTGTATTAAATGTTTAGACCCTGTACTTTAAAAAAGTACAAAAGGGTCTATTACGTTTGTGCAAATGTGCGTAACAGGCAGAAGGAGGCGTGGCAGACCCCATAAAGTATATATATTCTTGATCAGCATCAACAGCCGAGTCGATATAGCCATGTCCGTCTGACCCTTTTTTTTAACTACATCTCAGAGATTATAAGAGCTAGAAACACCAAATTTGGCATGTATGTACATCTATATCTTGCATTGAACGAGTTTGTTTTAGATTTTTGACAAGCCCCCCCCCCCCGCCCACGCAAATTAAATTACAAAATTTCCAAGTCGAATTGCAAGAGCATCTTTGATGCTAGCGCCTTGATTTTTGGTACGTATAATACAGACTATAGCTCCAACCTATCCAGCTGAAGGTTTTCAACTAACAATGGAACAAATCAACTGATATCTTTGTAGTGGTGCCATGTATGGAAATTTTTTGAAACTGAAACAATCTGTAGTAATCGCATTGCACTCGAAAAGTACAGGGTCTCCTACTGTCGAGCTTGCTCCACCGTAGCTTAATGCATTTTTTTAATATTGCTTATATCTAAATTCGAAGTCAACTTAGTTTAGCAGAACAACTCGTTACTTCATTTCGATTAGGATTATATAAATTCTTGAATTGTTATTCGTCGTAACCAATATTGTTGTTTGAGTTCTGATTCATTTGTTTTATTCTTTTCCTGTAATTAATTTCTGTGTTCACTATTTACACATGGAGGGTAATGATTAGGTTCAATGTGTTGAAAGCAATTCGACTGCAAAGGTTTGTTACAACTTTCCAGTTGTCGAATCCCTCCGTGAGAACATTTTATTCTTATAGAGGGAAGTAAACTTGTTGCGTTTCATTAAGATTATGTAAGTACATACCATATATAAAAATTATATTAGTAAAATTTTCACAAACATCGAATTAAGGGAAAGAACCTGTCGCTTGTAATAGGTGTTTATGCAAAGTTACATCTGCATTAACCCTTTAATCAGATTAAAATGCTATGTTCAAGTCGGGAGCTCTCGACAAGTACGCTGCTCTATTTTTTAGTGCTTATTTCCAAGTCTTTCATTTTTAAAACTATGCGACTTTGTTAAGCTGTTACTCTGATGTTTTTCTCTTAAAAAATTTGAATATTTTGCTATTTAAACAGTAAAGATTTAAAGTTATTGAAATAAGTGTATACTTGTTGTTGTTGTTGTATTTTTGTCGAGTTCTTTGGCGGTCTTTTTTGCCTGTGCACATAGACAGCGCCACAACCACGCAAACTTTTGTTTCGCTCATAAAATTCAAGTGGAAACACGCGAACATACAGACGAATGCTAACATATACAGATACAGATACGTTTTAAAATACAGATACAAAAAAGCGCGCACACACCCAGAAATAACTAATGAATGTTCACCATTTGCGGTGGGACTTTCAACGGTCTGGCGCTGTTTTACTGCTGTTCGCTCTCTGCTTATCTGTGCATGTATTAGTAGCTCTGTGTGTGTGTGTGTTTGTTTGTGTAAATGATGCAAATGGAGAGTCTGCCAATTGAGAGAGTGTGCGGTTGCAAAAATTACTGGCACTACTATCTCGACCAAGCTAAAAGCCAATCTCTACATATGCGCCATGTGAATTGACTAAACTCAATGCCTTTGAATGTATCACGTCTGGCTATACCCTGTAATCATTAAATGTCTAGACAAGGGTATAATAAAGTTGACAAAATAGGTGTAGCATGCAAAATATTATTATTGTTAACAATCTAGTAAAGTTTAAATATAGTATGTATATATGCGTTTTTTGTACACTCAGAAGTAGAGAGTTTTTAATATATTATATTAACATGTTTAACGTTATTTAGTTTATGTTAACTTTTCACATCGAAATTAATTAATTTGCGCTCAAATAGAGTCAGCGATTCCTTCCCATGGCAAGACACTGTTAAATATTGTGTGTTGAATTTAATATAATTTCGGAAAAATGGGATAAAGTTCTTAAAGCAGATCCGGATTATTGTAACTGTCATATGTACCAAAACACCAACCGTAATTCTTTAAATTTTCCTTTTTCATTTGTAAGGCGTTGATTTGTGGGGCACAAAAAATCAGACAGATGTTCATAACTTCATCGACCAGGCGGTTAAAGCTGATCAAGAATATAGGATCTGTTATGCATCCTTCCGCCTGTTACGCAATTACAATACCCTTGCAGAGAATATTATAATTTTGACAGAAAGTTTGTTACGCATTGAAGGAGATCTCAAAAATTCCATTAAGTATAAATATTCTTGATCAGGGCGACGTGCTGAGTCGATTTAGTCATGTCTGTCCGTCTGTTACTATGCAAACTGTTCTCTCAGTTTTTAAACTATGAAACTTGGTACTAGCTTTAAATTGATAATAACTTCATCTATACGCGATAGAAAACAAAATAAAGCTAGCTGCTGTTTAATTTCTTTTAAATTAATTTTAATAATAATTGTTTCTTCCCAAGATTTTTTTTCCAAATGTAATTGCAATTTCCTAACTTTGAAAACAATTAAGCATGCTTTAAGTGTGACCAACAATTAAAAAAGTCTAGCGTTTTGAAATAATCAATATAAAATTAAATAACTTTAAACGGAAATGGAGCGTATCTTGGACCTGGTGTTTCATTATTGAATTGCTGACTTTTGAAAACCCAATTTTTTGCACATATTGTGTTAATGTTGTTATTCGCGAATAAATTCAAATGTATGAATGTTCACATGAACACATGGACATTCTGAATACACGCACACATGTGCATTTGTCCATGTTTGTTATAAATGATTTCTTTGTGGCCGTTCCCGCAGCGACTGTTTTTCTTTCCAAGTAATTTTTCTACATGCCGGCAAGCTTACACAAATGCACACACACACACACACACATTTGTGTGTTCATGCGAGAGAGAGACACACACACATTCAACTACAAACGTGAGCCGCCTTCATCTTGAGCAACGTGGCCCCATCGTTCATATAAAACATTATAGCAGGCTTTTTTAGCTTTGCCTTCTTCTCTGCCTGCCACTGGTGGCTTTGCTATTCTCGTCATCAACGCCGCAGTCGTCGGCGTCGTAGTCGATGCCACTCAAGTATATTCCACGCCTGGCCCCCTCTCTCGCTCCCCTCACATTTCCCCCCTGAGCATACAATCTACCCATACAACTTTAACACTCGACGCTCTTGCTTGTGCTTGTGCTCTGCGTATGGCACGAAAACGAATGAACGAACAGAGCAGAGAGAAACGAGCAAAAAAAACGAATGGCTGACTGGCGTTGGCAGCGCTGCTTCTGCTGTCGTTGTCGTTTCCATTGCTTCATTTCATTTTATTATATTCCAACGTTGAATGTGTGTTCGCTGTGTCTGCGATTCGTTGTGTCTCTGCCTTGGTATGTATGTGCCTGTTTGTGTGTGTGTGTGTGTTTGTGCGTTCACGTTGTTGTTTCTTATCTACGTCTTTGTCATCGTACGTTCGCTCACTCAAAGCGCGCCATAACTACCACTGCCACATCTCCAATCCCAATCCGGGCCCCCTTGAACGCTTCGAGTTGCAGTTCGCGTCGACTTTGTCGTTATTCGTTCCACATAGCTTTTTCTCTTGCTGTTATTGATGTTTTTGTTGTTGTTGTTTTTGTTTTTGTTGTTGTGCGCTTTGACTTTGCCGTTGCCGTTGCTGTTCCCGTCAGTTCATCGTACATTTTATTTCACTTCACTTAATTTCTCAGATACCAAAACGAACAGCGCGTTGTATTTTCTTCATGTTGCTGTTTCTGTCGCGGCATAACCCGGCATCCACTCCAATTCTCCCCTATCCCTTCACCGTCATCAGTCCGTCCCATCGACTGTGTTGATCCCGCGCCATTCGTTTTTCTCTGTGGCTCGAATTGCTGTCGGCTTAAGTCACTGTGTTTGCATGTACATATGTATGTATTTATATATGTATGTGTATTTGTATTCGTATTCATATTCGTGCTCCCTTGGGTTGAGCTTTTTCTTGGACGGCAAACTAAGGTTACAGTCGACCGTTTAGAATTATTGCTTGGAGACTGAGTTCTCTTGATATTCTCAGCAAGATTTCGGGTCTATGATTTCATTGTAAGCTGGTTACAATTGCGCAACAACTGCTCCTTAAAGAGCGGCGAGCGGAATACCTTAAAAACAGAAGAGGGCACGTATTGCCTTTGATAATATTTGTTGTTTTCTTTTTACCATATTAGTCTCATCCAAAGACCAAAAAGGTCGACTATGAAATGGCCATTTGGACTCGAGAGTTAATTTGAATTTAAACAATTCAAATAGCCCAAAATTTCTTTAGACTTAAAAAACATTTGTAATTTTAGAAGTAAATCAACTGCTACAAATAAATAATACAAATCTAAACTATCCAATTTGCACAGCATTGGATATTCTATATTTCACATTCAGAACTAAAAAATATCCTATTATTAAAGATTTATAAAGCATGATAGATCTTATAGTTATAGATAATGACAAAGGGCATTTAAAAGCTGATTCAATTTGTCTTAGCATTTATTATCATACAACAATCCATGGGCAATCTATTGTCATATTTAAAGCATCTTTTCCGAATAACAATTTTGTTGAATTAATTACCAATCTAATTTGTTGATTGTTTTCTTAATGCAGGAGTTGATTGGACAAAATAGTAACGATAGTTCGAGTGGTGGTGCGCATAGTGGCATGGGTTCTGGTCCGCCGGGCACGCCGAATCCACAGCAAGTTATGAGGCCCACACCCTCGCCAACTGGCTCATCGGGCTCAAGATCAATGTCTCCTGCAGTGGGTAAGTAGCCTTAATAGCACATTGTTTAAAGGATAATTGCAATAATTGTGATATTTCTATTCAGCACAAAATCATCCAATCTCTCGCCCGGCGAGTAATCAGTCAAGCAGTGGGGGTCCAATGCAACAACCCACTGTGGTCTCTGGGCCGCCACCGATGCCACCGCACGGTTTACAAGGTGGGCCACCATCTCAGCAGCAATCTCAGCAGCAACAGGCTTCAAATTCAGCATCGTCAGCCAGTAATTCGCCACAGCAGACGCCACCACCAGCCCAGCCGCCAAACCAAAATGTTAATAATATGGCCACACCACCACCGCCACAAGGGTCGACAGGTGGTTATCCCATTCCGCAGCATATGCATGGCAGTTACAAAATGAGTGGACCGGGACAAAGTCCTGGCGCTCAAGGATACCCTCCACAACAATATCCACAAGGTACGGCAAGGGCAACAGTGGCACTTTAATGGCTTTTTAACTTTTCAACAACAAACAATAATGTAATTAATTTTATTTGTTTTGTGTTAGGCAATTATCCGCCACGCCCACAGTATCCGTCGGGCGCTTATGCAACTGGGCCACCACCTCCGCCATCCAGCCAAGCCGCTGGCGGAGCCAACAACATGTCATCCAGCGCACAAACTGGCTATCCTCGATCAATGCCCAACCACAGTGGTGGTAGTCCCCATCCACAGTACCCACCATATCAGTGGGTGCCACCATCGCCACAACAACCTGTGCCAGGTGTTGGTTCGGGACAAATTGGTGCTTCTATGGGCAATCATGTGCAGGGCAAGGGTACACCACCCCCAGTAGGACCGCCACCACCACAGGGCAGTGGTTCGCCACGTCCATTAAACTATCTGAAGCAGCATTTACAGCACAAAGGAGGATACGGGGCAAATCCAGCGGCACCACAGCCGCAAGGTTATGGAAACGGACCGACTGCTATGCATCCGGCAATGCCAATGGGTCCACCCCATCATATGGGTCCACCGCAAAGTATGGGACCGCCTACGAGCACACCTCCACAGTCCATGATGGGTGCACAGCCTGGCAGCGACAGTGGCCCAGAGCATATATCCCAGGACAATGGCATCAGTTCGTCTGGTCCATTGCCAGCGTCGGGCTTGCATGCAGTTACCGCAGTAGTAACAACTGGTCCAGATGGTACACCAATGGATGAAGTTAGTCAACAGAGCACGCTCTCGAATGCTTCGGCTGGTGAGTGAAACTACGAAATCTCAAAATTGAAATCTTAAAAATTTAATTATATTTATTGTGTTGTAGCATCTGGCGAAGATCCGCAATGTACTACACCAAAGTCGCGCAAACATGATCCATATAGCCAAAGTCATTTAGCACCACCAAGCACTTCTCCACATCCTGTTGTTATGCATGGAGGAGGTGGTCCGTCTGGCGAGGAATACGATATGAATTCACCACCTAACTGGCCACGTCCAGCTGCTAGTTCGGTATGTTCGGTAACAAGTTTAAATTACAAATGAATCAATCATTAAAATTCTCATTTTTAACAGCAGGTGTTCAACAGTCATGTTCCTGTTCAACAAGAACCATTTCGTAGTACCATTACGACAACAAAGAAGTCGGACTCGCTTTGCAAGCTATACGAGATGGATGACAATCCGGATAGGCGTGGTTGGCTGGACAAGTTGCGAGCCTTTATGGAGGAGCGTCGTACTCCAATTACGGCGTGTCCGACCATCTCAAAACAGCCACTCGATTTATATAGGTTATACATTTATGTAAAAGAACGTGGCGGATTCGTCGAGGTATGCAAGGTGCCGTAGTAACTCCTTTTACTAACTTCTTTTTAGATTTACTAGCAAAACCAAATCAAACAAACCAAAATTAGTGTACAACCAACCAAAAACACCACCAAACCAAAGTAAAAATAATGTAGCTAACACCTTAAAGAAATTATTTAAAAGAAAATTCAAATAATTCTCTTAATGTCCAGCAATCGAAAATTCAATCAAATAAATAGTAGTGCATTTCCCGCAAATTTATCCAAAAGCACGTTATCCACATACCACATTCAATCCAAAATTCATCCAAGCTCAAAGTTAAAGTTGAAACCGATTCTAGATAGTTTTGTTTACTTATTTGCATGCATTTCCTCCTTTTTTCAATAGCATGCTTAGTTTGTTTTTTTTAAGAAGACTTGATATGTATCTAACTTTAAACAAAAGCAGTTAAAATTTGTTCTCCAATTCAATTAACTTGCATTTTCTGTGTGGTTTCATTCAAAAAAATTAATTAAATCCTTGCAAAAGATATTACATGTTAATAATTTTTCAGTACACATTTTTGTTAAGATTATTAAGAGATGGGAGCTATATTAGGAACAATCTGCAAGTGCACTTTACTCCTTTTTTCGTTGTGTAGTTTTTCTTCTCAACACCCCCATCGCCGTCCCCTCGTAAATTTTATATCTTCATTACTAACACAATTAATAATTATTATTAACTTTGAATGCAGCATTCACATACAAATTGTTTGCTTGTCATTTTCTTTGATATTTCTCCTTTCCTAATTACTTAATTACGATTTATTCAATTAGTTGAAATTTGTTTTATTTTTATAAATGAATACGCACATTTTCATTGTTGTTCACTAGGTGACCAAGAGCAAGACCTGGAAAGATATAGCTGGTCTTCTCGGAATTGGCGCTAGCAGCAGCGCTGCCTACACACTCCGCAAGCATTATACAAAGAATCTGCTGGCATTCGAATGTCACTTCGATCGGGGCGACATCGATCCATTGCCCATCATACAGCAAGTTGAGGCTGGTAGCAAGAAAAAGACAACGAAGGCAGCATCTGTCCCATCACCAGGTAAGTGTTTAACTTGAATTGAGTTTATTAAATAAATATTCCAGTTAAAATCTCATATCACTTGGTCAGCTTGTCCTATCAAGAAGTTTACTCCAGAAACGATCAACTCAAACCCAGGTTTTATTTTGATTCTAAGCTACATTTTGTCACGCCTTAAGTAAAGCATCTTCTCATATCCTCAAATTCATGATCATGATCTGGGCAATAAGTCCTATTATTATAGCTTATTGTTAGATAGGATGCAACTCTTGAAGCTTGATAGATGATATCTTTGACACTCTGTATCCACAAAACATTCTTTAAATTCTTCTTTTTTTTCCTATTTATTTACTTTTATAATTGTTGACAAACCAATCGGTGGTGGTCATTTGGATGCTGGTACAACAAATTCTACAGGATCATCGAACTCACAGGATTCTTTCCCGGCACCACCCGGCAGTGCACCCAATACAACAATCGATGGATATACGGGCTACACAGGCGGTGGTGCCTATCCAACACCTACCGGGCCGCAACCAGATTATGGAGCAGCTGGCCAAATGCAGAGGCCACCATCGCAAAACAATCCACAGGCCCCTCATCCTGGTAAGCAATACAATTTAATAAATACAATTGATAATTGGAAATATATGCAAATACATATGGATATCATGTATTTGTGTATTTGATAATTTGTTTTGTTTTCTTTTTTTGTTTTTTTTTATTTGTGAGTTGTAATATTATAATTGTCCCCTCTTTAATGTTAATTTATTATTTTTAAAAGTTATATGTGTATTGAAAATAGATAATGTACGTCTATATAGATATATCCAGTTGTATGATATGCCTATATATAATTTTTTATATATGTATGTATAATATGTTTTGTTGCCTAACTTTTTGAGTATTAATTTGATATGTGTAATTTGTTTATTCATTTTTATGTTGGTTACGTATAAAATGGGCGCACTACTAAAAATAAAAATCAAATATTACCATCATTACCACCACCATCACCTGACACCTGACCACAACCACCACAACCACATTACACCACCACCACCATAATAAAAAAAAAACACACACAACAATAACTCTTCGCAACTTGCTCAACTCAACTCAACAATTTAACTTCATGTGAAACTACAACAACATCAAACAAACAACAAATGTTTTTATTATGTTTATACTGTGTCATTCATTCATTTCTTCATCAATCCATCCATATCCATCATCAATGCCGCTTGCCGATATTAAGGCACACAAAATCAAACACCCGCCGCTGTTGTTGCCGGTGATAACATAAATGTGAGCAATCCCTTTGAAGATCCAATTGCCGGCGGTGTGGCTGCTGGTGGTGTTGCTGCTGCAGCTGCAGTAGCTGCTGCTTCTGCTGGTGGAGTTGGTGTTGGTGGCCCATCACATGGTGCTCCACCACCGCCCCCACATTCACCGCACACAGCGCCACAATCAAACAATCAACACCACCAACAAGGCATTCCAACACAGTTGCCGCCACCATCGCAGCAACCACCGGCACCACCACCACAGCAACATGGTCCACCATCGACGCAGCATGCGCGCCCTGCAACTGGAGTACCTTATCCACCAGGTAGCTCTGGGTATCCAACGCCTGTGTCTAGAACGCCAGGTACATTCATCTTATTTTCTTAATTTTTATATTTTCTTCTTTTTTTTTTGTATCAACAATTTCATTTTATTTACATTTTCGAGAAAAACACATTCATTTGTTAACAATCGGTCTGCATGTGGGTCTTAAATATACTTTAATTGCTTGTAAATAACATATGTACTATATTTGTTATCATTAATCAAAATTTTCATTGAACAACACATCTCTCATTTTGTTTAGTCATATTTGTTTTACTTTGTCTACCAAACTATCTAAGTTTAACCAACATTTAGCAATATTTATGTACCTGTAGATAATTTAATATACATTTAGATAGATATATCTATCATGATATTTCTTTATCTCGTCTCTATAGAGATAAAGATGTTTTATGCAACCAAAAATAGACGGCCTTGATAATATTTATCTTTAGACCCTGTACTTTAAAAAAGTACAAATGGGTCTATTACGTTTGTGCAAAAAAATGTGCGTAACAGGCAGAAGGAGGCGTGGCAGACCCCATAAAGTATATATATTTTTGATCAGCATCAACAGCCGAGTCGATATAGCCATGTCCGTCTGTCTGTCTGTCTGTCCCTTTTTTGAGTTTCTAGATCTCAGAGACTATAAGAGCTAGAGAGACCAAATTTGGCATGTATGTACATCTATATCTTGCATGGAACGAGTTTGCTTTAAATTTTTGCCACGCCCACTTCCGCCCCCACAAATTAAAATACAAAATTTACAAGTCGAATTGCAAGAGCACCTTTGATGCTAGCACCTTGATTTTTAGTATACATATATAGTACACTTTATGGAATGAACCTATCCTGCAAATTTCATCCAAATCGGATGATAAATGCGGAAGTTATTCAACTCACAATTTTACGGACAAAATCAACTGATATCTTCGTAGTGGCGCCATCTATGGAAATTTTTTGAAACTGAAGCAATCTGTAGTGACCACATTGCACTAAAAAAGTACAGGGTCTCCTACTGTCGAGCTTGCTCCACCGTAGCTTAATGCATTTTTTTGTGTTAAATATTATTCCCATCATCCTCAAGAGTGTTTCATATATTTTAAGAGACAGATTAAGGGCCGATTTCTCATCTTGCCTATTACCTTACAGGATAGAGGATGAGAAATAAAATATATCGGGTCACATACTATATATGCTTAATGCATAACCGGCCGATTAATAATCAGTATCTGTTAAACATAACCGACGAGACATAAATCCGACAACCCGGCATCGATTTATTTTTCTGGTTCACAAAAAAAAAATTCATTTTACACTTAAATTTAACGAATTCAAATTTCAGATAAATATTAGATGCCACATTATTACAAACTTTAGATGTTTTGAGAAGAGCAAGATGAGCAATCGAAATATTAAAAATCCTATGTTTATGATAAAGTAAAATGTTTATTAAGTAAGCTGAATGGACCAGATAAGAAGTCGGCCCTAATAGATATACTTTATGCAACTGTGGTATCTCTAGAACTTTAACATTTTTAGCCGTAGGGAAATGTGGTTACAAAAAGTTTAAATACATAAGTTATAGTTTAATCAGTGTTGCACTTTAAGATACTTTCTTATGTTCTTATTATAAAATTATCATGAATTTGCTGATTTTTTTGGTTTTTTTGTACATTTAACTCTTGTTAAAGTATTATAAATTAAAATCGTTTTTACTTATGCTGAAACTTTCTGTTTATATAAATTGCAAGGAATCGAACTTAATTTAAATGTTTTATTAAATATTTGATTAATCTTTGACAATTCCAACTTGTGTTTGTTTTTCTGTATTGTCACTATTACTCTTATTCCACGTAAATAAAGTTCATGTTATTGAACAATATGAAATTAAAAATATTTTTGTAATTATTTTAGGCTCGCCGTATCCAACACAACCTGGTGCTTATGGTCAATATGGCTCGGGCGATCAGTACAATGCTGCTGGGCCACCAGGCCAACAATTTGGACCAAATCAGGGACAATATCCGCCGCAAAATCGCAATATGTATCCTCCCTATGGGCCAGAAGGGGAAGCGTGAGTTCACAATTCATATACTTCAATCTAATAAATCCACAACTTACACACAACACACAAAACTAACACAACTGTACTGTTTTTCAATAATTTTCAAGAACTGCAACGAATTGTTAAATGATGCGGAATAGATTTTTATTGAATTCTTTAAATAATTGCCTTGTATTTGTATATTTTACACAGACCTCCAGCTGGTGCTAATCAATACGGTCCGTATGGAAATCGACCTTATAGTCAAGCACCACCCGGTGGACCGCAGCCACCAGCGCAAGCTGTTGCGGGTGGACCGCCAGTTAGCGGAGCACCAGGAGCACCACCAAATAGTGGTTATGCACCAGGTACTCCAAACCAGCAGGATTATTACAGGCCGCCAGATCAAGTAAACTAAAAGACTATATGTTATATACAAAAGAATAGAAACTAACTATTTCTTTTTACAGAGTCCTCAACCGCGACGACATCCTGACTTTATTAAAGACTCGCAGCCTTATTCAGGCTACACTGCGCGGCCTCAACTTTATGGTACGAATTGCAAATTGTTATCCTTTTGTAAGCATAATGGTTAATTTATGAATACTCTGTCTATTGATTTTAGGTGGCTGGCAAGGTGGCAATCAACAGTATCGTGCTCAGTATCCCACATCGTCGGCCCCACAGTCGTGGGGAAATGCACCACCACGGGGTGCAGCACCGCCTGGAGGTCCTCATGGTCCGCACGGTCAGCAGCCAGCAGGTGTAGCTCAGTGGGAGCAACATCGTTACCCACCTCAACAGCCTCCACCACCACCGCAGCAGCAACAGCCGCCGTATCAGCAGGGCGCACCGCCTGGGCAACAACAACAGCAGGCGGCACCGCAGTGGGCGCAAATAAATGCAGTCCAAGCGCCACCACAGGCAAATATAGCGCAACCATCATCACTGCGTCCGCCACTTGGTGCTGCACAACAGCAAAGGTTACCTAGTGGAGTGCCCGTCATGTCGCCGCAACAGCAACAGGGTCAGCCACTTCCACAACCGCCACATGGAGGTGCACCAACATCAAACATGCCGCCAGTTGCTGGTGGTTTGGCTAAACCGCCCTATGCAATGCCACCCCCATCACAGGCTGGCGGTGTTCCACCTGGTGTGGCAATGGTCGGTACTCCACCTGGCGGCATGATTGCCCAAAAGCAACCTCCAATTGTTGGACAGGGCATGCAACCGACGCAACAGCAGCCGCCTCATCAGCTGCCCAATCAACAAGCTGCGTATGTTCCACAAGTAACTGGAGCAGGTGCTCAGCTGGTAAAGAAGGAGCTGATCTTTCCACACGATAGCGTAGAGTCAACTACGCCTGTGCTCTACAGGCGAAAACGTTTGACAAAGGCGGATGTCTGCCCCGTTGATCCATGGAGGATCTTTATGGCAATGCGTTCGGGTCTTCTCACTGAGTGTACATGGGCATTGGATGTCTTGAATGTTTTGCTGTTTGACGATGCCACAGTACAGTTCTTTGGCATATCTAATCTGCCCGGCCTTCTAACTTTATTGCTAGAACACTTCCAGAAAAATCTCGCTGAAATGTTCGATGAGCGTTGCGAGGAGGCGATAGATGAGGCAGATGATGATGCTGACAGTGGCACCGTCATATCGTTGCAGGCTGAAGATCGAATCCGGCGACGACAGTCGCGTTGTGTCCGAAGCATATGCAGCTATAATCGCAGACGACACTACGAAAATATGGATATTAAGCGCAGTGAAGACTCGGATGATGCTGACGAGGGCATCGATTTGGGTCAAGTACGTGTCCAGCCTAATCCCGAAGAGCGATCGCTTCTCCTTTCGTTTACGCCCAATTATACTCTGGTCACGCGAAAAGGAGTTCCGGTTCGAATTCAAACGGCAGATAATGATATCTTTGTTGATGAGCGCCAAAAATCATGGGATATTGATACAAATAAATTATACGAACAGCTCGAACCAGTTGGCAGCAATGCTTGGACTTATGGATTCACGGAACCCGATCCACTCGATGGTATTATCGATGTGTTTAAATCGGAGATTGTTAACATTCCATTTGCGCGGTACGTACGTACAAAACACAAGGGCAAGCCGGAAATTGCACAAAAATCAAATAATACCCTCAGACCGGACGAGAATTCGGTTGTCATCAAGCAGGAGGACACTACAACCAGCAGCACCGAAGATAGCAGTCTACTCCAGCAGACCTATAACAAAAAGCGAAGACTGGTAAGCAATAGTGGCACAGCAGCCAGTGTAGATATTAAAAAATCCAAGCTGGAGGATGAATTCGCGCAGCCAGTTATCGAGGTAAAGAAGGAGGCAAACACAGATGCTGTTGCCGTTGCTGGAGACGATGCTGCTGATGATAATGCTGGTGCCGGTGCCGGTGCCAGTACAGGTGCTGGTATCAGTTTAACAGACAGTGATTGTCGTGCCGTTGATATGGAGATTGAATCACCGCAACAGCAGCGTTTGACAAACGGAGTCGCCACGCAACCCAAGGGATTTGATCCCAAGTCAACTGTGCGCGATGTGGCACAAGTTCTCCAAAGGCGTCGTGACTCTAGTTTCGAGGATGAATGCTACACGCGAGATGAGGCCTCATTATACTTGGTTAACGATAGCCAAGACTCCTTGGCACGTCGTTGTATTGCACTCTCGAATATCTTTCGCAATTTGACTTTTGTGCCCGGCAATGAGACGGTGTTGGCCAAGTCGACACGATTTCTGGCTGTGCTTGGCCGCCTGCTGTTGCTTAACCACGATCATTTGCGGCGCACACCCAAAACCCGCAACTACGATCGAGAGGAGGATTCGGACTTTACCGACTCGTGCAGCTCACTACAAGGAGAACGGGAATGGTGGTGGGAATATTTGATCACCATCCGAGAAAACATGCTCGTGTCCATGGCCAATATAGCTGGACATTTGGAGCTTTCGCGCTATGATGAATTAATCGCGCGTCCGCTTATCGATGGACTGTTGCATTGGGCTGTCTGTCCCAGTGCGCATGGCCAGGATCCCTTCCCGTCATGTGGCCCCAACTCAGCGTTATCACCGCAACGCCTTGCCCTGGAAGCGCTTTGTAAATTGTGCGTTACAGATGCGAATGTTGATTTGGTCATTGCAACGCCGCCGTTTTCACGTCTGGAAAAACTGTGTGCTGTATTGACGCGACATTTGTGCCGGAACGAGGATCAAGTGTTGCGTGAATTCTCGGTAAATTTGCTGCATTATCTGGCTGCAGCAGACAGTGCCATGGCACGGACAGTGGCATTGCAATCGCCTTGCATTTCATATTTGGTGGCATTCATTGAACAAGCTGAGCAGACCGCATTGGGAGTAGCCAATCAGCATGGTATCAACTATCTGCGAGAGAATCCTGACTCGATGGGTACCAGCTTGGATATGCTACGAAGAGCAGCTGGCACGTTGCTCCACTTGGCCAAGCATCCAGATAATCGATCGCTATTTATGCAGCAGGAACAGAGATTGCTTGGACTGGTAATGTCGCATATTTTGGATCAGCAAGTGGCATTGATTATATCACGAGTGCTCTACCAAGTCTCGCGCGGAACAGGCCCGACACATTCGGTTGAGTACAGGTTGTTGCAGCAGCGTCAACAACAGCAACATCGCTCCAATCTGGCCGCCATTGAGAAACCAATTGCACCAACAGGAGCAACATTACCATCAACATCAACAACAACTACAGCCACAAGTACAGTGAAAACGGAACCCTGTGTACAGTCAGATCCTCCAGTTGATATTAAACCAACAGCAGCTGCTGTTGTCACAACGACAGCTGTTATCAACGATGACAGCAGTAACAGCAGTCAACAATTGCCGCCAGCGGCAACATTCAATGATGTTAGCAACAGCAGTACAAACAGCAACAGTTGCGGAACTGTCAGCAGCAATCAAACCAACAGCAGCAGTTTGGGCAGTAGTAGTCAAACCACACTTAACAATTTGGTAACACCAATCGAACAACAACAACTGCAACAGCAGCAGCAGCAGCAAGTGGGTAAAACAGCAACCGCTACGACAATAACCACGTCGGCAATGTCCTCAAACAATTTGAGCAACATTAATGTCGCGGCGGCAACAACACCTAACTCGACACCTCCAACAGCTGTTGCTCAGCCGGCAGCGCCACCGCCAACAAATGCCAATACAACCGCAGCCGTTGCGTAGTATACAACGATGCTACCAGCAACGTCTTACTATTGGTAACGTGATGGTGCATTCGATGGATAGCTATAAGAAACTACAAGGAATGAACACACACACCCACACACAAAATACGTTATACTCACTTGCATATTGGTGGGATTTGAATTGCAATTGTGTAATCAAATATGTAATGTAAATGAACTAAATGATATAGGATGACATGATCTGCGACGATGCATGATGCATGAGATAAAGCGAATTACTGATGATACTGATAATTAGCATAAAAACAAATTGTATATGCTATAAACGTAAATGTTAAAGTAAAAGTAATTAACTTGAAATTTAGAAAAGCTTCAAGAATAACACACACAATAACTGTATATTTTTCCACTTAAGTCTATAGTTAATATATATTAAAACAAAATCAATATAACTGCAAAGAAGAGAAGAAGAAAAAATAACACTAAAACCGAAAAATAAATAAGAAAAATAAGGAGGAGGATGGAAATCGCTCTGGCGTTAAATATATAGTCCCCCGTTCAAATTTTAGCAATGAATTTTCAACGTCAAACATAAGGCAAGAGGTTTAATTGCATTCAGATAGATGCATGCGTAAAGGTTAAGCACACAATATACTTACATATGTATTAAATAAAATTATTAAACATTAATAACTAAAACTCAATGCACACATATGCATACATACACATCTATATATTTAATGTATTGTGTTGCTTTTATTTATATATATTGCAGTACGTATATGTATGTATATAAATTTAAGTAATACAATACAAAATGATGACAGAAAGAAGTATAACATCAGATTATGTATGTTAATGAATAAACATATATATAAATTAATATATACATATATATATATATATATATACATATATAAAAGTTAGTTTTTAAATTCGACTACATACTACTTATAATAATAATATTATTATTACAATATGTCATTTAAAGTCATAGAGTGAACATAAACCTAACATCATATGCATATGTATGTATGTGTATATGCAACATCGTTAAGAACTATGTAATACAATTAAATGGATATTTATGTGTGGATATTGTGAAAATTTATATGCAGAAATATTGCAAACACAACAACATACAATACAAATTAAAAACAAAACAACAAAAAACAAAAACAAAAGAAAACTGTACATACTTAACTATTTTGTAAATTTTATCTGAATTTTGTTTTGACGTTGCGCGTTGAGCGTTGCTGCTGCATGCCACATTTCATCTTGTATTATTTATGTAAGCGTGTGTGTGTATGCCTGTGTGTGCTAGAGTGCAAGAGAGTGTATGGTATGTGTGGGCTGTAGGCGAATAATTCAAACTGATTGAATGCTCGTGAATATTTTGTTTTTAAAATACTTATTTTTTTTAAATCATCAAGACTCGCAAACAAACACACACACGCTACATTAGAGAAAAGTCGGAGTTCGAGCACTTAATGTTGTAATTTTTATGTTGTTTGTATTATTATTTACTGAAGTGCTGCTGGAACAAGGTTTAATTTTATATTGAACATAATTTAGGCGTAAATGACAAGCTTAACTCATAAGTTTTTATCTTAATCTTAATTTAAAATATTCAATCTTAAAGAAATACAGTACATTAAAAAGAAAAAGATTTCAAAATGAATACGAACTAAGCTATATAGAAGCACGCAAAATTAACTAACATGCTTTATATTACAAAAAAAAGAAGGCGTGAAACCAATAGAAAACAAAGGAGAAGGAAAAACAAAACAATTGCAAAATCATCGAGCACCTGAAAATGGACATGTGCGAAATGTTGTAAACTGTACTTTGATGCATATGCAATTAAAGCTCTAAAATACATGGCAATATTACAAATGGACTGCTGTTTAAAAGAAATAAAAAACGAGAAGAAAAAATAAGTGAAAACAACAAACAATAACAGAAACAAATACGAAAAAAGATGATAAAATGAATAAAGTCAAGTAGACTGGGCTAGTAGCAACCCCCTTCTATACTACCAGAAGCAGTTGAAACCTGAAAAATAAC
Organism: Drosophila putrida; assembly: GCA_037043535.1. NCBI lineage: Eukaryota > Metazoa > Arthropoda > Insecta > Diptera > Drosophilidae > Drosophila > Drosophila putrida. The sequence continues at coordinate 25,031 of JBAMBI010000103.1, read as the reverse complement.
TTTAATTTATGTAGTTGTTTTCCAAACACAAAATATGACTCAACATCTCGATATCGATATATTACATGTAGTTATTAGTGTATAATTTTGCTAGGATGTAAATGTATGTCCCCCAAACTTAATTTAATTATTTAATTAATATACATACATATATAATATACAATAGTGGTTTTTTATTATTCAGATGCAATATAAATATGAAAATATTTGTTTGTATTTATTTCTGTGTTCAACTTTCAGCACCTGTATATAAATACTTACATATTTATTTAGATGGATCACCCAATATCTCAAGCACTGGATGAGAGAAACTTTACAACTTTATAGCGACTGAAAAGATTTTTATCATCGTTCTTAATTTTATATCTTCAGTAAATACAATTTTTTACTCTAGAATGGAATTATTGACTTATGTGTCGAATTTTAAAAACAGTTGGAATTTAAAATTTTTTATAGAATTACAGCGATGTCACTAATATGTCAAGTGTTACTATAACAGCTAGAGATACCAAACTTGGTATGTGGACTCTGCTACCAGATTAAGTTTGTTCTTGGATTTTGTCTTGAGTACGTTTAAACTTTAAAGCTAACGCAAGTAAGAAGTGTTCCTCATTTCCACTCCTTATTTCTCCCAGAGTTGTGTTGGCGTGCAAAACGAACTGGTGACAAGGCCCCTAGTCAAGGATTTATATTGTTGATCAGCATCAGTATCAACAAGACCACCCTTAATGGTAAATCTTTGAGTTGTGGTTCATAAAGTTTACTTCGAATCTGCCTTGAAAATTTCATTTCGATCGGACAACCAACGCAAAAGGTTTTCGACAAACAATTTATTTTTACCACTATTCTCTTTTCACCACTATTTGCTTTTTCCTATAAGAATTTTATTTATACCGAAAATCCCAACTAGTGTAAATTCACTATTAAACTGCGCGCCAAATAAAAATAAAAAGGTGGTTCCATACATAGTGCAAAATAATAAACGGTCACACTTAACATATACAGTATATCGATAAATAGTTATCTAAGCGCTAGACCGATAAAACCACTAGTCTTATCAAACTTTTCTGTAAGTGGGTGTACGCATTGCGGCGCAATTAAGTTTCACAAAATTTCAACAATTAATAACAGAAATAAAGATACTAAGTTGTTCAGTAAAACGTGTGCGGTGCTACATAACTCATTTATTCTAAATATTATACATAAAAGTGTTGTATTTTCGTCGAAAAACATTCATACATACATAAGTACGTAAGCAGAGCTTTGATTTATTAAGCTGCAATATGCCTACTTGTATATGTGTAAATGAGACAATTGAAATATTACCGTTATTTTGCGTACATTCGTATAAGTGATTCAGAGGCTACATATATAAGTTGAGTTGTATCTTTTTTTGGCATAACAGTCTAGATATCGATTCAACAAAATTTGCCAGCTCAATTCTTAAAGCTATACACGATTATAATAAATTATGTGCATCGCAATGCCTTTTATTAAACTGCATACATATGTTTGTAATTAATGTGTTTATTCAATTTAAGCATCAACAGTGTTTGATATGCTTAATTAGACCAAATGCAGTTTATATATAGGTACTTATTAAGGTCAACATACGAAACGTACTCAACAACATGATTATCCATACCAACCTAACAGTAGTTAGAAAGGTGCTTCCTGTGCATAAACGTTCATGGGGCATTGCAATAGATATATGTACTATATTCTTTTCTTTATGTGGTATATGTGTTTGTTTTTTATCCAAAGCATAGGCCCATATACATAAATGCCTACAAAGTTCAATGCTCGCTTGCGTGTCTATTCCCTAGTTGGTTGTCGACGTCGTTGTTGTTTTAGTTATGTATGTACATATATGTATGCAGTCATGTATGTATGTACATATTTAGCAAACAAGTTGTCTGCATTTGCGACCTGCAATAGACATGATTGTCTTTCGGAATTGTTTGTAGTTAATATATTGTCATACATACAGTCTTACAAATGTATCATAGAAAGATTAACACCCTTGCAATTGAGTTGAATAGTTAGCCTATTTACATACTTTAATGCATATGACATCATCATGTATTGCATGAATGCATATACCGTCTGGATAAGTGAAATCATTTTTTCAAACCCTCATATATTCCGGTTGCCGTCCATATTAAGTTTGACATTTGCATTTTGCTGTTTTTAAAATGTTTACAATTTTGAGACTTTTGACTGTTTGAAATATTAAACATTAGTGAAAGAATCTCGAGTCAAAAATCTTATTTTGGCTTTGGAACGTCTCGATAGCCCGGAACACAGCAAAGCCTTACTTTTATGCCCTAAGTGAATTAGTATTTTCTACATCTGGAAATGTTTTAAGTTATAAAACATTTTTAGGTTTCAACTTGGATAAAATTGTATTCTGAATTAAGAAGTAGCCTGTTTTGGGAAATTGGTGCCGATTGAGTCGGGTCGGGTCGAATCTCAGTTATGACTCAGTATTTTAGATACCTATTCACATTTTTACCTTTTTTGCCCTTTTTGCCTTAGGAAAGGGAAATAATCCTAACATCGTGCTGATAGATATTTTTCTATATCTGGCTGTACAGTGTAATAAACACTTAAGTACTGCACAACCAATGTACGAGTAGAATGTGCAAATTACGTATTTTGCTCTTTTTTTTTAAGAGAAACAAAATGAAATGTTATTACCCGCACAGTAAACGCATATGAAAATTGAAATGCTTTCATAAGAGTTTGCCAAATGGTTTGAAGTTGGTGTTATTGTCAGTTTTTTACATTGAATTGTAAATATAAACATTATTGTTGTTTTTTTTAAGTAAGTGAACAATTGCTCAATTGAATTTTAATTTATTAATTTTAAATTTGGCAGTTGTAAGGCTATCTAAATTAAAACCATGGCGACCAGCCCCAAGCCCGTCAAGAAAGTGCCCATCCACTTACAAAGCGCCCAGAATCGAGTTTACATTAAAAACGGAGAAATCGTAAATCACGATAAAAATTTCAAGGCGGATGTTTACATTGAGGATGGAACAATTAAGTAAGAAATACAATAATCGATCTACATTAAATCTGTTGTTAATTCATTTTTCCTAGATTTGTAGGACCTGCAAGCGATATTACAGTGCCTGGAGGTGTGCGGATTATCGATGCAACTGGAAGGATGATTCTTCCGGGTGGCATTGACCCCCATACGCGACTGCAATGCCCTTCCGGTGATACCGTCTCTACTGATAAGTAAGTAAACCATTTGTTCTACATTCTATCAGAGTAAAAACCTATTTTTTCCTTTGTCAGTTTTTATGGTGGAACAAAAGCTGCTATTGCCGGTGGCACGACAATGATAAGTACGTACGATTAACATCACCTTAAGACCTTAGGCAGTACAAATATATTTCTTTATAATGGGAATAGTTGACTGTGTTTTACCAAGCAAGCACGAATCAATGATCGAGGCCTATGACAAGTGGCGCAGCTGGGCGGATCCTAAGGTGTGTTGTGACTACGCTCTACACGTGGGCGTAACGTGGTGGTCCAGATCGGTCTCCGAGGAGATTGGCATATTAAGCAGGGAACTTGGTGTCAATTCGCTCAAAATGTTTATGGCCTATAAAGGAATGTATATGTTAAACGATTCGGAGCTTCTTGATGTTTTCGAAAGAATTCGAGGTCTTAATTGTTTAGCAATGGTAAGTTAATTATAATTGAAGTTAACATATATGTAATTGACCTTCTTGTCTTCAAGGTGCATGCTGAGAATGGTGATCTTATAGCCAAGAATGTACAAAGCTTAATAGCTGAGGGTATTTCCGGTCCCGAAGGTCATGAACTCTCAAGGCAGGAGGAAGTTGAGGCTGAAGCTGTGAATCGAGCTTGTATTTTGGCCCATCAGGTGAGTACAGTATTAAATAGATCTTAAAGATCAAGTGAAGTTGTAAAAATTAAAAGCCCGAGGGATTTTGGATATGTTGCAATATAAATATGTACACAAATGTTATTAAAATTGTTTATTTATTATTTTGTTATCTGTTTTGCTATTATTTCCATAATGTATGATGCACCCTTGTACAGAAATAAATATGTATGTGGTATATGGCACTTGGTATTACTCCAATAATAATTACTCCCGATGCTGATGCACCATAACAAAATAATAAGTTTATGTACATACATTAATCACCCAATGTGGTTCATGTTATGAGCAAAAATAGAGGCAGCACGATCTACCATTGTCAGAAGCCGGGTATTAACGATAACGAAAGCGATGACACCAAAAAGTTGCTGATCAAGCTTCTGGCGAAGTAAGTTGTACAGAGCAAATTGGCATTGGATTGTATTTTAAAGCATTTACACATATTATAATAACATTAGTCTTGTCATCATAATCTGTACTAATCTTTAATCGTAATATAAAATGTTGGAAAATAATTGATTATCATTTGTTTAGATGAAAACACCTTTGTATGTGACTAGTGTGACCAGCAAATCCTCGGCTGAAATTGTGGGTCGTGCTCGTCGCAGCGGTTATTGTGTCTTCGGCGAGACCCTGGCCAGTTCCATTGGCCGTAGCATGAACAATGTGCACAAATCGGAACTGGTTTACTATATCACCAGTCCCCCAATTCGAATGTGCGCGGAAACGCCAAGGCAACTGATGAAATCATTGGCTTAGTAAATGTTTATCTATATATTTATTAAAGATGTATTCGCTAACCGCTTTTACATTTGCAGCGATGACTTGCAGGTCACGGGAAGTGACAACTGTACTTTTAAGAGGAGCCAAAAGGAAGTTGGAAGCCACGACTTTAGGAAAGTTCCGAACGGTGTTAATGGTGTCGAGGATCGCATGTCGTTGGTGTGGGAAAAAGGCGTGCATCAAGGTCTGCTCGATCCGTGCAGATTTGTTGCCGTTACCAGTACAAATGCCGCAAAGATTTTTAATATATACCCACAAAAGGGACGAATCGGTTAGTTGGCATATGAAAAGAATATAATGTTATATCAAACTCATAATGTTTTTAATCTTTAGCTGTTGGCTCGGATGCTGATATTGTAATATGGAATCCCCAAGACACACGCACTATTACAAAGGACACTCATTATCATGCCTCTGATTTTAATATATTCGAGGGCATGAAAGTACACGGTGTGCCTGAATATGTATTAGTGCGTGGACGGATTTGTGTTGAGAATGGGACAGTTCGTGTCGCAGAAGGATTTGGTCGTTTTATCCCGATGTCAGCACGTCCACCTTTTGTTTACGACATCATTGAGGGCAAAGTGAAACCACATGAGCACTTTTCTGATCATCACGAAGAACATCCAAATGGCAATATGGCCAAAAAGTATGGTGAGTTGGACATCATAATACCGCCCCAGGAGCCCATACATGAACTGCTCGCGGCAGGAGGAGGAGGTGGTTCTAACTGCAGCTCACCTTCTCTGAAGGGTGCTGTTGAAGGAAGAAAAGATATGCAGGAGTCGTCCTTCTCCATTAGCGGTAAGTTATAAGATAGTTCTTGGGTTTTTAATGAATTATTTATCATCTTGTCGGTTTTCTTCTGCAGAGGAACTAGACACACACAGTGTTCGACCTAGCATTAAGGTTAGGAATCCACCCGGCGGAAAATCAACTGGATTCTGGTAAATGATCTGCTGATGCAGAAGACATCGCACAAAGTGGATAACTGCGCTCATTTCAATATAGATTAACATATATGTATACCCACAAATAAGCTACAATATTTATATTATTTATTTAATATCTGTTACAACGTTACTTTGTATTTCCCTTTTTTGTACTTAAGTATGTAATACTTGTTACATGCTTAAAGACATACACGACTATTTAATCACACTGATGATATCACAAAAGCTCTAACATTGTGCAACTAACAGATTTTGTATGATTCCTCTTAAATATATACGTGCAGATATATTTCCAAAATCTGTCTTCCTTTTATCCATACAAAGCATACTATAAAGTTAATTTGTAAACGCTGTTTAAATCGAATTTTAACAGATTCTCAGCTTCCGAGCTTATATCAAACACTATTTAAAGAAAACCAGAGATGAACTATTTTCTGCAATACATAAAATAAATTAATTGTAATGAAAGGGTACCCAAAATATCAACTACAATATAATATTGATAAGTCTTCTTTACCATTGTTAACTTTGGTATGGTATATCTAAATACTTTCTTTGTTATTGTTATGACTTACAAGAAGTAGAAACCCATTAACTAAGTAATAATCACAGCTATAAATGCATGGAAAATTCATTGTACTCCATTTTCTTTAACGAACCAATATAATTAAACCAAATCTTAACACCATAAATAAAGTGTTTTATTGAACAAAGGCCAGGTCGGAACAAAAACATGACTTCCAACTATTATAAATAGTTGAAAGGAAAGGAGATCCCAATCTCATCCGTCAGTTGCATTTCAACATTTTATCTTACGATTACGATAACGTGCGATAAAATAAAAAGCTATTGCAATACGAGTATTCAAGAAAAATCAGCTTGTATGTTTTACATGTCGATTTGAATGTTATATTATAATTTAAAAAATCATAAATTAATACAAAATTAATAATTAAACTACTTGATGAGGAATAGAGCGCGAAGTCTGGGAAAATTGTTATAAAAAAAAACATACATTGCCGGAAAATTGAAGAGACTCAGAAAGTACGAGTATTTAGCATAAAGTACAAGAGCTCGAGAACAACACTGTAATGAACAAACTGGTTCTCACATGTACATGTATGTAGTAGCTACGTAAAATATCATATTTGGTTTATCTGAAGTTGCTGCTACCGTTGAGTTCAACTTCACATTAATATCCAACATCTACTTAATAATCTGATCTTTTTGAGCGATTTAGATGCGCAGATTGGGATTTGTGTAGCGCACATACTTCAACAGGGCGTCGTTCTCCTCGCAAACGAAAGGCTTCTTGTGGTGGCATGCAACATCGTGCCAGTTGACGCCATCATTGTAGAATTGATTCAACAGAGCCAAACAGTTCTCGGGTGCGCCGTTCTGCTTGAATTCACGGTTATCCGGCTGGGGCAGACCAATGCCGCCATTAGGGGACCAATCACCCTGGGAACGCTCCGTGGTGGGTGCCAATTTCTGCAGAGTTGCGGTCCAGAACCAACCATTGACATTTGTAGGCTGCAAATCGGGACGCTCACAGCCCTTGAAATCGCACAAGCGACCGCTGGTCCAGATGTATTTGACCTACAAATTTGATTATATAAATAAGTACATTATATTGAATATAAATTACATTTAATCTGTACTTTAAGCTCTTAAATTTTTACTACTATGCCTTGTTTAATTTATTTTTGTATTGCACTAAAAGGAAGAAGGCAAGGAAGAATGCATATATAGAAGCTTAATAGAATTAAGAATTTAAAATCTTATTTTCTTGAAAAAAATGTTATAATTCTAAACTTATTCAAGTTCATTGCACTGATGGCCTGGTGCATACCGTTAGTTTAGCATAAAAATGCATAGTCACCGATTGTTACAGGTAGAAATTTAAGCTTCGGCATTTTGGGGCACAGTCACAATAGTCAGTCAGCCAGATAGCAGTGACTATTGTGGTGCCATTGAAAGCGAACCCATTTCAAAGTCACGCCCTATGTGTGTATGTGTCGGCCGCACCCGTTGATGGGTTTCGTTGAGCGGCTGTCAACATTTAAAGAGACCTACGGGCAGCGAGAGCAACCGCAATGTTCATCAGTCACTTTCACCCGAGTGGTTAAACAACTGTTGATTTTATTTGTATATACATATATGTATGTATCGAGCATATGTATGCGTACATCTTTTGCCATTGAGTGCATAACGACGCCCTTTGGAAAACTCCAATGAGCGGAAAGTCACAAATGGGCATCGAATTGTTTTCTATTGTTGCCACAGACTGTATTTGTTAAAAGGTTTCATAAATTGCAGCATTGCGGAAGTTTGTCTGCAGGTGCAATTGTTTAAACTGACTTTGGGACGGAAATGGTTGGCTTTTAACTCTCCCATAAAGTAAAAGTCGAACGCAACTGATAAATCTGGATGATTTGGGAAACTGAAGCTCTTAAATGACTTGGAGTTGGACAAAGCCAAGAAAAGAGGGTCTAAACATTTATAAATTTCCTCGTCTCGAGTTAAGATAAAAGGAAACTCACTTTAGGCACTTGATAATTTGCAGCAAGTTCGTTGCCAAAGTCTTTTGATTTGACAGCTCAAATTTGACTCGCTTCCTGTTATGCTATGCTTATGCGCAATTATATGTCATTAATAATACATATCCATATTGATTGTTGTTGTTACACTCTGTATATTATATTTCCTTAGGTGTTTTCTTACCAAAACTTTCGTTTTCATTACAATTTCATTTCTCACACGTAAGTCAAAGTCAGAGACAGACAGGTCGGCAGTTCGGGAGGCGCAGATGAGCGACCATTGGACAGCATCCATACGAGTTACGGACGCTTTTTTCTCTCTGTATATTTGACATTTGTCTGTCTGTCTGTCAGACACGAGTTGCATAAGACTCCGAGTCGTGTGCAAACTAAGTATAATAATGTCTGGCCGGGTTCAATAACAAAATTGCCAGACAACAAAAACTGAACAACTGAATGAGTGGGAAAGTTTTTGACCGACTTTGCATTGAACTTGATGGTTTTGATGCTTGAACGTGTAATCGGATATAAATATTAATGTGCTTGGCTCATTTTGTACCACTTCCCATTCAATTTGAATTAGGGCCATTATCTTAGCCACTTCATAATTTATTTCATTAAGTTGTTGGCACACTTTAAATAACAATTAGACCTGTCATAATCTCACACATGACTTAACTTTTACCGTTATTAACGCACGTTTTGTCAACTCGCGAATTATCAAAACAGAAATGATATAATATAAACAAAGAGATAAACTATAAAGCAGACATCATAGATTATTGTCAACTGTGGGGATTTATTTCTGAAGGTGTCAAAACTTTTGTTAATATTCATTTGATTTTTTATTTATAAATGGGAGTCTGCCTAGTTACATATGTATTTGGCTCAGTTGTAACCTGTCGCTTTCAAATTGTCAGTGGCAAAAGTGATTCGTTCATTTTTGTGATTTCGTTGAAATTGTAAGATTTGTTTGATTGCCAAAATTAATTCAACTGGTTCAAAAATTTGCATTTACCTCATATGAAACGTAGTAAATGAAAGCGTAGGCAAGCTCTTAAATCTTTGCCTGGATTAATGAAATCCTTTGAGCACTTTCTAACTTTCTAGCTGATGTAATGTGCTTTTCAACTTACATTTTCGCCCACAACACGCTGTTTGATCCATTCATTCTCCAGACTAGTCTCTAGGGAAACTGAGTCCATGCAACGTCTGCGACAATAATTCCTGGCAGTCAGCCAATCCTCCTCCACGCCCTTCAGTTGAGGGTCTCTCCACGAGAAAAAGTAGCTGTAAGTGCAAATGTTTGAATGTTTGGTAAGTAATGTTGCTTCTCTTGAAATCTGGAAATTATAGGATGCACTTCTAGATTAACTCACCCTTTGCCATCAGGTGTCTTCTCGTGAATTATTCGCTGGGCGCAAAGTTGTGGGTTTGGTGGCTCAAGTCGCCCATTTTGGAACTGTGCAGAGCCCAAGGTGCACAGTCCGATCAAACAAACACTGGCAATAATGAACGCTTTCATTTTTGATTCAATTCTCTTTCTTTTTTTCTCTTGTTCTTGCTATCGCACTTACACCCACGCACTTTCGTTATTCAATTTCGGTTTTTTCTTTTTTATTGTTCGCGACGAACTCTCGTACGACCGATCGACTGACTATACGCAACTGCAATGACACAAATATTTTGGTAAGACCCGCTCTTATATATGGGCGAGTGGCCGAACGAGCTGCACTTTGGCAACGATTGGGTCTTCGGCTTTAACTTCGGCTTGAAGTTCGCTTTTTTGGGATAGACTTCGGGCGGTTTTCAAATGAAAATTTTTTGGAGCTGTTTCGCTTACGATGCTGAATTTTAAGTGCCCGGCCAAACATTTTCGGACCCAACGTCCTCCCGAGTGCGACGTTTGCAGACACTTAGATACTAGTAAGTATGTTTTCTACAATCGTTGGGCCCATCATTTATCGAGTTCGAGTACGCGCCTTGCAAATTTGTTGCTATTTACTTCCCAGCAAGCAATCTAATTAGCTACACAAACACGCTCTGAAATCTCTATAGACTAGACCCACATATGGGTACATATCTTTTTTGTTTCTCCAACTTTACATAATTTAATGCATTTTACTCTTGTCGCTTGCCTTGGTACTCCTATTTGTTTTAAAAATTACTTATATTTACTATTCGTTCGCTTGGTATTTCTCTGGCTCGTGTACATTTTTCTGCTTTACTTTGGTTTGGTTTGGCTTGATTTGTTGTTTTGCCTTCGGCTATTACATAACCCAAATTGTTGACCAAATTTATTTTGCAGAAAGTCACAGGTGACACATTTTGTCGCCGGTCTCCAGCACGAGGCAATGCCAATTTCCAATTAGGAAATTGTCCGCTAAGTAGTCAACTTATTTATGTGGTTTAAGACCCACTTCAAAAACTTTAGCAGACTTTTGAATAGTTAAAATTGGTTCATACAACACAGTTGACATCATTAGTAACCAAGGCTGCAAAGTGGTTGCACTTTTCCGGCCACCGGAGCTGCACCACGAGCCGAAAAATCTTGGGTTCAGAGGTTCCCACAACGGTTTTGTAGTTTTGACTACATCTTTAAATTAAGTTATAATCTTGTTCTTTTCAAATTATTAATAATAATTATTATTCTATGTAAATAATTACTAATTGAGAAAGTCATGTGAACAAGAAGAAGAAGAAGAAGTGAAATGTAAAAAACAAAATATAATTGGCTAAAGATCGATCGATCGATGATGATCTCGTTTAACAATTGTTAATATTTTAAGAAACATTGACTGATGGGTGTAAGTACACCTTTTAACCGAGTTTAGTTGACGACAAACAAGTAATTTAAGTATTACATAATGTCCATAAATAACCAGGAGATTTACATATTTTATGTGTGTACGTGATATTGCATAAGTCTAAAAAATGACGCAGACAGCAACTGCATTATTTGGGGCTGAGCTCCCCAGCTCATCGTGTGCCCAAGACGCGTTTCCAAGTCCCATCTACAGATCAAGGTCAAACTGGCGGGAAAAGAAAACAGCGACTATGAAACCAACAATAACGTGTACGCCAACGGCAAAAATTTCACCAGCCGAAATCAAATTAACTGCCCAGACCTCAGTACTCAGCCTGATGTTCATTGGACAAGAGTTGTACTTTTTGGGAAGATTTCAGGCATTTTATCACAACAACAACAAAAGCTGTCGATACATTTTTGTTCGTCATTGCAATTTTTTTTTTAATTTTTAACCAACTTTTAAGGTATTTTAGCATGATCATACTCAAGGGTGGTGTAGCATGTAGCTTGTAGGGCCCTGTCGCCTCTATTTGTCATATCCAAGTGTAAGTAAGCGTATGATGATCTCATGAACCAGCTGTGAGAGATGCGTGCAGCACACTGTTGCACAGTCGTCAAGCCGACAGGTGCTCGTTACAGATATCTCCGTATTAATGGATAATCCCATACTACTTGAATGCCTCGCCCATGCTTGCGCATGTTTATGTAAAAATTTAAGTACTCAACACCATCTCATTAAAAACACGCCCAAAAATTTATGTTTTCTTTGACATACATATAGACATATAAGTAGATAGTTGCGGGAAATAAATAAATTATATTGCTTTGTAGACTACAAACATTTAAACGGAAATCCTGTTCATTTCTTTTATATTTTAAAATTTAAAAACTGAATTCAACATTAATTGTTATATGTACATATGAGGCCCAGGTTAAGAAATATAATCCTAAACAGGGTATAAAAACATTTCTATGATAAGATTTTACAAAGCTTTTCGCTCTCTAAAAGCTAGTGTACAATTTTAAATGCTTATTAGTAAATTATGCATTTATTTGAATTTTAGTTAAGATTAGAATTTTAAAGAAAATTCTTTAAGTTTCCGTATTTACTGGTACAAATTGTTGTAAATTGATAGAATCGTATTCTTAAATTGATTTCGATTAAAAAAAGATAATATTGAGATAAAACTACTTTAGTAATTTTCTGTTAGAAAGATTTGGGTTAATTTTACTGATACGCCGCGTCGTAGGATTACTGACCAAATTACGGACGATATAACTATGGATAAAAGGAAACAAGTTTGATTTAACTGTTATGAAAATGTGCCATGTGAAAAGCACGTCTAGCTATGTAAATTATGTCAATTGGTTGTAAGGAACTGTGACCGAGTGTCAAAATACCACTTCAGAGAGAGAGGCTGGGGTTTGTTTATTTGTTTATAAAAATATTATTACATGTTTACGCAATAAGTTCCCGGACAACGGGCTCGTCTCGCATAAGTTCAATTTACGATACCTCACCTAAAGTGATGGGTGTGCATTGAACTGTTTTGACCACGATGTGAACACGAAATAACGCGTCACGATAAAAATAAATTTTAATAATTGTTGAAGTTAATAAAATGGTAGTAGTCTCATAATTACAGATAGCTATTGAAGAATGTCCTAAGATTCAGTAAAGGAAGATTTTGTAGGACCGCTGATTGAATTTATTAGGACCGTGAATTAAATTTAGCAGTGTCAAAAAATTCAAATTGTCGTTGAAGTGAATTTTCAGCTAGTAAATGGTATTTTTTTATATATGTACTTATATACATAAGGATTTATCGAAAACGATATAATATATTATAACAACGACACAGTGTCAGCTCTAAATGAACAAAGATAAATATGTGTTAAAGGAGAGAAAGTGAGTGACGCTGTGTTGTTTTATATTTTTAGCCTTTTTCACATCGAAAATATTTTGCACAGCTTGCATATTGTTTATAATTTGGTCTGTGTATGTGCTGTTATCTGCCAACTATTTGCACAAAAAGAGAGCCCGACAGGTGCAGCCGGCCTAATTCAATAGGTGTGAATAGAGTGAGCAAATATTTAAAGAAATGAGCTAAGGCACTTAAGCACATATCTCTTAACAACTGATGTGGTGTTATGTAAAAATGCACCCCCATTTGGAAATCCCCCTTCCCCGTATTTGTTGCTTTGGCCAACTCGTGGCCCAATCAATGTCACATTTTTGACTGCCCAAAATGGAACATGGTAAAAACAACAACAGTGAATATTCATACTTATTATTTATGTCAACGGCATACATATGAATGTCTGTATATATGCCTATAAAGAAATAATAATTAAAGTTTGCTTTATGTTCACACCGTGATTGGACTTTAAATATGTACTTATATTTATAGTTTCTTTGGAAATTATAATGTTTATTCTTGGCTGTTGTATAAACGCCATTGAGCTTATGCTAATTTCGTGTTTAGGAAACCACGCAATGTAGGTTAACACATGGCCAATAACGTTAGACTTCAATTTTCATTTAAATTAGTTAGATCAACTACAAATTTGATCCCATAAACCTATTACATATTTGGACTCTTGTAAGTTATACACATACACAAATTTCAATTGTTTTCAGAGGGCACCAAATAGAGAAAAACTTGCAGCTTTTATACGTATAAACATGCTGATCAAGAATATATATGATATGCATATTTAGTATGTGTTTCATTCCCAAAACTTAATTACACTAAAAGTTTGAATTTGCATTCCATATGTAGGCTTAATAGATTTTGGCAGTTATCCAACTTGTATATAGATTTACTTTATGTGTTAGACTCGATCTAAATGTGCGCACACTTGATTTTGGGGGCCAAGGCTACACTTTTTGTGTGTCAGCCAGGGGCATCGACGCCTCTGATCTTTTTGACACCTGACGAGGCCCCTCAAGCGGGCGCTACCGATTTAAAAACATTGCGTGCCTATTTTACTGTATACATACAATCTTTCATGTATTTATTTGGAGGTATGGTATGCATAATGATGAACATTGCTGCTGCTATAGCTAAAAATGTCAATTAAGCAATCAAATTATATTTTACCATATATCATATGGTAACTTCTTATGGTCAAAGTGATGTAATACGGTAATATTCATAATTTCATTGGCATTGTGTTGTCGGTATTCGAATTGTATTTTTGCAAGGTGTCGTTCGTTATGTATGTGAATGTGATTGTAGAAGCCGAAATCCGAACCCCAAACGCATTTAAAATAGGTAGTCAATGGCCTTGTGGCGGCACAATGCGCCGTCGCTCACGTGACATTTTATGCGCGGGATAAATTTATGCGTCTCCCAGTGTAGTGAGGAGCATGCAAGTGTCGATTGATTGCACTTTCCCGTATAGTGGCACAATAAATTACTTGAAGTGTTTAAGTGCGAAATAATAATGTTTTTAAAGTGTATTATGCATGAGGCATTTGTCTTTTAAATGGGTTAAACGCAAAATATAATCGAGTCGTAAATATTGCAAATTAAAATGTAACATTGTTGCCAATTCAGCTTCTTTTCCATCAAATCGCGCCTTTTTCAAAATCCAATTGCAGGTTAGTTACGAAAACATCGAGCAGTGGCATTTTTTTGATCAGGGAGTCGGTGCGATAATGGTCCAACACATCGGATCAATCAAACAAAATCAATAGGTGCACCCATAGAATGCCCAAATCCCTTCTGTTTCAAGTATCATACAGCTTCGCTGACTTTGGAAATAAAGTACTTATATTAAGCAAGGCAATAAAGGTAATCAACAGAGACATACACGAAAAGCCTTCGATTCATAACTGATAGATTTCTGGATCCACAAGCGTGATTGAATTATCATTATCTTACTTAAATTTTTTCAACATTTACTCATTTTTTAAAAGCCAACCGTCTCTTGGCCGCCATTTTGTTTACAAAGTTTTTGTAGTTTACACGACAAAAATTGTAGTTCTAAAAAAGAGGCGCTAACAATCTGCTATTCTGGAGTTTTCGAAAATGTTTTTCGACAGGTGGCGCGTCGTAGTTCTCAATGTGTCCAGTGACGGCGCTTTATAGTTCCTATTGTGGACAAAGGCGGCGCTAACAAAACAAACATTCGAATTGTACACAAATAAAACTAATTTTTTGACAAAGAAAATCATTTTTTTTAACAAAACAAAATAATTTAAAATTAGATAAAATTAATCTGCTCCTTTAAAAATATGTCTCGATTTTTAAGCTCCACTGGGCCCAAAGTTCAGTTCATAGTTTCAATCAAATCCGTGAGGTCGACCGTTTTGAGTAACAAAACATTTGGCATACTCTTTTCCGCCTTTTTTAGTGCCAATTTTGTGGATTTCTAGAATTTTTCCTCTCGTTGCCCTTTTGCTCTTTTGACAGTACTGGCAATATTTGACTGTTAAAAAAGGCCAGATTTTTTGCTGTAAATATCTATATTGTCTAAGATTCGTCGGGAAAAAGGCTGAAATGGCAACAATGTTTTTATTTAGCTTATTGTGAAAACGATTTCAACATTTGTGGTCTACGAATTTGTATTAAATGTTAATAAACTAGCGCAGAAAAAGAAAACAGCAGGTGATTGCTGTTCCAGCTTAATCGAAGTAGGCGAGTCAAAGCTGAATATTGTAGAGAACACATGTTCGGAAGTATTGCGCATTTGGCTGAAATCATAGCGTCAAACAAACAATACCGCATAGAAATTTTTTGAGCACGTTTCAAGCGCAAAAAAAAGTAAATAGAATGGGGCGCCGCTGCTGTGTTACAGACTGTCCGTCGACATCACGACTGTTGGAGCACCATGGCGTCACTTACCACTCTTTTCCGATGGACCCCGTAATACGCGCCATTTGGTTGAAAAATACACGTACTAGCTTGGAGCGTCAAATAACAAAGAGCGTGCTTGTTTGTTCGCGCCATTTTCGGCGACTCGATTTTAATACGATACGGAATGGAAAGTACTTGTTAAAGCCGCGGGTATTTCCCACTGTCTTTCCGTGGGGCAAAATGGAACCATCAGAGATTGATGCTGATCATCGTGCCTTGCAACAGTTTTCGGTAGATGGCGCTGAAGCTGGCGGTGCGGGAAACAGCGCGAACAGCGAGGACCTCATCAAGGCTAGTGTTGACCAAATAGTTACCCAAATCATGCAGGAAACAGATGAGCGAAAAGCAGCAGCAGAGGCTGCAGCCAAGGCAGAAGCGGAAGCTGAAGAGGTGCCAACAGAGACAAATAAGGATGCGCCCATTGTAGCCGAAGTGCCCAAGACGTCAGTTGAAAGCACAGTTATGGATACCATACGCGAGACTGTACTCGCTCCAACTGAAGTGGCTGAAGAACTGTTAGCATCGGCTTCGCCAGTATCTAACTCGTCACCCAAATACGGCTCACCCACAAACACAACAATTGGTGCCCGCCTGGAAGCGCTTAGCGTCGACGGCGCCTGGCTGCCAGCACGTATTGTCGAGGTTAATGAATCGGAGCAGACGTTGCTCATTCGCTTTGAGCGCAATAGCAAGCTGAAGACGTCACCCTCAACGGCCGGTGGATATCAGGAGTGGATTGCATTGAAATCGGATCGTTTACGACAGCGAATCAGCTCCCGGGTATTGCCCGTATTTGAGATTGAGGAGAAGTGTATGGCACGGTGGTCGGGACCTCGAAAATTTCCAGGTACCATCAAGAAACTACTGGGCAACGACACATACGAGGTGCTCTTCGATGACGGCTACACAAAGAACGTGCGCGCAGTCCACATGAACAAGTTGCCTCGTCAGCTGTCAGCCACAACTGAAGTGGACACTGAAACGGCTGGCACAAGATCCGTTGCATTGAAAAGACCGAGTACCGGCCCTACAAGCGCCAATAAAAAGAGCAAGACGGCCCCCCAGCGCAAAGATTGGCCTTTGCTGGATATGGCCAATTTGGATTTGGGTATGTAACGCTTTTACAAGGGCTTCTAGCTAGTGAGCCAAATAGTTTTAAAGTTGCGATACTTTTTTGTTACTTTGTATTGTACTAGTTCTTTTTCTGTTCATAAGATCTCTATAATATTTTGATTAGTTAAAGATTTTTGATTGGTATAAAGTTTATCCTCTATACTCAATATCTGCCGTAATGCTAGCATCTTTAATTTTACATTGTAAAATAACTAAAAGATAGAACCGTAATTCATTACAATAATATACACCTAAGTCTGTTTTTACACGGTCTTTTTACACGGTTTTGATATAACACGGTTTGAAAATTGAATATTTTAATTTTTTACACGATTTTATTCCATTTAGCACGATTTGAAATTTTATGTACTTAAAATTTTTTTGTCAAATTTAATTTTTGCGAAGTATGTTCAATGTCTTTTTTACACGTTTTTTTTACACGGCTTCTTCTGGAACCAATCTACCGTGTAAAAACAGACTTAAGTGTATTTATAATAATAATATTTATATTGATGTTTTTCCTTTGCAGCGTCACTTGGTCTGCCGGAAATACCACATGATGGAGAGTGGACTTGCCATTGGGTTAACGATCAGCCCATTGGCACTGAGGGCTTTCTGATTGTGGGAGAGCATCAGAAGCCGACGGTGATTGTGCACGACTGGAGGCTGCCACCTGGTTGGGTCAAACACATGTACCAACGCTCCAATGTGCTGGGAAAGTGGGATGTTATACTGGTATCGCCCAGCGGCAAACGCTTCCGTTCGAAGTCAGATCTAAAGGTGTTTCTGGAGTCGCAAGGCCTTGTGTACAATCCAGATATATACGACTTTAGCATTCATAGACGACGTGCTAAAGATATAAATGCCTATGTGTACACCCATGACTACAGTCCACAGCAGCCGATTAAGTCCAGGCCGCAGGATGTATCACTCGACAGTACTACGACATCACAAGATGCAAACAGTAGCAAGGTTTCGACTGCTACCCCCACATCCACTCCGATTTCTACAGTTTCTACACGTCGTGCTGCAGCGGAGGAAAGCCAGTACATGGAGACACCGGTGGCCTCATTAGTGCCACCGGCAGAGTTAATGTCACCGTCGCCACAAGCACGCACCAATGAAGCGCAATCGTCCACAACGGATGTGACCGATGCAAACGCAGCACTGGGCATAGATGCGCAGGGTGCGGTGCTTGTAGATGATGGTTATGGTAGGTTATTTCTTAGCATGCATAATTATTTAGCTAATTTTATGTTTTGTAACTGCTTTCAGCCTTTATTGGCGGACTGAAGGTGCAGATAACAGATAATTTGTTTGTGTGTCCACGCGAGGGATGTGGTAAAACCTATCGCAAGGAGGATTTTCTGCAAATACACATACGGCATTATCACAAGGAATTCGCACAGTAAGATAAACATTATATTCGGTTATTCTTCTTCTTTATAAGCAATATCATTTTCTTTTTCTTTCATTATTCAAATAGACACGTCAGTCATTGTCCCAAGATGCAGGAATTGGCTGTTAAGCGCACACACCCCTCGTCAATTGAACAAGGCGATCAGCCTCCCAAGAACCAAATACCCAACCAACAGTTCTTTGCCAAGCTACACCAACAGGACTTACAGCATTCTCGTTCCGCTAAACGACCCCCAGCGGGCATGGAATCATCGCCCCTACAAACCACTCTTGACACATCTACAAATACTTCGCCCACCAAGCCGGTGACATCACCAAACGCGGAGAGCCCAACAACGACAAAAGCTATGGCCCAAGCAAACGTTAGCACGCCAGAAACCAACCCAGGTGTTTTGACAATATCCAAGGATTCTGCTGCTTTAATTCCCGTAGAGCATGCTAAATTAGGCACACCAAAAGTAGCTCCGGCGTCATCTAATCGCTCCTCTAAACGAGCACGACCCTCCTCAAACAGACGCCTGTCTGGCTCACGAAAGAGCAGCCGGCAACGCACTCAGCGTCGTCAAGCAAACCCGAGAAGAAAAATTCCAGCAGCTAGTAAACTGACAGCCCCTGGCATTGATTTGGAGGAGACTCTACTAGCAACGCCCACGCCAGAGGTTCGCAATGAAGCCAAGAAACGACGCATTGCCGTGTCCGGCACCCCTATTGGCTCGCCAGCCAACATCGATTCAGGGTCGACGCCGTCGTCCAATGATCTTGTGGACATAAATGCGGCACTGGCTCCACCGCCACCACCGTCAAACCAAACACCACAGTATATTAAAGAAAACGGCGAGCTAATACGTATTGTGCGCATGAGGCAGGAAGAGATCATTAACTGTATTTGCGAATACGGCGAAGAAGATGGGCTTATGATACAGTGCGAGCTCTGTCTGTGTTGGCAGCATGGAGCCTGTAATGGCATTGTCAAGGAATCTGACGTTCCGGAAAAGTACGTATGCTATATTTGCCGGAATCCCGTTCGTGTACGTGATTCGATGCGATTTAAGCATGATCAGGATTGGCTTTTCGAGGGCAAACTGCCTGTGGCTGGATATCACACGCCAAATCCTCAGGCATCTAAGAATTGCGAACTGTTAAAACGTTCCCACACGCTGACCGGCAATCTACTGGACGCTAAGCGTTCCATGCACTCATTGTTGGTAAAGATTAATATTGCACGCAATCGCTGTCACCCCAAACTATATCTGTGGGCCAAGAAGTGGGATGAAGATAAGGTCGACAACTTGAATACGCCGGTCAAGCGCCCAAAGACCGAAAACCCCGACTGGCCTCATGTGCCACAACCTGAGGCCGCTATCGATCCTGAGGAGTGTCAGTACCGTCTGATAGAGCACGTCAAAGTTCAGCAATCATTGTTGTTGAATCGACTGAACGACATCGAAGGAGAAATGGATGGTAAGTATTTTTAAAGGGATTAGGTGAAACCTGTTTTACTGATGTGTTTACGTTTAATATAGAACTGGAAAAGGAAGACAACCTAACCGATTTTAAGGATGCAAATATGTCGACCGCTAAAGATGCTTTAGCCACATTCATTAAGGATTTGGAGACATTAAAACGTCTAGCTAAGCTTAACAAAGTGGCCAACATGAAGGACGCACTGAAGGAGAAAGAATCAACGTCCAATATTACTCAATTATGAACAAAGGTGCACCTGAATCTAATGATGAATCACATTAATTAATATTTAAAATGTTACCCAAATGTGAATATACCCTATAAAATTATTGAAAATGATCGGTTAATCATGAATTGATTTCCAAAAACATTAAATATCTTTTTTTTTAATTAATTAACAAATTTATAAATATTATTAAAAATTCAGTTCATAAATACTTGTGGTAAATAATAGTGAACACAATTAGTTATGGATTTAAATCAAATGGTGGAACGATTAGTTTTAAATTTCGTAAAATAGCTACAGCCTGACCGAATACTGATGGGAATACAAAATTAAGAAACAAAGTAAGCACAAAATGTAGCCCAAAAATTTTGAAACTAATTTCAAATGCCTTTTAAATATTGATTGCGGAATATATACTTTTATTATTTTCGATTTATTATGTTTTAACTAAAATTCCTCAATGCTTAACAGTTTTCTGCCTGCATTCTCTTGTTTATGGAATCCCACTAATATAAATTGATAGAAAAATATCGATACTTTCGATAGTGCAGTCGATAATTTTGCAACCCTGTCTCTTTTTCAGCAACACACGTGCTGGCTTGTTTTGCGTATTATTTTACAAATAAAGATTTGTAAAAATGCGCATTGAAACATGCTATTTTTGCTCCAGCAAAATATATCCGGGTCATGGAGTGCAGTTTGTGCGAAATGATTGCAAAGTAAGTTAATAATAATCGATGTATTTTAATACGCTGCTCTATAAGATATGTCTATGATTTGCCTTGTTACTTGTAGATTTTTAAGTTCTGTCGGGGAAAATGTCACAAGGCCTTTAAGCGCAAGAAGAACCCACGTAAGGTAGCATGGACTAAGGCACACCGTAAAGCGGCTGGCAAGGAACTGGCAATCGATCCCAGTTTTGAGTTCGAAAAACGTCGCAATGTGCCCATCAAATATAGTCGCGAGACTTGGCAAAAGGCAATTGAAGCGATCAAGAAAGTTACAGAAATCAAGGAACGTCGCGAAAAGCACTTTGTTATGGAGCGCCTCCGCAAGGGCCGACAGGTTGAAATTCAGATGGACGTTAAGGATGTACAACGCAATATGTCGCTTATACGTTCGCCTGCCGCCGGCTTGAGAGAGCGTCGTGCTAAGGAGGAAGCCGAACAGAGTGCACTTATGGATGAGGATCTTCCCGAAGAGGAGATCACTTATGTCGATGCGCGCGAGTTGGAAAAGAGACTAGAAGAGGGCTTAGGAGTAGAGGACTTGGAGATGTTAGAAGCTTAAGAATTCATATACAGACTTAGATTTAAGTTGCTGCCTATACAAAAATATAGATCCCTTTAAAACATGAATTTAATTGTATAAAATTCTATAAATTTGCTAATTATTTGTCCACGCATTCCTCGATTTGTTTCGGCAGTGGTGATTCCAATTCAATAGTAACAGGACCGTCGTTTTCTATGTGCACTTGCATGTATGCACCAAACTTGCCATCTGTCCGTTGGGATGGGAAATATAATTATCAATTTTTTGCTAAATAAAAAACAAGGCGCACCTTTAATTTTACTGTCATCGTATGACTGACGCAATCGATCCAGGAAAAGACTATAGAGCTGATTAGCGTCATCACCTTTCATAGCCGCTGAGAAATCTGGCTTGTTGCCTTTCAGTCGATGGTACAGAGTAAATTGCGATACACACAATATTTCCAGTTGCAAATCCTTGACGGACTTTTGCCAACGTTTGCCGTCATCCTCAAATAACCGCAAAGCAAGAATCTTCCGCACACTAAAGGGTCAACCGAAAAAGGACTCTTCATGTCTCTGAATGAGATACACATGTATTTACCTACAGATATTCAACATCTGTTATCGTATCACTGGTCTTAATGCCCACTAGCACGCATAAACCGGGTCCAACGGAGGAAACAAGTTCATCAAGCACTGGACAAGGAATACTTTGTTAACTGACATGGAAAAGCTTGAAAATATAAAGAGTATTATTATACTTACCCATAACCTTGGCTGCCTTAACACGTTGGATTACGGCGCGCATTCTATATATTTTTAAATTCGGAAGTCTGCTACTTCAATTTCTTAATACGGGAACCAGATTGTTCTCGATACGCCATGACAATCAGTTGATTACATTATCGATATACTTACGGCTGGAATATTATCGATAGAACAAAGAACTTCGCGGTTTATTTAAAATAACAATTTTAATAGGCTATGTGGGAATATAATAATATAACTTGATAAATATGTAAATTGGTACCCCGTAAGAGAGTCTTTGAGCAATAGGTTAGAAATGCTAGACCAACACATTGGCATTTGGAAAGATTTAAAATCAATTGTTTCACAATATAGGTATTAAAATAAAGCGACTATAATTATAATCGTTGTATTCCCAGGTTGAATACGTTATCACAGTGGCGTTGGCGACATTAATGTTGAACTTATGTTCAGTTTCTTTTCGCAAAGTTTTTTAATGTGTATTTGATTTGTCGTCTCCGCCTGTCTCAATATCTTTCGGATGTCTGCCAGACGCTCGTGTTTATTGGCCAATAAATACGCCGACTTCAGTTGGCCAATAAAAATGTAGGATGATATGCGCAGTTCTATGCTTCCAATCCGCTTAACCAACTTGTCCAATGCTTGCTTAGTTTCCGGCTCATGGCTATGCACTGCCGAGTTAATGGCAATTGAGAGGAGCTCATCCGAATCCGATGCTGTGCTACCGCCGTTATTGGTGGCAATGCAGTCAAGCAGGCGATCCACTTCGCTTAGACGTTGGTTTTTTGCTAAATACTTGGCAGTGGCACCAAACACCTTCATGGGCGTCAATTTGTATTCCTGCATGATGCTGTCAACGAGAAAAAACTCTTAACAAATCCGGTAATCTGTGTATATCTGTAGTTCACATACCCATATGCCAGGCCAAAACCTTCGTCAATGTTCTTGCCACAAAGCAATACGAGAATGCACAACTGAATCTTGTCGGAAATGCCATCAAACAATGTGGGCAACGTACCCCGAGGCGCCTCTACCCTTATTTGTTTCAATATTTGTATCGTGCAAAGCAAACCGCTAACTTGAGGCTGTTCTCGTTCGCACTGGGCCAGAAACTTGGCCAATTCCGTTTGGCGTCGTATTGTATTGATATGACCATTCAGAGCCCGTGCATCCAATTGCATTGAAATACATGTGCTAGCATTATTGCTCACAACGCTGGCTCGCCGTCCTTCTGTCTGGCGCTCCCGCTGCAAATACTCCCATCGAGCCAGATCCAGCTCACCCTGTAGGTGCATGTGAGCAGAGATCAAATGCTGAGCATTTGCATGCAACTTCTGAAAGTTGTCGCAATGCAAAGGATAAAACTTGACGCATGTCATGCTCGCCCGCACCGGATCCTTTAGCAGTAGCTGCAATTGATACAGCGAATTCAGCTGTTGATGCTGCTCCAAATAACGACAGGTTTGCAGAATTGGCACTCGCCAGGCATTAAACTGTGCATCGGGGTCTAACTGCTGCATGTCCTCGATGAGCGCGGGCAAAGTACCCGCCGCCAGAGTCACCAGGAATATATGCTGTATAAACAGCTCCGTCTCCAGCTGCTGGTGAAGCCAATAACGAAGAGCTGCGCGTAGCTCGTCACGTTGCATTAGAAAAGTTAGGATGTCTGTGTGGCTGCCATAGGTGAGGACATAGTGCATAGATTCCTCAAAATCACGTGACTGTCGTGCGTAACGATTATCCTCTGTACCAATGGCCACAATTTGTTCGCCATAGTGACCTTTGGCAATGTGCTTAAGATTGGCCAATGCATTTATCACATTGATAGCTGGCTCGTGCAGCGGAGTCTGCGCCACATACGGTTCCCGACGCCGCGAGAAGAGAGATGCCAAGGAGCTATTTGAGTTGCGGATAAGTGAAGCACGTTGTAAGGTCTCTGGCTGTGTCTGGGTTCGCGGCATTGTTGCTATCAACTGAAGTATTTCCTGTAGCAAGGCCGGTCCACGTTGCGGACGCTTTTTGTGGATGGCCGTAACGTTCGTAGAAGTTAACACCGGTGATCCCTTGGCGAATATGTCTTTGTATATGATACTATTCAGTTCTTCAGTGGACACTCGTATCATGCAATGTGCAAACTTTTCACGTGCTGCAAAGACAATGTGAATGAGAAACAATTACAATATTCGCGATGGCTTTGCTTGCCTGCATCGTAGCATCCCGCACGTAGACAGGCCAATCCATGGGCTGCCATCACGCCAGTTGTGGCAAAACCCCATTTCAAGTGGACCTCCAGAGCCAGTTTCCAGTTCTCCGCCTCGACCAACGCATCCGCCATTTGTCGCAAACTGTGATTGTTCAAGGGTCCTGCAGGTATCAAAGATTCACAGCCCTGCTGCACCACGGCCATAATAATCTCCGAGTGCTCGATAATGGTCTCAAACTCGCCAGGAGCACCTCGAACCTGTAAAAACCAAGGCACACAATGAAATGGAAAGTTGATTCAAATGGTAAACTAACAGGACATCGAATGTGAAAGTTTCTATTTCTATTTCTCCTGCTCATTATAAAATTGTTAATAAAAGGTGCTCCGATTACTTACCTTCGCTGCCAAGGCAAGACAACTCATCATTTTGGCAACTAGCTCGTAGTCCACCTCCGGATTGGGCACTATTAGCTTCTCCAGCTTGCGGCAGTGGAAAAGCAACAAGTCAACGCATTGCCGCTGGTCGAGATGATGTCGTAATATGGACAGACCGAGGGCTACGCTGGGTGAATGGTCGTAACAGAATTCCTCGCGTAGCAGCTTGTCATGGGTAATAATGCCGCTAAGTCGCCACTTATAGGGTGAGGATAGACCCGGACACTCACGTAGTGGAATAGCTGGCGTTTCATTAATGTGTTGCTGTTCCTCGGTGG
>JBAMBI010000102.1:0-21256 GCA_037043535.1 Drosophila putrida | reverse complement strand
CGTACACTCTTTCCCGAGGGAGAGGACCTCCGCGCTGTGTCCCCTGGTAACGTACAGTAGTACGGCCAACTTTACCCCTCCTAACATAACAACCCGTTAATTTTCCCAACCATCTATTTTCACCCAAAGACGTAGCTCGGCTTTTCAGCGAGGTTGCTAAGGATCACCTAGCCATGGTTGGTGGATGACGCATAGAAACCCGCAAGTTTTCAGCTTTTATATTGTTATCACTAAGAAGTGTGAGGGCAAGGACCTTCTCCCACCCCTGTTTTTCTCGCTACTTGGAAAAACGAAGGAAAACGAAGCAGTATTGAAATAAATACTAACATAATACGGCAACATCATTGTCTTCATCAATCCACAGGGTTCTTATAGGCATCATTTCCATGTTTATGTTCCTTTTAACGGAAAAATTTAAACACAGTAATAAGCAAAAATTTTAGGCTATATATTTCTTTTAAAATTAGCAAGCAAGGGATGCAGACCATCAGATGGCAACCATTAGCTATAAATAATCCAGTTGATTATTTAAAATTAAGCTTGTTACATTTTGCGTTTGAAAATAAATTGTAAATCAAAGAAACGCATAGTGGGCCGAACAGGTCTGTTAGCGGGATTAAACTAATCACTCGCTAGGGCTAAACATTTTTTTGCAACTTTTCCAAAACGCCAAATAAAGTGAGCACTTGGAGACTGGCATTTCCCCTAAAAAGTGCAAAAGACTTAACAGTTGGTCGTAGTTGGTTATAATTTTGCATATTTCTACACCACAAGGACTCATACTTTACATAAATGCTAAAATAAGCTTGAATACGAGTGAGCGACGTTAGTTCTAGTTCATTAATGTCAGCAAGCCCACTTAAAATATATGTGCTAAGACATCTTACTTTTACCACGTTTTTTGCTACACATGAAAATATGGATCACAGACGTATAATTTTTTACCTTATTCTTACCTTTTATCTTATTGAATGCTCGCAACAGATCAGGAATGCACCTAAAAGCTCATGTGAAAGCTTTTATAAGCTTTCAGAAGTATTGTCAGTTAAAAGAAAATAAAAATATATCATTCAGTCGGGAGAGCCCGACAGTAGAATACCCTGGGGTAGTAAAGAACCACACACAAATTTTATTCTTAACATAAAAAAACAATTCTTTAATGTATAACATTAATTAAAAAAAAAATCACAAATTTAAGAATGTTTTTACTGGGATTTGAACCACGATCTCCCGTCTGCCTACGTGGCACCTCTACCACTGATAGCTGGAAAGAGAGAGGGAGACGGGGCGAAAACTCACAGCAACAACAACAGTTTAAATTAAAGATTGAAATAAATACGGATATCTTCCGTGTTTATTATCCGATCTAGATCAAATTTTCACGATGCATCCATCTTTATTCAAGTATTGTTCGTGCCGAAGCTCAAGTCTTAAGCTTGTTAATTGCCAGTGCTATCCTTTTTTTTGTTGACAAGTCCCGACTTGCAATTTAACCACTTGTCTAGGTTAGGTATGAGCCTATGTGTCCAACGGCCTTTAGTGGTCACCTGGTGATCATCCGGTGACTCTCAGAGCTAGCGCTTCGCTTCTCCGTGTACACTAAAGCCCTCTCCGTGGCCAGTAGCTCGAGCGGTAGCATTCTCGCGATGACAAGCGCTGCGTCTTCGGAGACAGTCCGGATGCGCTGCAGACTCGTAGTGCGCCAAGTCTATATGTTGACTGCAGCCCTCTCATATATGACTTGATACTCGTCGCATGTGCCCAAATTGGTGCACCGTATAGCATTGTAGCTTTCACTACATTTTGAAGCAGCAGTCTGCGGCTCTGCTTGGGCCCCCGTGTGTTTAGCATAATTCGGTTGCATGCCTGTCCGATCGATGCTGTTTTTTTGTCGGTGATTTCCAGATGTTCTCTGTAGATGTTCGCGTGTCAATCAGTATTCTGAGGTACCTGATCGCTCTGCTGGAAGTCATCTCCACTGTTGTAGTGTTCTCCAGTAGTTGGAGTCTGAAGATGCCTTTATACATCATGTTCTATAGCAAGGGCCGAGTACGGAACTTTGCGGCACTCCTTCTGTCACTTGGTAGAACCGTTCTCCTGAGTCCGTTCTGTATTTGAGTGTTTCCTTCGCGGTCACAGTCGGAGCATCAAGAGAACGCTGAAATGTGGGCGGTGGCTCTCGGGGACAAATGTCTAAGGTGGTAGGTAACAGTGCTTTTACAATCTCCTTGATTTTTACCTCGTTTTTGGGTGCCGTTGCCTTTGCTGCTTTGAGCTTTTTCGCCGTTATTTTGGATTGTACAGTTTGTCCTCTACAGTTGGTGTGGGCGCTACGCCATTCTTCAGCCCATGCGTTGAAGTTTCCGCCAATGACCACCTGGGATTTGCCTCTAGCGTCGTCAACAATGTCATCGAGGTTGGCAGTAAACTCGCTTTTTTAAAGGTTTGGTGATAGGTACCGTATAGACATAGATCGCCCATTCTAGCTCTCACCAAGCCCCGTGATGATCTTATGGATTCTAATTGGGGAATTTGAAGGCCACATAATGCTGTTTTTCCAGTGGAGTCTGCTACAAAGTTAGGACACTGTAGAGACTTGTATGGCTCGCTGAGAAATTCCAACTCTGCCGACAGCTCTTGAGCTGTTCGCAATAGCAAGTTTTGGGCGGCAGCTCAGTGGTTCAGGTAGAGCTGGATAATTTTCGTTATTTTGGATCTGGGTCGACACCGATATTGGTCGACTGAGGGCATCTCCGGCTATCTGGGATGTGGTGAGGTACGTGTGCAACTGCGAGACGTGCCAGAAGTTTAAGGCAAGCCAATTGAGGCCACCAGGAGAGATGCACTCCAGGATAGTCTAGGAGCCGTTCGAAGTTATCTGTGATGATTTCGTAGGCCCACTCCCGAGGTCGAAGCACGGGCTCACAGTTCTCTTGCTCTTCTCTTGCTCTTCTTTTTGCAAAGAATTGGGAATTCACGAGCCAACAGAGCCGCGAAGACCATGATCTCACAATACCTGGACGGAAAGCAGAGCAGCTGGGATGCGTTATTGCTAGAAATCAGCTGGCAATTACCTCGAGCCCGTCGGACAGCAAGGATTCAGCCCTGATTACTTACCCACGAGGTCACTCCTAGTCTCGGTACCGACGCTCTCAGCCAGATGAGAAGGCCAGACACTTACGGGAGATTTTCAAAGTGGCCAAGGAGAATATGCAACGGGCGACGATGGAGACCAGCAATCGGAGACTTGGTTCTACTACGCCAGCATCACTTGTCCAAAGCTAGCGAGGGATTCGCCCCGATATGATAGACCCTAGAAAGTCATCAACTTTACGTCGCCCAACATCGTGCGGATACAACACACAGCAGGCCTGGCCGATGTAAAGGTTTTCCACCAGAAACAGCCAGAGGAGAAGGAAGAGGAACCTTGTGACCACACAGACTTCGACGGAGGTCATTAGAAGACGGAACTTTATGACTATACAAGTCCCACCACCAGCAACCTACGCCAGAAGACGGAACTTTGTGATCATACAATTTCCAAAACCGGATCGAACTCGGCGAGTTAGCTGAATCTAACGATGTCAGCAGCAAACACGAAGACGACACAAGTATCAACCATAAGCAACCGAAGGGATCGGGCGACCACCCGAGCCTGAGAATGACCACAGAAGACGCAGACGATAATACGATACGCTAGGCGCCTCGTGGCCACGTTAAATAGATTTTTTAGGGCGAGACCGCACCCTAGCCAGGGTAGGCACTAGCAACTAAAAATCTAATAAAATGCCACCGGAACGCAACAGATCGCCAACCATTCCCGCATTCGTTCTCATCCGCTTCACCGATGCTGCACCCGCAGAGTGCGATCGCCGGCCAAAGAGGTTGCAACCGGGAGCCCCGTGCCGAGCAAGTCGACCGTCACCGCCACGTGCTATCGCCGCAGTTCAGGCAAGGTACCCGCAACAGAGTCTGTTGAACAGACCCCGTTCGTAGGCCGAGCAGATCGCCCATGCCGGGAGTCTGGCGACATCCCGCCCACCGACCATGGTTCGTAGGCGCGGTCCGAAAAGGTTGCCTACCAACCCCTCACCAGGTCCGAAGACGAGCGGAGAACCCACTCGGTTCGCAGGGATCCAATCAGGAATAGAGCGGTTGAGCGATTCCATGCGTCGAACAAAACCGTGCCAAGTAGCAGTCTCAGAAGCACGACACCGACCAGAGCTCTGTCCACCCTCGGGTTGGATCTGGGTCCAGAAACACGTGGAGGTTGTGCCATAGTTGCCGTTAACTTCCGAGCGACTGCAAGATCGCATAGTCCGATGCCGCAGCCCTATGATCAGTCCCCGAAATGAGCTTATACCAGGCGCTAGTGACGCGTCGGAAGAGCCGTCCTGAGATAATCCGAAGGGTATGAGGACTGCGCTTAGATACCGGAATTGTCCGAGCTCGCACTACATGCCGAGGCCGAGTGTACCAAAAGCATGACATACGCCTCGTCGCTAAAATCGTACGCATCGACGCACCGCCGAAATACGGAAGTTGGGAAGGAGAAGAACATTATCCCGACGAGCCACACCCTAGCCGAAGCACGCAAACTCATTCGGCAACAGAAGGCCCAGCCCGGATACCGGCGTCCGGCCCAGGCACCGATCGAAACCGACGACATCCCATCGAGCAATTCCATCCCACCCCGACAATACGGGAAGACATGCCGTCCGGCAGCACGCGGCCATTAAGGCGACCCAACAAC
The DNA here is from genome assembly GCA_037043535.1 of Drosophila putrida. Lineage (NCBI taxonomy): Eukaryota > Metazoa > Arthropoda > Insecta > Diptera > Drosophilidae > Drosophila > Drosophila putrida. The sequence continues at coordinate 16,503 of JBAMBI010000102.1, read as the reverse complement.
ACATCGTCGACCCACACTCACACATACATACGCCCACATAAGAAAAGGAGTCGACAACTGCGACGCGCCAATAGACCCGGACACAAGGACAACGAGAGAAACGAAGGGAGACAGCACCGGCGAACTGCGCAACACTCACACCGGCATAGCATCGATCGGCGAGCGAGCTCTTACACATACATACGCCCACAGCAGAAAAGGGAAGGGAGGAGTTACGCTGTATGCCTGGCCTAGGCGACGAAAGAGAGGATCGGCCCGCACGCGTCAGCAGAAGTTATCAAAAGAAATCGGTTAATGAAGTGCAATTAAAGTTGCCTTCATTCTACTCGCCGAGGAATGACAAACGCAACAGACGTACATCGCATCGCTATAAGAAAACACCCAAAACGTCACGTGGCGAAATAGTATTACTAAAGTAATTAATTAAATAAATAAAGATATTTAATCAAATAAATTGTGACTATTTAAAAAAACCAAGGGTAAAGATTATAAAATAAAGAAAAGAAAAGCTATTAATTACAAGAGATTGGACATGAGTGTGTGTGTCAACGAGTCTATTGGCATGGGTGTCGCCACCCAAGTGACCCACTAACACGGCCAGCAAATAACACTGTAGGCATACATAATCCCAGAACGATCGCTGTGGTGTTTTCCCCTGGTCGTTGCGGGATTACGGGTCCCGCTCTACGTTTTTTTGACCACGGCTACGGCGCAGTCTTGAGATTCCTATATGGACAGTGCGAATGTTGGTATCTTGCCTAAATCTCCTAAAGTTTAACTAAAATTTGGGCGAACACGCGGATATACGTATACACCCACACATAACCAGAGTAACCTTAAAGATTTAAATACAGCCAGAGAACTCAGTGCCGAACATAGTGAAGCGACTACATAGAAGTGGGAGTGTGTGCGCATGTGCGTGTGGACGTGTGTATGTATGTCATCAGAGAATGACATAGGTGACACTGCGGAAATCGAACAACTTGTTCCGCCCGCTTTTGTTTTTGACACTGTTGTAGCTAGTTTTCGGTTTCTTTATCTAGAGTCTCGTCACAGCAGCTTTGGTTTTTGACCACACCACGTACAAAAGTCTTAAGTTTTATAAATCCAAGAATTCCGGCATACATAATTCTCATTGACCGATTATATCGAAATACACCACCTTGAACCGGCAAATAGAGCATCGTGATTTAAAAATACCACACTCCTCACTATCAGTAGTTCCAGCAACTTTAAGAACTTTTCTGTAAAGTAACCCTGGCTAGACTAAGACATACCCCAGCCAGAGAAAGTTCCTTACACATTTTGTGAAAATTTGGTCAAGATCGAATGACTATATCATATAGTTGCTATAGAAACAGTGATTTTTTGATGCTATAATAATCTAACCGGTGGTAGGGCAGGGGGAGGGTTGTGTGATTCATTGATGTTGTTACTTTCAAAATAAATTTGCAACATATGACACTGTTACTCGCTTGCTGCTATAGTCCAATTGCAGCGAAAACTTTAAACGAATTAATAGAGATTGAAAAATGGTGAGCAAACAAAGTTATTGACAATAAAGAGAAAGAGCGAATTCCAAAAGGGCATCGCAATAGTAAGTGCAAGAACATATCAAAGAGCAAGAGAACGACTCTTGTCTAACATTGGTGCTAGTGCGCCGAGGAAATATAAAAAAATACATTAGTATAAGCAACATTAACTAATGCTATGCTATTAATTTCTGGGATTTTAGCGGTTCAGATCTGAAACCAATCTTGTTTCAGGCGATTGACTAAGTTTTATGGCAAACTGATTGGGAGACATGGATGCGTTCTTTTACTATATACTTACTTAGAAGCAGAAGAGATAACTTCAGTTAACAAGAAGTGCAACAAGTTGCTGCACTTAGGTGGGACTCAACTGTAAGCTGCAACAGTTGCAAATGCCCGTTAAATCTAAAAAAGAAGGTCTTGGAGAACGAGATCACTTTACAAACAGCAGATTACCTTACAAAGATATCACATCGGAAGACGCGTAACTCTAATCCATCTACGGAGTGTGATTGATGCGGGAAGAAAAGACATTAAGAAAGCAGCCTGGATTGTCCAGCAAGAAATGCTAAATGCAGAAAATACTCAAAAATCTGACATTGACGATTCGGCCCGTAAATGCCGAACAAAAATCAGGCATGTCACCAGCCAAATGGAGGAACCCCTGGCTAAACATCCACGTCATATGGAGACACAGAACAGTGTGCTTAAGCGAGAGTCAACACACAGCGGCGACAAATTAGCAAGCGCTGATTACTTTCGGGTAACAAGCAGAGAGAATGGTGGTCTGGCTCAAGATACAACCTATGTAGTCCGGCAGAATTGCAGAAACTGGTCAGCGATCAAGCAACTATTTTCAACACACGCACTAAATCATCGAATCAGTTCCGTTCGTATGCTTCAGATCAACTTCTCAAAGTGCTGAGGGTATTTGAAGCCCCAGTAAGCGTGAAACATAAGCCGGAAGTGATTGCTATGTTTTACGTCATAGAAAAAATAAGACAATCATTATTTAGATGAGACACTGCGATACTGCTCAAAGTTTTAAAAATTGGATTAAACATAAGCCGAGTAGTGGAGGCTGTGTTTTCCAAAAATGGAAACAGTTCCAGGTGAAACTGTTCATTGATTCAACGGTGACTGCATGAGTTTTTAAAATTGGACGTAATCGAACCAGTAAATCAGTATCCTTTTGCATGGATATCAAGAAAATGGAGACATTCGCTTGTGCCTGTACATGCGCCGAGCGAACAAAGCGATATTAAAGGAGTAGTATCCGACGATTGACACCTTCCTGACCAAGCTAAAAGGCGCTCATTATTTTTATCGACTTGATCTTAAGAATGGATATCAACAGCTACAACTTGATAATTCGAGTCGGGAGATAATTTTACGCATCGTGGCCTGTTTAGGTATGAGAGGTTACTATTTGGAGTAAATTCAGCACCGGAGATTTTTCAGAGACTGTTGGAACAGCTACTAGCACCTAGTCCGATTGAACTATTTTACATTGATAACGTCATCGTGGTCGGCAGTACCTTCTCTGTATTATACATACTAAAGACCAAGAATCAAGGCGCTAGCATCAAAGGTACGTTTGTAATTTGACTTCGAAATTTTGTATTTTAATTTGTGCGGGCGGATGGGGCGTGGCAAAAATCTAAAACAAACTCGTTCAATGGGAGATATAGATGAACCTACATGCCATATTTGTTGCCTCTAGCTCTTATAGACTCTTAGATCTAGGTGACACAAAAAGGGACAGACAGACAGACGGACATGGCTATATCGACTCGGCTGTTGATGCTGATCAAGAATATATATACTTTTTTTGCACAAACGTAATAGACCCATTTGTACTTTTTTAAAGTTTCTTCTAAACATAAAAAAAATTCTTAAGTATATAACAAAAATTAATAAAAAATATATCATTCAGTCGGAAGAGCCCGACAGTAGAATACCCTGAGGTAGTAGAGAACGCCATACAAATTTTCTTCTAGACATAAAATAATTTTTAAATGTATAACAAAAATTAAAAAAAAATAACGCATTTAAGCATGATTTTACTACGTGGGGAGAGGGCAAAAACTCACAACAACAACACATTAAATTAAAGATTTAATAATTGCGGATATCTTCCGTGTTTATTATCCGATTTTGATCAAATATTCACAATGCATTCATATTTATTCAAATATTGTTCGTGCCTAAGCTCAAATCGCTAGCTTGTTAATTAAAAGTGCTATCCTTTTTTTAACTTTGTGGGCGAAGGGGGCGTGGTATCCAAAATTTGAAATAAACTTGATCTGCGTGCAAATATAAGAAGTCTTCTGCCTTTTACATACTTTAACATTTTGAACAAACTTAATATACGCACAGCGTATAAAAACTGTTCGTTAGATATGTGCGTGCAATTTCCTTTATTTGAATTGGTGCATCCACATCCATAAGGCTGCTTTGCGCCAGTGTTGCCAGCTATTGAGCGCCCCCATAAGCTAGATTTTACGTAAAAATAAGCTAAAAATATAGTGTAAGCTAACTTTGGCTCGCCAAAGTTTGGATTCCCTTGCAAAGCTCTGCATAAGCCGTCCGATTTTTTACAAAATTTGTTAGATGTTGATTTCAAATCGATCGTTCATATGACAGCTATATGATATAGTAATTCGATTTGCACTAAATTTGGTCAGTCTGTTTGAAACTATACCAAATAGACAATATGAGAGTTTGGTTAATTTACGTTGAGAAACAAACAAAAAATTTTCAAACTAAATGTTGATTTCAAACCGAAATAAATAAATTTTATAATTAAATAATAACGTTTTCAAAGTTTGGATACTCTTACAGAGCTCTGTGTTTGTTCGGACGATTTGTATTTAAACTGACGAGTATTACACAATTTTCCTTTCATAAAAAAATCTAGCTACTATATTTTTTGCACCGATTTTAATGCTAAATACAGTTTTAAAAGGAAAAATGTTACCACTATTTATAAAAAAATATGCATTATGTGGAAAAAGATCATGTTTTCTTTATATATCAAATTTTCTCTCAAGGCTTTCGATTTTTGGGTAATTTTTCAAAAAAGAACGTCGGTGCGCCACCTCAGGATGGGCTCCAAAAAAGCTGATTTTTGGCACACATCATTATTTTATAGCGGGTCAACGATTCCGCACCCGAGAATCCGAAAAATGAAAAAGTGTTTAACGCTCCGGCCTAATGTATAAATGCATAAGCGAATAAACAAATGTGCAACAACAAACACATTAAATTGATGAATTGAATAAGAGACAGGAAGACAGACTAACAACAACAAAAACACATTGAATTAAAGAATTAAATAATTGCGTATTTCTTCCGTGTTTATTATCCGATCTTGATCAAATTTTCACGATACATTCATATTCATTCAAGTATTGTTCGTGCCGAAGCTCAAGTCTCTAGCTTGTTAACCAGAGTTATGCATTGTGGGCGAACGGGGCGTGGCATTCAAAATTTGAAATAAACTTGACTATATCGACCAAGCTTATCGCCCTGATCAAGAATATATATACTTTATGGGTTCTTCCACGCCTCCTGCCTGTTACATACTTTTTTTAACAAACTTAATATACCCACAGGAAATATCTGACATTGAAGTTACGCTGGGCTTTTGCAAGAAATAAGCTGTGAGCCGGTGTATTTATTTAAAAAAAAAACGCCAAATCATCGAAAAACATAATTAACAGTTCCTGGAAATATACACAACATGCATTTATTCATAATTTAGAATTAATTAAAATGCTAAGTAAAATCACTTTAAAAATAGAATTTAATAATATGAATGCAAGTACCTTCCATTAAAAAATATATCTGCGTTAAAAAAAATATAAAGTAGGGAACCGTAAACGGCTTTACATTTGGAATTTCTGAACTATTCGCATCGTAATTGTTTGCAAGTCACGTTTTTACGATCTCATTCCTATTGTTATTGTTGTAATCCTTTTTAAACGATTAACTATATATATATATATATATATATATATATATATATATATATATATATATATATATATATATATATATACATATATATAGTAATAAATTAAGCTCTATATAAATTACATAATACAAAAATTTCCGGCATCATCGTGATAAGTGGGTGTAACAATCGTCTAAACACTCTACACTACCACGATTCATCTGCTTAAAATGTTTCCCATTGTCCGCTTGTCCAAAAATGATCTAGTATATCTTCGCTGGTAAAACGAACATCCGGATCCGACTGTAACATATTGGCGATTAGATCACGCACACCTTCGCCGATATCCGACCAGTAGGGATCAGGAAATTCATAAACGCCAGAAATGATGGCATCGAATAGCGGCTCCTGTTGGTTATCAGGTGCCACAAATGGCGGAAAACCGCATAGTAAAATATACAATATAATGCCGGCAGCCCAAACGTCAATCTAAAGAAATAGATATAATGTATTTAAAGAGTTTTTAATAAAAAAAAAGTATTTAATGGGTTACCTTCAACCCGTACCCAACCTCTAGCAGAATTTCGGGCGCCACGTAGGTGGGTGTGCCGCAGACGGCATACAGCGGTTCAGTTACCTCGCAGGCCAATCCAAAATCGGCAAGCTTCAGTTCTACAACATTACCATGCTCGTCCAGTTCAACCTGATACGGAAAGTATAATTTGTAGTGAATGTTTTAAAATTTCAAACAGTCAGTAGCCTACAAGAAGGTTTTCTGGCTTGATATCCCTATGCACAATGCCCATGGAATGTAAATAAGACATGGCCGAGCCCAGATGGCGGATCATGACACGAGATTGGCTCTCCGAAAACCGTGTGACCTGGGTGATGGCATCAAATAGATCTCCACCTAAAATTATCATAATATAAATAAAAGGCTTACAATCGGGAAAAAGGCACATTGCTTGTTCACACACCACTAACATACTCCAAGACGAGGTACATGTTTGTCACCTGATCGACGTCCATGATAAGTGATATGATATGCGGATGCTGTAGCTTCTTCATCACACGAACTTCCGCATTTATATAGTGCTCCTTGCCTTTGCACTTGCTCTTATCAATGATCTTGAGGGCGTACGATAAGGCTGTGTGTCGTTCCTTAATTTTGAGCACAACGGCAAAATTGCCATCGCCAATCACTTTGCCCACTGTGTACTTATCTCGAATGGCGAAGGGTAAATCGTTAATCTCAACGCCAGTGTTGTTAAGTATGGATACCTGATCATCCTCATTTGTGGCTTCATCACCGGTTTCACATAGTCGAGGAGTTTCTGCCGGATAAGCCTTTTTGCTTTTGACCGGCATCTTCGGTTTAGGACCCTTGCATGTGGTGCCTGCTGTACGCAGAGTCTTTCGTATGGCATTGATAGCACGCTGCTCATCAGCTTCCAACTTGAAATCCTCGGCCGTGTTTACACGCTCCGTGCCATAGGTTAAAAACACGTCTTCCTTGCCAAAGAAATCCGCCAACTGTGCTACCGAGCCACCAGATAACGTGAACACCTTGCGCACGTACCCTGTATCTAGTCGTACCGCTTGCGTGATGGCGGTCAGAACGTGCTCGAAGCTGGGACTATTACGTTTATTCAACAGCAAACGCATTATCCGTCGTGGCTTTGTGCCATTCCGTATCAATGTGACGATACGAGGATGCACAACGCTGTCCCGTTCACTGAAACGGGATGTATTCAACGGACAACCATTTGTGGCTGCAAAAATACCACCACCATTCGACGCACCGCTGTTGTTCAAGGCCCCATTCTTCAATGGTGAGGCGGGACGTTGAAGCTTGGCGAGACGTTGATTAGTCGTTCGTCCATTGTTGGCCAGCGTCAGATTGGCCAGCGGCTGGGAGCTGGTATTGTAATCGACCTTTTTAAAATTCTCGTTGTTGCAGGAACAAACGTAGCTCTGGCCATCCTCGAGCTCATCAAATGTCGTTATCTACAAAGACAATAAAAGTTAGGATTAGTATTTGACTTTTACAGTTTGAAATTAGATTTTATACCAGTGGTGGGCAGTAGTTTATCAAATCGTTATCGACAGTTCACACAGACACGACCTGGCGCATGCCGAATGCGGGATTCGGCTGCTTTTCGAATCAGGGCACAGCATGCCTTCAACGGAGGCAGTGATTATGTCGCTTGATTTTTCAAGCGGACTTTGCAATGCACTGAACGAAATGTAAAATCAACTAAATTATCGCGATCATGCATCATTAATTAGGCTTTTCCAACAATATTTGCAGCATTTTTACTTTGTTTTGGAGCAGAATTAGCTTAACCATTTGTTGCAGTGCATAAAGTTATCAGCGCGCGCGATGCCTCCGTTCGAAGTTCTGGCTCTGTTCGTTGCGCTCATGTGCACATAAGTATTGATGAGTTTGTTTATAGAATTTTTATAGCATATTTTTTCCAACTTATTTGGCTTTTGCTCAGTAACGAGATTCGCGTACACTGATAGCCCTGTAAAATATTCAAGTTATAACGTAAGCAGGGTGCTAATATTCACTGCAGTGAACTTTGATAAAGGGTTGGTTTCTCGAGTAGAGATAAATCTGACATTTTTATACCCAGTGGGTATATTAAGTTTGTTAAATAAATAAAAGTATGTAGCAGGCAGAAGGCGGCGTGGCAGACCCCATAAAGCATATATATTCTTGATCAGGGTGACAAGCTGAGTCGATATAGCCATGTCCGTCTGTCCGTGTGAACAACGAGATCTTAGAGATGGTAAGACCTAGGAACACCAAATTTGGTAGGAAGACTTCTTATACTTGCACGCAGACCAAGTTTATTTCAAATTTTGGATACCACGCCCCCTTCGCCCACTCTAGTAATTATCAAGCTAGAGATTTGAGCTTCGGCACGAACAATACTTGAATGCTTATGGATGCACCGAGAAAATTTGAGCAAGATCGGATTATAAACACGGAAGATATAAAGATATTTATGATATGATTACAACAACAAAATGTTGTTTTTGTTGGTTTCCCAATAGACAATCAAAGCAGACAAAAACAAAGTACGTTACTTCCTACACGTACACATTTACATACATACGCACAATCGTACATGTGTTGGTTTCTATTTCATATCTAAATGCACACTTGCATTTATTTATTTCTCTATTGCTCTCATTTTGCAATTGTTCTCTCTTTGTTCGCTCTCTACTGATGGTCACTTTCTCATTCTGTAACGTGCCATTAAAAAAGGCGTAGCCAGCAATTTTAATTGGGGGACTTTAATTTTCATAGAGGAATGCATCCTCTTGATCATTATTGACTACGCCGCTGCAGATTTGTCAATTTTCCCACGCATCTTTGCGAGAGTTTCGAATGCGATAGAGTGTTATTTTAATTGTAACGATTTGCTACAATATAAATTAATATAAAACGAAATTTTCATTACGATCTTATAAATTTGTTCTGATTGTGCGTGTGTGTTTAATTAAAATAATAATATAATCGCAAGCAAATTGGCTCGGCGCACTATACTTCCACTGGGTACTGGTTACTGTCGGGCCCTCCCGACTGAATGAAATATTTTTTTGTTATATCTGCCAACTCTAATGTCATTTATGTTCAGTTTGGCTTGCCATTTTATCATGAACAATTTGACAAAAGAACAACACTTGCAAATCGTGCAAATTTGGTGCAAAAAAATTCCTGAATTTGAAGTAAAGAAAATGCATTAAGCTACGGTGGAGCAAGCTCAACAGTAGGAGACCCTGTACTTTTTGAGTGCAAAGCGATCACTACAGATTGTTTCAGTTTCAAAAAATTCCCATAGATGGCGCCACTACGCAGTTGATTTTGCCCGTAACATTGTTAGTTGAATAACTTCCGCGTTTATTATCCGATTTGGACGAAATTTGCAGGATAGGTTGGAACTATAGTATGTATTATACGTACTAAAATCAAGGTGCTAGCCTTAAAGGTGCTTTTGTAATTCGACTTGGAAATTTTGTATTTTAATTTGCGGGGCGGAGGGGGCGTGGCAAAAATCTAGAACAAACTCGTTCAATGCAAGATATAGACGTATATACATGCCAAATTTGGTGTCTCTAACTCTTATAGTCTCTGAGATCTAGTTACTCAAAAAAGGGACAGACGGACAGACAGACAGACGGACAAGGCTATATCGACTCGGCTGTTGATGCTGATCAAGAATATATATACTTTATGGGGTCTGCCACGCCTCCTTCTGCCTGTTACGCACATTTTTTTCAACAAACGTAATAGACCCATTTGTACTTTTTTAAAGTACAGGGTCTAATAATTCACATGAGATCCTTGAGACGCTATTAAATCCACAAAAGCTGACTGTTTGGTGTGCTCTATGGGCTGGTAAAGTCAATGGGCCATACTTCTTCCAAAATGATGCTGGAAAATCAGTTTCCGTTAATGGAAACCGGCTATTCTGTTCAACAACAACAACCCACACAGCACACGTCACAATCGATTTATTGAAGGAAACATTCGATGCGCGCATACTTTCGCGGAATTTGACACCATTTGATTATTTTCTTTAGGGATATGTGAAGTCGGTCGTCTACGCCAACAAACCACAAACGTGAGGGAAACCAACATTCGTCGCGTTATTGCCGTCATACGGTTCCAAATGTTCGAAAAAGTGCTTGAAAATTGGACCTCCAGACTTAGCTGTATTCGAGCCAGCCGCGGCGGCCACATGCCGGAAAACTTATTTAAACATCAATTACAAAAAATTATCCATTCAATAAATCCAAATTGATGGACAGTGAAACGATTTTCATGTTTTATTTCAATTCCAAGTTCTATACCTCTAGAAAAAAAACCCCTTTACCAAGCCGAAACAAAGAATCAGAAAGTCGTCTGCAACTTTTAATAAAGTTTCCGTTCTTACACATTTTTTTTTTTGGAGACAAATGGATTGGTCCCGGCAATCTATCATTGACTGGAAGAAGTTTTTTGCGGGAAGTTTATAATATTGGAGCATCACAAATAGTCCTCCTACTATTGGAGGTCCAGGAGGAGTGGTAGAAAATAGACGAGGCAAAAGTGGGTAAAAGAAAATATAACTGCGGGCGATTGGATGAAGGTCAGTGGATGCTTTGAGGTACCGAAGGAAAAGGGCTGAAACAACTCGAGTCGAGTCCCGGAGCACCGAGACTTTTCTGGAGATCATAAAAGATCGCATTGCGAATGGAACGACCATAATATCCTATTGTTGAAAGGCATATAATTGTCTTTATGGCAGAGCTACCAACACAAAACAGTTACACAGGCGTAATTCCAGAACGTAAAACGATTTTGGCGGGAACTGGTTCCACACTACGGATTGAAGAAGGAGCACTATGTCGGATATTTGGCGAGATTACAGTTTCATCAGAAGGCTTAACGACTTTTCCAAACAATCTGTGGTTAATACTGACGTGCATTTTGACGAGGTAAGTAAACTAAAAAGATCGCCATAGATTTGCCTGCGGTGCGCTTTCTACTTTATGTAAAAATAACGCCGTTAGAACAAAATTGCACAATTTACTTGTCAGCGGCCGTGGAATAACATGACATGGTACCACCAGAACAAGTCGGTCCTTTTCAGGGCGACCAATCACAAAAAAGAGTGAACAATTTTACATTTGCAACAAATCGGTAGTCAGCATTGTAAAAAATTAATGATAGTTCAAGGTCCATCTACGAATTAAATTCGTGGCCCATTGAGGCTATAGTCAGATAATCAATGACAATTCGCGGTCCATCAAGGAATTTAATTCCCGGTCCGTTGATGGTATATTAATATAATTAGTAATAATTCCGGTCCATCGAGAAATAATAACTAGCGATTGATCCAATTCATACTAAGTTGGCAAAATATGCTATAAATCTTTACAAATATTCAAAAGCTACTTGATTCAAATTTAACCGTGTTTTGATATAAAACTTAAAAATGTATTTAAAAGAAAGCCACTGATGACCGCCAAGAAATTTCTTCGTGATAATTCATGATAATTCTCGGTCCGCGGAGAATTTTTTCTCGAGAATTTTTAAGAGGTTGTGCACAGTTTAGACAATTACCAAAAAAAAATTAGTTAAAGCTACAGCAAATCTTTGTAAATTAAAATAATGTATAGTATGTAGTGAATGCACTTGGCAAAATTTACTTACCTTTCTGCCACACATGGTGTAAATGGCGCGCACAGCACCTGGTATCTTGACATTCTCCTCGAGCAGCCGTGTCAGATCCTCGTAGAGACTCTCAAATGAACGATAGCGCTCATTGGAAACGGGTATGGTAATGCCAGGATAGAAACGATCCCCATTGCGATAGAATTTAATGCGATGTGCCTTACGAGTCGGAGCACGGCTGCTTGAGATGCGTTTCTTGAACTGAGCCGTTCCAGCAACGCCCGATGTCTGAGGACTGCCATTTAATAACGGTAGACTTGTGATTGCACTACCTGGTGGTGCTGAATTGGTGGATGAGCCGCCGCTAAGTGAACCGTTTGATTTGCTAATACTGCCGCTGCCAGTCAGTGAACCATTCAAATCATGCAAGTCATTTAATTCCTTCTCCAGCTCCGAATTCGAACTGGCTGGACTATCACAATCCCGACTGTGGTTCTCGGGCTCTTGTTGCTTTTGTTGTTGTTTGCTCAACTGCTCGAGGATGGCAGCTTCTGTGGAGGATTGCTTTCCGGATACGGCGTCTGCATTGGCAGCAGTTTTCTTCTTAGGTGTTCCACTTGGACTGGCACTACTTGTGATCTGCAATGATGATATGAGGGCTGGGGGGTTGTGCAGGCTATTCACGGTTTGAACTTCCATGCTGGAAAATATATGGAAACGATTAAATATAAGAAAAATCAAATATCAATTATCTGGCTGGTTGTTGTTGGCTTCCCCCTCGTTTTATAAACAGATCAATTTCAGTCGTCGTTTAGATTGCTTTATTTCCATTTATCTTTATTTATAATTTCTAGATCAGACATTTAATTCAAATGTTGCTTTCTTATAAGAGGCCTTATGAAAACTGAATATCTACATTGCTTGGCGTACCAATAGGTACATATTTGTGTTCTGGTGACGTTTCCAGCTGAATACAATATCAATAGCTACAAGAATAAAAAACAACTCACGCCAACACTTAACTGTTGAGAAAAATTCAATAAGATACAGTGGATCAAGCTCGACAGTAGGACCTCTGTAATGTTTTGGTGCAAAGCTTTCACTATAAATTGATTGGAATTCAATTTTCAGTACAATATTCAGAACCATAGTGGGTTTTATTGGCTCCGCTTAACCACATATTTACACTGAGGGACTTGCTTGTTTCAGTGGCCATCTAGGCATACCGTATAAAGTGATAACTCCGCTGATAGCTCCAGTAAAAAAAAATAAAGAATGGGAATGCGTACTCTAGATACACCCAGGAACGGGCGTACGTTAATTTTGATCAATGGCCTTTACGACATTAAAATTAAGATCAAATTAAGATACTTGATGCCTATGAAATTTCAACGATACTTGATTAAAGATTGTTTGAAAAAGGCGAATTATACAAAATAAATATAAGAGGGACAGGAGTCGGCTAAGGTTAAGGAGCCAGTTATGGAGATACACAAAATTTTATAGCTAGGTGTCACTCTATGTGTATAGTTGCCAAGTTCATCCAAGCTCTGGTGCATCTCATTCCAGCGGTAACAACAATACAACATTCCACGCCACAGTTTGTGCATATTATTGAAATGGTTGACATTAAGAAACCATTCCCAATTGGATTCCAACTACGCCTCAGGCAGTTACCCCCTGTCCCTTGCTCCTCACTATCATCAAACCGTGGGTTATGTGTGACGTACAGTCGTACAGATAGCTGCTCGTTAAAGCTCGTTTATGATTTTTTTTTCATAGTTTTCTATTCTTCGCTGACATGTTTCGCGTTTACCCATTTTTAGTCGACTCTTGTTGTAAACGCACCGGATATAATGACTTTCTCATAATTTTTTGTAATGCGATCCCAGGTTTACTTTTTATATTAAATCATATAAATCATAATTTTCTTAATTTAATCTATATACAGTAGCGGACAAAGAAATCCGGACACTTCGTTTTGACTTGCATGCGTGAGCAATGTAAAAAAACTTATATCGACTGTAATTTTTTTTTATTATGTAGGTTTTTTATTTTACTTTCATAAGCCGAAAAGATTTTTTCTCAAAAAAATTTCTGTAAAAAAATATAAGGTAAATAGTGAACTGTGTCAAAAATGAGTGATCTGCATAGGGATGAAAAAAAATCCTTGCGACCATGTAAAAAAAATTTTTTTTTTGCTTAGAACTGAGTTAAAATTTTAAGTAAATAATGTTTATTTAGTATGATGTATACCACATTTAAATTACAACTTTTAATATTTTGTTGGTCCTTCAATATTTATTTTGACCGATTTTATGCGTGTCGGCATAGAATCAAACAAATTTTAGATTCTTTTTAAGGCTGTGTCCTTTTAACACACATTTTCCCAAATCCAATGCAACTCTTTTAACCTTTTGGGATTCGGCTTCGCTATTTTAACCTTTGAAATGTGCCAAAAATTCCTGATCGGATATAAATCCGGACTATTGTCTGGATAGTCCAACATAGACATGCCCACCTTCTTTAAATAATTAATTATCTAAAAAAAAATAAAAATCGAGTATATGTAAATGCTTAGCAATTTATTAGAGAATAATTAGACAATTTAAATAAAAATATGACTTTCCGTTTTTACACGATGGCAAGGAGTAGAACAGTCCTGAAAGATTTAATCCTTGCAATATGAAAAATGCTCCTCAATTGATCGTATAAGATGTTGGTCCAAAATAAGTTAATACGTTTCTCCGTTAACAGTTTCATTAAACAGGCCCAGATCGCCAAATCCATAGAAGAAGAAACATCCCCAGACCATACGGGATCCTCCGTGCCTTCCAGTTCTTCTGAGGCACTAATTCTTAAACCGTTGTTAGACTTTACGGCGTTCGTACGTCGAAGTATGAAGTCGATCGAAACATTTTCGCGGCGCTCACGCGACTTCAAAGTTCGCATATGCAATCGCTAATCAAGTGTCCGGATTTTTTTGTCCGCTACTGTATATAAGACTCTTGTCCTCACTGGCTGAATGACAGACTGATTCACTAAGTCATTTATAAGTCAAAATTTTACACAACATACCTGAGACATAATTATCGTACAATAGGACGGAATTGCTCAATATGAGGGATCAAAGGTCAAAATTGATTAGTATGATTTTGTTTTTTTTTTTTTTTTGAGCTATGTCAACCAAATTTACAGATTATGTATTTCTTATTATTATCATTACATTCTGTGAAAATTTGGTCAAGATCGGATGAATATATCATATATTCTCACATAGAGTAAACGTAGTGCCAAAACGATGCATGGTTAACCGAATTAATTGCTCTGATTATGTCGATAATTTTACTGTAAGCTTCGCGATCTGAACCATTATTTTCGAAATAAATTTGCACGATTTGCAAGCGTTGTTCTTTTGTCAACTTGTTCATGATAAAATAGCAAGCCAAAGTGAACATAAATGACATTAGAGTTGGCAGATTTACGAAAAAAAGAACGTCAGCTTTATCTCTACTCGAGAAACCAACCTCAAAAAAAAAACACCCATTACAAAGCTCTTTTATTTCAAGTCTAATTTCAGGGAAAAATTGATTTGATAGGAGTCCGATTTGCACCAAATTTGGCAAGGATGTATAAAACTGTGTCAAACACAATGTGTGAGTTTGGTTAAGATATCTTAAGAAATAAAAAAGTTTTTCATACTAAATGTTGATTTCGAACCGATCGTTCCCATGGCAGCTATATGCTATAGTTGTCCGATTTGAACCAAACTTGGTAAGGGTGTACGAAACTGTTTCAAACACACAATGTGTAAGTTTGGTTAAGATATATTTAGAAGCCAAAAAGTTTTTTAATACTAAATCTTAATTCCAAACACATCGTTCCCATGGCAGCTATATGATATATTGATCGGATCCGGCCGGTTCCGACATATGTACTGCGTACAGCAAAAAGGCGGACCTGTACCAAGTTTCATCAATATAGCTATAAAATTGAGAGACTAGTTTGCATAGAAACAGACGGACATGGCTATATCGACTCAGCTCATCGCCCTAATCAAGAATATATATGTATACTTTATGGGGTCTGTGAGACCTCCATCAATACGTTACAAACTTCGAGACAAAATTATAATACCCTCTGCAAGGGTATAAATATATTTAATAGGAAATTTGAGTGGCGTTCTATACTACTCCAGCGTATTCTATTGTCGGGCTCTCCCGATTGAATGATATATTTTACATTGCTCACGCCACACAGTGGGGAAATTAGGGCGTGTCACATTGCAAAAATCATCTTTTCGATGCCTGCAATAATAAAAGTAATGTATGCATCCGATTGAGAATTCTCCACAGATTAAGAATCCAAAAGGATTTTAAAATCAGGTAAAAATTGTGGGCGATACAGCCCCTCAAAGTTGACTTATTTTCGACATCGTGCACAAATATGAACATTTGTACTAAAACTACCTATTTTGAAAGCAAATTGTAGACAAATTATCCAACCGATGTAAACATTTTTGGTGTCATCTGAAAAGTAGGTAAATTTTTAGGTAATTACAAATTAATTAGGTAATTATAAATTACAATTAAGTTCTTCGCCAATCTACTTTTCGTACCGGAAAAGTCTGAAAAGTACACTAAAATAGGACTATTTTTGACTTTTGGTAGCATATAACTTACAAGCTTTTACGAGCTTTTGGGCCAAATTTTGTAAATAGGTAGAGGGAATATTCCTCTAACTAACCTATATAACTTTGGCTGTCCGATTACAAGTTAAATGAATTAAACTGATGCAACATCGCAACAGCGCGCGGCAGGCTGGGGGAAGAAGAAGAACGC
>JBAMBI010000094.1:0-79388 GCA_037043535.1 Drosophila putrida | reverse complement strand
AATAAATAAATAAAGCTATTAGGCAAGCTAAAGAGTTTTAAGTAGAAAAATTGTTGCCTGTTTACTTGTCCAAAAATGCAATGACCATGTCGACTTAAGTAATAGGTGGTGAGAGAGTGATAGTAAAAGAGATAGAGATAGAGCAAAGTTAATAAAACAAAGAGTTAAAACGCTAGTGAAGGTTGCATGCTATGGTTGCTTACCCATAAATTAGGCCAAACTACAATTTGCTGATTAATCTGAAGTGCGAGGCACAAAAACTTTGGTCATAAATCTATCCGGCCAATTGCCTGCTGGCTATTACTTATCTCTGCTGCTAGCTTTGACTTTGACTCGGACTCAGCTGCTTGCCTTATATTGGCGCATCTAGCCGCAACGAGTGCATAAATTTTAACCCAATTTTCAAGTGCGAATTTAACCCCAAGCGGATGTTGCGTAAAGTATTAAGCAAACGTACTGAGAACTGCAGCTAAAGGGAGAAGGCATGAAACAACTTGCACAACGGAAATCAACAGTGCAATAGCCAAAGAGCCAAACAGACAAAGAGCCAAGCAAGCAAGCAAACAAACAAAACTCCCGTCGGCACAAAGCTGGCTGACATTTATCAACTGTGACAGAAAGACAATAGCACAAGGCGGCAGTCATGTCGGGGAGTTGGACCACAAGCATGACAAAATGATGCAGGAGAGCAAATTACGAAAGAAGTAAAGGGAGGGAAAGCGGTAAAGAGAACGTATCCAAACTTTGGTTCTTCTCTTAGTCCTGTTCGTAGAACTGGTTCTGGTTATGGTCCATTGCTAACTACATGTGCTGAAACAATGGCGCTAAGATCGCTTTATCATGACGACGACTGTGGGTGAGCATGTGTGAGTGCGGACTCCTCCCTCTGTCACCATCCTTGCCCTTACCCCAACTTGCTGCTGTATAGTTTTTTGGCTTATATGAGCCGCATAAATCAGACACACGCACTAAAACTCTGAGGCTGTCAGCTCCGTCAGAGCCGTGCACGTTTTTAACCTAAAATCTGCTAGCTGCTTTGGCAAATAGCATGCCACAATTAATTGCATGCATTTTGTAAAACTGCAATAGCGCGTATGAGTAATTACAGTTATTTTCTATTCATATTATTTATACGCAGCGTTGTCTTCTCGAAAACTCTTTCAGTAGCTTGCTATAATTCGACCATAATTCATTTAATTTAAGAATATTATTTTCAGATTCTGCTTTCCATCCTGTTTCTGGGAGTAAACCTTATAAATAATTTCAGTTGTATCTGTTTTTCTATTACCGTTTAATAGACTTTTTCTTTCTGCTGTAGAAATAGTTTGTCGTCCTTCCTTTCATATAAGAATAGGCAATATCTTTTCCATAATGGTCATAAATACAAAAACAAAAATGCATTAAGCTTTGGTGGAGCAAGCTCGACATTAGGAGACCTTGTACTTTTTGAGTGCAAAGCGATCACATTTACAAAAAAAATGTCCATAGATGGCGCCACTACGAAGATTTCAGTTGATTTTGCCCGTAACATTGTTAGTTGAATATCTTTCGCGTTTATTATCCGATTTTGATGAATTTTGCAGGATAAGTTTGGATCATAGTCTGTATATACATACTAAAAATCAAAACGCTAGCAAAGGTGCTCTGTAATTTGATTTCGAAATTTTGTATATCAATATGCGGGGGCGGAGGGGGGCGTGGCAAAAATCTAAAACAAACTCGTTCAATAAAAGATATAGATGAACGTACATGCCAAATTTGGTGCCTCTAGCTCTTATAGTCTTTGAGATGTCGGAACTCAAAAAAGGGACAGACAGACGGACATGGCTGTATCGACTCTTCTTCTTCCTTTTCCCCGTAACATTTTTAGTTGAATAACTTCCGCGTTTATCATCCGATTTGGATGAAATTTTCAGGATGGACCATAGTCTGTATTATACATGTTAAAAATCATGGCGCTAGCATCAAAGGTGCTCTTGTAAATCGGCTCCGAAATTTTGTATTTTAATTTGCGAGTGCGGAGGGGGGCCTGTCAAAAATCTAAAACAAACTCGTTCAATGCAAGATGTACATGTACATACATGCCAAATTTGGTGTCCCTGGCTCTTATAGTCTCTGAGATCTAGATCTAGATTAGATAGACAGACGGACAGACGGACATGGCAATTTCGACTCGGCTGTTGATGCTGATCAAGAACATATATACTTTATGGGGTCTGTCACGCCTCCTTCTGCCTGTTACGCACATTTGCACAAACGGAATAGACCCTTTTGTACTATTTTAAAATACAGGGTCTAAAAAAATACCAAACGAATCTAGAAAATGCTGAAAACAGCACACATTCACATAAACACGTATTTGCACAAGGCACGCACTTCCGGAGCATTTATTAGGGACGTGTACAGTTTACATTTGTTTGTGTGTGTGCCTGGCGCTGAGTCATTATAATTTATAAGAGGAAAAAATATGAAAAGAAAAAGCGAGCAGACAATGTGACAATGAAGTTTTATCTACGACAGCGTCTTTGTGTGTGCCAGCAGAAATTTATAACAATTCAAGGCCAAGACCACTACTAATTTGTATGCTAAGAATAACGTCAATCCCGGTTTCAATTTAAATTTGGCAATGCGTAGGCCACGACCTTATGACTCCGAAAGTCGATATGCACACATTGCGTCCACTTCGCTTAAATCTTAAAATTTGGAGAGCAAATATTACATTGTCTGATAATTCTGTTTTTCAGGGTTTATTTTGGTCTCAGGCCTGCATTTGGCTCATTTATCCGGAGAAGCGTATACCCCATTTAAAGAACGAAGCAATGAACTCGACGAGTGCCTATCCTTTCCTCTATACGGACTATTTACCAACGGAATTCCTGATCAATGGCATTGTTTCCGCCTGTCTGACGGTTGTCAATGTTATTTGCATATTTATAACTGCGATTATTGTGCTAAAAATCAAAGAAGTCTCGGCACCTTACACGGCCAGTCCGGACCTAAAGCGGTGAGTGCTAAATCCTAAAAATTATAAGGTAAGTACACACATATGTATATGTTAACGGCAACTCAGCGGTAATCGTTGAAGAGTGCTTAGCGAAGAGGGACTTGACTTTAAACTTATCAGTTCCGTTATAACTAGGCACAGCTAGTGAAGCATTATAATAGGTTTAACAACAACAAGACGTGGAGTGTAATGCCTTGTGTTCAGTCTTAGATCAACATAATAGTATTGTATTTTAATTTACACCTTAGGGGGAGGCAAGGGATAAGGGTTAGCTCATTGGAGTTTCTGTTACTTTAAAAATAGAATTAAAACTAAAGCATTCTAGCAAACCAAGTTAATGACAAGTAAGTAAGCAATATTTAGATCCCCGACTAGAGATACTCTTTTGTTTCATAATCTGACTGTTAATTAAAATTATGTAGTTACATTTGCAATGCAATGCTTGGTGCTTGGTAGGGTCATTTAATAAATAATATTTAAGTTATCTTAAAATGTTAGCATGCATACATATTGACAAATCGCACAATTAACTGGCTTATTTCGGGCAGTCCATGAGAAATATTATAACTTATACGCTGAGTATCCAAATGGCATTCTAAATGAAAATAAATAAGCATTATTAAGAGTGACCTACTGTAATAAATAGCACTCCAAGACGCCATTGTCCTCCCCGCCCTCCCTTGATGTGTATGTTAACCGCCAGAGCCTTGGAGCCTACCACATGTCTGGACTGGTCTGGTTTGGTTTGGTTTGGTATGGTGTACAAGTCATTCAGTTTTATATTCGAAGCGAGCACAAAACAATTTTTCCTTTAAAAATAAGCTTTGTTGACATTTGCAGCATGAACTGCTTTTACTGCGTTTACTTTACTTTTTAGCCAAGCCAATCATTGGACTGTTATACCCTGTAGTTTTAAGAAACTGTTGAAAATGGTTCAACAGACAGACTAGAAAATACAGAGCTTAATGTGCAACTCATATTTAATCGTTGGTATATTTAAGTTTTCCATCAACATGTAAATATATGCGACCAGGCTAGGATGATTGGAATCGTAAGAAAGAGTCTCAGGAGGCTTAAAATAAGGTTTGTTGAATATTAAAGTACTCTTTGTTATTTTCTAAATTGTGGTATTTGTAGCTTAAATTCCTTATGTTTATAGGAAATTTTCTGGTCGATCAAATATACTTAGTGTATTCATATTTGTTTATAATTTTAAATGTGTATTCATCAGATGTTTTTGCAACATTTGTGTTTGTTCCGATGCATTTGAGGGGGTGGTCAAAAGTATTGACACAAAATTAATGTAAGATTTACTCGTCAATGGAAAGGTTTAAATTACATTTGAATGATACAAAAATTTTCCTATCCCTTTAAGTACCTATTGAAAATGTAGAATTTTTGTTGATGCCATCTTTTTTGACTTTCTTTTCTCGATTTAAAACAAAAAATATTTTAATGCAAAAAGTTTCCAAATAATAAACACAGAAGATATTTACGAAACAATTCTTAAGCACTAACGTTTTTATACATAGGTATATATATTTCATGTATATAGGTGAATAGGCTAACCCGATTCGCATTTATATCAAATTTGGCATTTATATCAAGTTGAAAATATCTAGGACAAATATTTAGTTAATTTAAGACCATTTTTGTCGTAATTTTGTAAGCTAAATATTCAGCATACCAATACTTATTACTTGTACCTCGTCCTCTTTTCCAACAGGTTCTGGGAAACAGATCTAAGGACGGTTCGGAAGACCAACCGCTCCACAATGCGGCGTCAGGGGACATTACGTGGAGTTGGGGGCGTTGACAAGCTTATGAGGTAAGTGTTTTCTCCACTTGTTACTTGAAATGGCTTCAATTCTTGTATTCGTTTGTATTTATGATTTTGCAATTGCTGTTTATTGTTGTTGCGGTAATTGAGCGCATGTGTGCCTGTAACTCTCAATAACAGTCTTTTTCCTCTCTCTCACTCTCTCTCGTGTGTGTTTTTATATGTGTGTGTGTGTGGGCGCTTGACATTTCCTTAGGGTTACAAAATTTACTTTTTTCCCTCTGTTTTGAGCCCTAAGTCTGTGGAACGAGAGACGCATGCCTCAAAAACAATTTCAAGAGGTAAATAACAAAAGTATTTATATATATATATATAAATGCTTTTGCTCCACAACTTCTTTCGATTGGGAATATATGTGTATATAATTTTTTGATGCCCAAAAATAAAAGTGGGCAACATACAGAATATTTATCGCATATTTGAAATGGCTGGAAGGAATTTATGACATTCTTTTGGCAAAACCATAAAGTAACGAAAAATAAAGCTTCAGTTTTATGATAAGAAGAACTTGGGGTAGGTTTAACATTGATTCATCTTGTTAATTCAAAAGGCATGCACTGTAAAATAATAAAATCCCACAAATTTCCTCAAACTTAAACTAAAATTAGTCTTGTAGTTTTCCAAAATCATATAAATATTGATATTATTGTAATTGTACAGCTCTGCTTAGAAATCACAGCTAACCGATATATGTATATGGAACACGTTCTATTGTTAGGCCTTTTGCTTCTCGGTTATCTGTCGTCGACTAGACACATACATTTTTGTATGGAATTGTACAGAGTCTTGCCAGATTCTACGATAACCAAAATCTATGGAATATTGGTATGAGCACGAAGCGAATACTGTAAATGCAAAAATTTTCCGCCACTTAAAAAGTAACACAAAAATCGGACCGTTTGACGAAAGCTTAAGGTGTTCTTCTAGTTCCGACGGCCGATGGACACTTTTTTTTTAAATCGTGGAATGAAAAAGTGTAAAGATTTTTGAGCTCTGTTTTTGTATTTGGTAGAACTATTTGTTGACAAATGAAATGGCAGCCTTTTAAAACAAAGGGATTTTTCACAATTTTTTGTAGTTCAGTGAATAAATAAAAAATTAAAAAAATAGTTTTGGCGAAGACCTAGGTTCACATGATAGCGCCCATAATTCTGCGCCGCTTGGCGTTTTTTTTTATCAAAATCGGTCCAGCAAAACTTAAGAAATCATGTAAACATGTGTGGAAAACATGGATTTCAAAAAATCACATTCAAAGTTCGTACTGCGCTCGAAAATAAACTGAATATTGCGTAGTTGCTTCAGCAAAATGTCTGTATCTCCTAAACTTTTTCGAACTTAGAAAAATCCTTTTAAGACAATATCCTTAAATATCTAAGCCTTAATAGAAATCTCAACAATATTATATAATTTCAAGAATGGTTAAGGTATTTAAAGCTAACAAAATCAAAATACATTTCAGATCACACAAGACTCTTTTAAATTTTGAGTTCAATGTTAAACTTGAAACTCGGCGACGCGTCGCTTGTATGAATAAAACTATTGTTACTATAAAACAACAATTGTGATATCATATTCAAAACTTGGAGGCAACAAATTAGCACAGCTGCTGCTGGCGCTTTTAATTTAACGCTCACTAACCACGCGTGTTATTTAAACACGAACTACAACTGTTTAAACAAAAAGAGCACATAAATATGTATGGTCTAACCATCCAAAACTCTACAATTTGCACAACAGTATTTCATTTTAACGTTGCATGAGCATTTACATAACAACAGAGCCACTATGGTGGTAAAATTAAAAACTATTGCAACAGAATATGTTTCGTTAGAGTAACAGCGTAAGTACGCTTTACGTATAGTGTTAATATGGATGTAACAGAGATTTATTAACATACAATAAACTAACCTACTTCATTATCGACTTGTACTAATAGCTAGGTTCATTTTAAATAACATTTATATTGAATAAATAAAATTTAAATTGAATAAATAAAAATAGTCACAGCACAAGGACCTGAAATTCTCAAATTTGTTTCCCATCTTTCACAAAGCGGAGGAAACTATCAGGGCCTCGATGAGACACGTAATGCAAAAATGGACACAGCCCTAGAGAGAGCACTGGCACAAGCCGAGAGCGATGTGACCTTCAAAAAAGTCAAACGGATGAGCTACTCAAGCAATGCAGCGGGCGAAGTAAGTGTATATAATTATATATACTCATTAGATCATAAATGTTAAGCGATCCGACAACTCACACAGACGAATCTAAGATAGTCTTAGGGAGTCATAGTCACAATTACTATTTAAGTGTTCTGTTAATATATTTTGTACTATATTTTTTTTGTGTTTTCTGTTTTTTGTTTAGCCACCAAAAGTATTCCTCCACCTTCTCCTGCTTCCGCCGTTAGTCAAGTTTCTCACAGTTGTATTCCGAGCGCGGTTTCTTCTGCGCATTCCACCTCCGTTACCGTTTCCACCGCGGAAGGCATTCCTATACCTTCTAACGAGTCCCCCTGTCTTCTTCTTCGGCTTCTTCTTCTTTCGCTTCGATCGCTTAGTAGTAGTAGTCGTGGTTGAAGACACCGTTGAGCTGTCCGAAGCTGCCGCTGCTGCCGCTGCTGTCGTAGTTGTTGTGGTTGCCTCCGTTGTTGTGGTACAGTCCGCTTCCTCGTCATTGTCAGGATTATTGCAATCCGTGCAGCCAGCTGGAACTCCAGGATTGGTACATGCCACACCATTGCTCAGCGGCAAGTAGGCCATACAAATGGCCAAGAGTAAACAGCCCAAGACAATCGTTTTGCTTTTCATTTCAACTATTTAAGCTGACTGATAAATAACAACCAACTTTGTGGCCTTTTTATAGTTAAATACTTGCCAAAGTTTTCGAAAATTAACACAGCTGTCTTTTATGTTAAATAAAAGTAAAATAAACTTGCAAATATTAAATATTTTATATTCAATAACTAAGCACTTCCATTCCATGCCAATTCAAAAGAGAACTTGCTACAAGATATCTACGTAAGAGATACTTATTAGAAAGCACATAAAACTATCTTTCTTTCTCTTACTAAGACTCTCTTTCGTAAGATATTCTATCTGGTTGAATGAATTATATTTTGCTAAAAATTATATTTATATCGAAGTCATCCGATTCGTATCAGAGTGGAGTATGGATGGAGTATAGTATGCTGCTGAATGTTCATAAGAATTCGTTTCCTCCTAGGAATAGGGACATTCTTTCTATTAAAATAATAAAAAAGTTTTTAAATAATCAATATTTTTATTTAAATTAAAGTAATATTTGGTTGTCTTCTCACTTGTATTTCTTTATCTGTCACAAGCACAGTTATATTTAAATAGTTGGAACTCTCTCAATTAATAACAAGTTATAAGCAAATAAATCACAGCATCAAAAAGTTAGGTATAACCCAACTTCTCTTTCTCACTGAAACAAAAAACTAATGGTGAACATTTTATTACCATATTATCCGGTAAACAGAAAGAGTATTATTGTACAGAATGCATCCTCCGACTAAACATCACAGTTGTTGCGAGGGATT
The DNA here is from genome assembly GCA_037043535.1 of Drosophila putrida. Lineage (NCBI taxonomy): Eukaryota > Metazoa > Arthropoda > Insecta > Diptera > Drosophilidae > Drosophila > Drosophila putrida. The sequence continues at coordinate 70,982 of JBAMBI010000094.1, read as the reverse complement.
TCTTAAAAGAGACTTGCCTTCATTTAATAAACTCTAGGTCAACTCGTGTGAGCGTCTATAGGCCCATATAGTTTAGGAAATTATTTGCTGAAGAAAATAGCTTATTGACGAGGAATAAGAGAGAAGAATATAGAGGGAAAAGGTTGAGATAGCGACAACCAAAGATCAATTAGAAGAACAATAAAGTTCGCTAATCTCATTTGTCAAGTTCTCTGACATGCCATGAACACGACCCCCAGATAGACAGACAACATTTAAGCGAAATTACCCGCAATTACGAGTCTTTTTGGAAGAAAGAAAGAGAGAGAAAAACGGAGAGTGTGGGAAAGGAGAAGGAAGCACATTAAGAACTGACCTCAATCATTTGTTGATAAGCGTAACAGGAGTCGAAAGTACGAGCTACTCGCGATGCCGAGTGACAGGCAAAAGCTGTCATTGCCGACAAAGAACAGAAGACAGACACAACAAGGACATACATAAGAATAATAAAGCAAGTCGGGCGGTCGTAAATCAATGCGAAGTACAGCACAGTAAGGAGTAAAAGGTCAGCCCCATTTCTTGTCCTTGTCGTGAACGCCAAAAAAGCTAGAGCACTGTTCAACTTTATAGTTGAGAATAGCGCAAGATTTATGGTAGAGTGTGATAAACCCGTCATTGCCAACAAAAAACAAATGCAGGAAATGCAGGAACACAGTGAGTCCATATGAGAAAAATGTAAGAGCATTAGCACAAAAAGTGCAATAGCAAAAGTGAAGATTGAATTCTCAACTTGCACCTAAGCGACAATTGATAAGAAATGGAAATCTAGATAAAGTTGAGGGCGTTCAATATAGTTTCTGGTAAAGAAAGTTATCTGTTAAAATCGAAAGCTATAGCGATAGCTAACTTTGACGCTCCAAAGTTTGGATACACTTTCAGAGCCCTGCACAAAGCGTAAGATTACTTACAAAATTTATTAGATGTTGATTCGAACTGATTGTTCAACTTTGGTAAGAATATACTTATGAAACTGTATCAATCACACAATCTGTGAGTTGAGATATCTTGAGAAATATAAAAATGGTTACTAAATGTTGATTTTGAACCAATCCTTCCGTAAGAGCTATATGATATAGTGGTATATTCCGGGTGGTTCCGACATACATGTGTACTGCGTGCAGTAAAAAGACGAACCGGTACCAAATTTCAACAAGATAGCTTCAAAAATGAGAGACTAGTTTACATAGAAACGGACAGACGGATATGGCTATATCGACTTAGCTCGTCGCCTTAATCAAGAATATATACGTTTTTAAGGTCTGAGAAGACTCCTTCAATGCGTTACACACTTCGTGACAAAATTATAATACCCTCTGCAAGGGTATAATTGTGTCTGAACTAGAAGACCCCTTAATAGATTTCTCAGCCTATCCCAACTATTTTCGGAGCAAGGAACGACATCTCTAAGCCAGACGCAAGTGGATATCGTCTGAGAGTAAATAAGAAATATTCTAAATATAGTTACTAATAATAATAATAATAGTAATATAAACTTGAAGTACATCAGGTAATTATAAAAAAAATAGGTTAATTCTAATGAAATGCAGAAGGAAGAAATAACTTAGTTAATTTCCTGCTCAGCGATAGGAAGAAAGACGAAGCCTCAATTAAAACTTCCGGCAAAAAATTCAAACCAGTTTAGGCAGCCAACCGTCAATGGCCACAAATCAACTTTTACATTAAATCATTTTGGTAAATAGAAGAAAGATGAACGCCGACATTGGGGCAAGCAGGCTCTTGATTGAGTGACATATAGACAGTCAGACAGGCGAAAGGAAAGGACATGCGCCAAATACAAACAAATACAAACTTGTCAAGTAGTTATAGGGAGTGGTTATGGAAGATGAGAGGTGGAGATGGGCTTGAGGGTGGTTTGTAATCTATTTAAAGTGAGCCTCGGCCACTAAAACTCAATTAACCCCGTTTGACGGAGCACGAGGCAATTGAAAATGACGGGGATAGCAATAGAGAAACAGAAAGAAATGCGAAATCACGGCAAAAGATTACAAACGGAAATGGCTGACCGACCATTGGACGAGCTGCAGTCGAAGGCAGAGGGAGACCCAGCATTTTTCACTTAAAACCGCATTGATACTCAATTACTAGTGCATAGGTTGCCAGATTACAGGATTGTCGAGATTCCCCGTTACTTGCTTGCTGGGTTGTCGAGTTGCCTCGCAAAACAAACGTCAACGCGGATGTTGAGAACAGTAAAGCGGAAGCACTTTGCAACGGAAATGAAACATCAATTAAAGTCAGACACTAGCAGCGCGATGGCAACCCTGGCAGCTGCCGAAAATATATTGCTTCTGTGTACAGCATCAGCCTCAACATTGTTAATCCTTGCGGTGCTTGCCGCTTGCCACATCCATCGCACCGGCTAAATGTTACTCTTGTGCCTGCTGTATGTTTGGAAAAACCTCTTCACAGCTAAGCTCATTTTTCGTTTGTTTGTTGCTTAATTGCACATGGGGCATGCTGTGACAAAAGCTGAATGTAAAATAATAGTCGTAGGTCGTCGATCTTGTAACTCGTAAAGTACTTAACATGTGAAGAAAAATTTCCTTTTGGGAATTAAAATCCGATTTGCTTAGACCATTCCGCAAGGGAGTTAAAAATTTTGACAAATAACATACCGAGCTATAATATGTTGTTACTTCGCAGAATCGGCTTTAAAGTCTCTGAGATTTAGATGTTCATATTGAATATTCGAACAGCCGTAAGCTGGCCGTTGATTATCCGAACAGGATGAAATTTTAAGGGCAGGATTATCAAGTTTATCATGTCTGCCAAATATCATATCGCTAGCACTAAGCGTGCTCTTGTAAATCGACTTTTAAATTTGTTTTTTTTTTTTATTTTCGTGGGCGGAAGGGGGTTTGCTAAACTCTAAAACAACCTTGATCAATGCAAGATGTCTCTAACTCTTATAGACTCTGAAGACTAAATGTTCAATTAAAAGGACAGATGGAAAGACGGTCGAACATGGCTATATTGACTCGGCTGTTGACGCTGATAAAATATATATATATACTTTATGGGGTCTGCCACACCTCCTTCTGCTTATTACGCACAGTTTCACAAACTTAATAGACCCAATTGTAATTTCTAAAGTATATTAAAAATTAAATTTTTTTTTGTTATATCCGATATTTTCATAATAAACCTTTCATTAGGAAATAAGTCTCAAAAAAAGGCAAACACACCCCAATATATATTAAAAAAAAAATGTTCGTAACAGGCAGAAGGAGGCGTGGCAGACCCAATATAGTACACATATTCTTGATCAGCATCAACAGACGAGTCGATATAGCGCGATCCGTTTGTCCCTTTTTTGAGTTTCTACACCTCAAAGACTATAAGAGCTAGAGGCACCAAATTTGGCATGTACGTTCATCTATATCTTGCACTAAGCGAGTTTGTTTTAGATTTTTGCCACGCCCCCCTCCGCCCCGCAAATTAAAATACAAAATTTCGAAATCAAATTACAGAGCACCTTTGCTAGCGTTTTGATTTTTAGTATGTATATGCAGACTATGATCCAAACTTATCCTGAAAATTTTATCCAAATCGTATAATAAACACGAAACATATTTAACTAACAATGTTACGGGCAAAATCAACTGATAAATTTGTAGTGGCGCCATCTATGAACATTTTTTTAAATTGAACAATCTGTAGTGATTGCTTTGCTCTCAACAAGTACAGGGTCTCCTACTGTCGAGCTTGCTCCACCGTAGCTTAATGCATTTTTTTGCCATATTTCATTAGGTCCTTTTCGAGAGCCGGAGTCTTCGCTGTTGCATAGTGTAATTGGATTTCATTAATTTAATAGATCCCACTTAACTGTAAAGTTACTATTTTGGGAACTTATTATTTGCCCTATGTATGTTTATGTTAAATCTCTTTTCCCAGCTCACGGAACGTCTTGCCAAAATTGCTGGGCTTAACAAGCGTCATGGGGATGAACAGTTGCATACAAACTCGAGCAGCTTGGCGGGCAGCCGCATGAACTCCATACCGAACTCCCAATTAAATGTGGATCTAAAAGCTTTGGACAAAATCGTGAGCAACCTGTTGGAGCAGCATTCGGCAGCTGCCGGTGCAGCCGGCAGCGGCAGTAAAGCAGCCGTCAATTTGGAGGCCGGAAGCCGCACTCCGCCCGTGCAACGTAAGCCATCAAAGAAACTTAATCGTTGGCGTCCACTATCCCGCTCAGTGCACAGTTTCAAGCGTGATGAAAGTCGAGAGTACGCAGGTGGCAACTTTACCCAGTTGCAAGAACGCAGTGAGATGCAGGCAGCCCTTTCAGCAGCTCAGCACTCACCCAATATGCCAACGATTATGGAAAGCAGCGCCAGCAGCCCGACTCCCAACAATGCCCAGCAGCTGGCTCACAATCCATGGACAGCTTCACTAGAGCGTACCCCAGGTGCGGTGCGGAATATGCTACACAACATCAGTCAATCTGCCACAGTTCCTCTGACTAGCACTGGACAGGTGCAGGAGGATCAGCTCAACTTGACACAGAACTATGTGGGCTAATTGAGCACAACTTATATTGAAATTTTGTACCAGCAATATTTTGTATGGTGTATACATATCCATTTGCTTATGAAACATGTTAATAAAGAGCTAAAATGTCAAAACATATTAAAAATAAAGTTGGGTTGGATTTTTAAAGTTTATTTTTTGGGCCCTGTCTGCTAATATTATAGAATACGAAAAATTTATAATTAATTACTCAATTAGGCAAATTAACATAACCGATATTAGTAAAATAGAAAAAAATGGTGACAAACAGGATCATTCATGAGATTTAACATAATTTATGTAATATTTGTTTAATTTCAATAAGTTTTGCTTTCAAAATGATTGAAGTTCATGCTAACCGCTTAAGTGGCAAGTGCCGCAGACACCACAAAATGTCAATTTTCTGTAAGAGTAACAGTTAATAAATTTGTAGGGCTATAGGAGGAGGTAAAATGAAAGAGCACCAGGCACTCAACATTGAGTGATGATGATTTTTGTGTAGTTAGTGTCTGTAACGCTGTCATCATCAGAGATTCAACCACAGTCGAGCCAGATGAGAGGACTAATAATGAAGTCGCTTCAAGAAGTCTGTTCGTTGCCAGGCCTGTAAATTCGAATGCAGTGTGAAAAGAGATTGGGAAAAGTAAAAGTAATAAGTGGCTGGAATTTAATTTTAAATGAACTCTGATTAAAGTAATTGCAAGGAAAGTTGGTCAACAATTGAGATTTTTCTTGTAATCTTTAAGAACTGGTAGTGAAATATTATCGATTATTTGTATAGTGGCTTCATGGTCAAATTTTTTAGAACTCGTCGTAAATTATTAATTTAACAACCCATTGGTAGTGAACAAGATATTGACCCACTCGAATGTACATTGCTAAAACAAAAAAAAATATTCTAACCATTTTTTGGTGTCCCAACTCGCAAACTGGCAACGTAGCGGCGATAGTTAATGATTGCCCTTGTGCTTTATTGACGGTAATTGCAAAAGCAAGAAGCAAAGGGAACTCTGGATGAAGAAAGGTAAATGGCTTGAAATAAATGGAATAGTGATATCAATAAATCTTAAGTTGCGAATAAGCATCGCCATTGATGCAACTTACAATGTCAATTTTTTGGGGGAGCTCCAACGAATTTAGAAATTGATTCGCTAACTCGTTTGTTTTAAGCATTCAAGAACATATTAACCAGTTTTTGTTAAAGAAGAACATGAAAAATCCCGAAAACCTTGTATCGTCACTAAATCAAAATGAAACACTCTCAACACTCAGGATTTTCATCAAAATCGTTTCATTCATCGTTTTCAGAGCAAACAAACACACACATATACATACATTATCTTTTAAATACTTATAAGATTGGTATAGATTAATAAGAACCTAATCAAAACATATGTATATACATATTTATGAAAACATATTAGAACACATACACACACATGCGCACAAAAAAAGCGTCACTATATGGAATAATTGCTTTCAAATATCTTTAGTGATTATTATCCGATTGCAATAAATTTTATCAAATTAATAGGCTCGGTCTCTTTGAATCATCACACGAGCCAAGTCTAAAGTCAAAAAAAAAATGCATTAAGCTACGGTGGAGCAACCTCGACAGTAGGAGACCCTGTACTTTTTGAGTGCAAAGCGTTCACTGTAGATTTCAATTTCAATAAATATCAACAGATGGCGCCACTACGAAGATGTTTCATATGATAAGCACAGAGGGCGCTAGCGTCTCTTCTCTTCCTTTTGCCCGTAACATTGTAAGTTGAATAGCTTCCGCGTTTACCATTTGAATGAAATTTTCAGGATAGGTTCGGTCTATAGTGTATATTATATGTACAAAGAACCAAAACGGTACCATTAAAGGTGCTCGAAATTTTGTATTTCGATTTCTGTGGGCAGATGGGGGCGTGGCAAAAATCTAAAACAAACTTGATCAACTAGAGATATAGATGAATCTACATGCCAATTTTGGTGTCTCTAGCTCTTATAGTCTCAGAGATCTAGGTGACACAAAAAGGGTCAGACAAACGGACAGACGGACATGGCTATATCGACTCGGCTGTTGACGCTGATCAAGAATATATATACTTTATGGAGTCTGCCACGCCTCTTTCTGCCTGTTACGCACATTTTTTTTGCACAAACGTAATAGACCCTTTTGTACTTTTTTAAAGTACAGGGTCTAAAATAACTTAACTCTCTAATGCTTAGCCCCACCTTTAGACGGAGTCAACTTAAATATCTAGAAAGATTCTTACAATATTTGAAGTATTATATGTTAGCATGTGATTATAGATGTAATTGGGCTTAACTTTTTTTGTTTTGCAGAAAAATTACTTTAAAGTGATTTTTGACGAAATAAATGCAATAAATCACAGATTTTTAGATCAAGAAAATAACCAATAATAAAGACACTGGCTGGTAGGAAATAGAGTCATTAATTAAATTATGTAAAAATATGCTTAAGAAAAATTAATTATGCTTATCAAAACAAACCCGACTAAAGGCACTGTTTGGCATTCCGCTTAACTGCTTTTGTTATTATTCGAAAGGATGAAAATTTTGTTGTTAATATTGATATTTATGTGATATGTAGTTCAATATCTCGGAAATTGGAGGTTTTTAATATATCGTAAATAAGAGGGTGGAATAATGTTTTGGCAAATAGCAATTGGCAAATTGTCTGCTGAAGCTGATTTTGGTAAGAAAAATACTATTCGTGGTTATTCCAAAGAGTTTGTTGGTTCTGCTTTCGGTGTAAATATTCTCTTCCGTTTTATGGCGTGACACAAAAAGAGTGCGTTTATCATCTTCCTATGTGGGAGCTCAACCATTCTTATCACGAGACTTGGATACTCAAATCCAGAAAGGAGGCCGATGGAATCGGAAAAACAAAGAAGATATCGAGATAAAATGCCCATTGATAATCAAAGAATATAAAAGGCATATGGGCGGTATGGAGTAGTGACAGGACTTATTGGACATTACCACATACGTATGAAAATCAGAAAGTGGACAATTCGCATTTTTTATTAATCATTAGATATAGCCATGGTAAATGCGATCGTACTTTACCATCGTCTTGTCGGGATCGCCCAACATCACTGTCTGCATCAACAAGACCCTCAATTTAGAAACGTTTGTTCCCAACCACGATCAGATTCTTCATTGGTGTAAGATTTTAGAGCGATATGGCTAAAATATGTGCAAAATGTGAAGCCTTAAAAATTATTTTTTTTAAGTTTCTTAACAAAAATTTATGTAATTTAGATCTTCAAAGTTTTTGTTTAATTTTACATTGTATATTAAAGAACTAAAATTGAATAGCAAGCAACTAATTTATTAAAAAAATTACGAGGGAATGCCCAACCTAGCCTAAAGGTATTTTCACCTCTATTAGGTAAGCTAGGCGTCTAATTAAGACATCGTCTTCAGATTCGTTAATTTTGACCAAAAAGTAGTCTAAAATGATTTTGCCATCACGATAGGAAAACAAGGCATTAGAAGGTTAATCTGCGAGATTTATAATTTATAATAATATAAGAAGTCTTCGTGCCGAATTTGGTGTCCCTAGTTCTTACCATCTCTGAGGAGCTATCGTTCATACGGACAGACAGACGAACATGGATATAGCCTTCTACATGGATAGCCTTCTGATGCTGATCAAGGATATATGTTTATGTTAAATGTAAATATGTCGTGCTGCAATTGTACTGAATTGTAAATTTTGATAATCTTTTCATGTTCTAATATACCCTGTGGGTATATAGCTGTTAGAAATATTCCTCATTTTCACCTCACATTTCTTTCCGAGATTTCAGCGAGAGTAGCGAACCGGGTGTTGGCGAGCAAAGCGAGTGGTTGTAAAGTCTCTAGTATAGATATAAATTAAAATATCAATTTTGAGATAAGACGTTCCCTAAAGCCTTTTACGACTATTGGGCCTAAAAGCCTAAAATCGATAGACTGAAGAGTAGACAGCCCGGCTGGGTGCCCATATGCCTATGCATGTGAGTCACGTAGTCCCCAATAGATGTACACTTGGTAATGGTGAGACAGCAACAGCATAATACATGTCGAACTTGGTAACCGGCACATGCTTATTTAGTTGTTAAAGTGCTCGCCTTTATACAGGTCTGAATATAATGCTTTTATAACCCACTCACCTGTCGCTCCATGACGCCAGCCAATTGTTCGCGTTCCGAATTCCGATAGTATCCGGTCAGATTGGCGCCCAGTCGCATGGTCACCTCGTACCGCGTCTTGCCGCTACGTGCTGCATTGCGATTGCTTTTCAGATTTAAGTAGCTGGAACTGGAGATGGAGCTTCCGTCATAGGCGTTGTCGAATTCACATGCACGATGGCAATTACTGGCACTGGTATCTTCAATGCATCCTGTACATAAAAAAAAATTGTATGAAAAAAAAATCAGGTAAATGTAATTTGAACTTAAAGGTAACAATACTGCATAAATATGGAAGTTATACTGGTACTAACCATGAGTACTTAATCTTTCTTAAATCATAGCTTATAAATAGTTTGCATACGACCGAAAGTGGTCAGCAAAGTTAAATAATTTAATAAGGCTGCTGGCAAGGCGTGGCCACGGCCACACAAATTGCTGTAGATTTTCATTGCACCACTTTGAGGATTCTAAAAATGCAATAAAAGACAATAAATCGCACAAAAATGTGAGAAACATTTAAGGAAAGTGCCAAGCATACGCAAGGACAACAATCGTCGGACGGCACATTGCTTGTGACCCACATTAGCAATGCATTTCCCACCTGACCCTAGGCGAATCGGGGAAAAACTATAATAAAAATCGATTACATTGTGATTCTAAGGGAATACTCACGGCATTTGGATAGATTATTGTTCCTATGACAGATTCAGATAAAAAATGGTTAAGATAAACTTTACTCATTGGTTTGTTAGCAAAATGTCAGCTCATCATGTAAATAATAAATACGAGTGCTTGACCAGGGGATTTCCTCACCAACAATATTACATTTAACAATTCTGCACACCTCGACTACCAATTGATTTAACATTGTTCACACTTGTAGGCAACAGAGTTCTTAACTTTTTTTATGGTCCTCGGATAGCGACACATGTTCTGTATGCAATAACAAAACGGAATTCTTCCATGTGCTTTCCAGATAGATTCAAAGCTTCGTGCTAATCATGAACATATGGGATATGGTGTAATGTCTTCTTCAATGCGTTACACATTTCGTGACAATATTAAAATACCCTTTAGGATATAAAAATCGCCAAAGTTAATGAAAATACTATCTTAATATTATTTTAATTAAATTTTCAAAAAAATTTAATAATGTGCAGTGTTTTTTGAATATTTGGTTAAGCTCTGCTTATTTCCCCTTGTCACTTGGTGTGACAGCTGTGGGTTTCGTGCCTTTGCAACATTTGCAATCAACAATAGGCGTGCCATTATGCCCTGAGATAACCTTTCCACTTGCCGGTTAAATGACGCGACAATACCATCTGCACTTGACAATACCATGGTCCTGGGTCTGCTTGTGAGCCCCTGCAGAGCCTCCGCCCTATTTCCCCCTCATTTTCCAGCTCACTTGTGCATTTTCAATGCTTAATTATTTCCGTAATTAAATTTTTGCATGCAGAACTTCGTTTTTATTTTCCTCAGTCTTTGCATTTCCATAGTTTTTTATCTCGCTCTATTTTCTCTCTTTTACTCTGTAAGTCCTATTTTTCCTTCTCTTTCATATCAATTTACCTTGGAGTCTGTTATGTCTCACATGCTTCATTTATTGTTGCTTGTTGAGCTGATTAAATTGATTTGATTTGTGTGGAGTTCACTTACCCTGTGTGGTCTCATTTATTTCTGGTATTTCGCATTTGGTGCCCTTATAGCCAGATGGACAGTGGCAGGTTATAGCCGCATCACCAATGTGCCTGTAATTGAAATTCCGATTTAATTTTTCAAAAATAATAAATATAGGCACTTATATGTCTATAACTACATATAAGTACTTAATAGTATGAGCGAGCAGTATAAAACTATTTCTAGAATTTTTTTTGAGTGCTTTACATATTTTATTATTTAGATTTGAAAAATTTGTTTATTATACCCTGAGGGGGTATATTAAGTTTGTTAAAAAAAAAAGTGTGTAACAGGCAGAAGGAGGCGTGGCAGACCCCATAAAGTATATATATTCTTGATCAGGGCGAGAAGCTGAGTCGATATAGCCATGTCCGTCTGTCCGTCTGTCCTTCTGTCCGTCTGTCCGTGTAAGTAACAAGATCTCAGAGATGGTAAGACCTAGGAACACTAAATTTGGTATGAAGACTTCTTATACTTGCACGCAGATCAAGTTTATTTTAAATTTTGGAAGCCACGCCCCCTTCGCCCACAAAGTGAAAAAAATTATAGCACTGGCAATTAACGAGCTAGGGATTTGAGCATTCGGCAGGAACAATACTTGTACTGAAATGGATGCATCGTGAAAATTTGATCAAGATCGGATAATAAACACTGAAGATATCCGCAATTTTTTAATTCTTTAATTGAATGTGTTGTTGTTGCTGTGAATTTACACTCTCTCTTATGTCCTCAATCGTTGAAGCATGTACATATACATATGTATATACATATGCATGAAAGCGCGCGCTGTGTTACTAGTTATTAGAAAATTTGAGTGGCGTTCTCTATTTCCTCAGGGTATTCTACTGTCGGGCTCTCCCGACTGAATGATATATTTTTTTAGCTGTTAAAAACATTTTATCTAAATATTATATAGTTTGACATATTATTAATATTGCTTCATTGTTCTATATTTATTGTTTTGCTGAATTTATTTTTGAGGAAAATGAATGTTTCAAACCAATATCAATTGGATTAGACGGTAAGACCAGCTATCGATAATATGTCTTGTTATATTAGAACCGTTGAAGTGCGGTTCTGATGGTGCCCTCTGCTAAAATCAATTTCTCAACATTTAAGCTGACATTTTAAGTGGAGTCATGGCTCTTTTTAAATAATTTTTTGTTTTGCCCACAGCAACTGGGGTTGATCCGTTACTTTCGATTTCAAGTAAACGCAAAAAACGCATTCGCCTGATATTCAAAATGCTTGAAAAGACATCTTTTGATTTTGTGGGCGAAATTAAGCCGAGTGGATCGTAAATTGTTGATAAGGCAGACCCCTTGGTGCGTCAAGTTAGAGGTTTGACAAGTCATTGTTGTATAGATGTTCAGAAAAAATATATATAATAATAAATGTTGACATCGATGTTTAGACCCTGTACTTTAAAAAAGTACTAATGGGTCTATTACGTTAGTGCAAAAAAAAATGTGCGTAACAGGTCGAAGGAGGCATGGCAGACCCCATAAAGTAAATATATTCTTGATCAGCGTCAACAGCCGAGTCGATATAGCCATGTCCGTCTGTCCGTCTGTCTGACCCTTTTTGTGTCACCTAGATCTCTGAGACTATAAGAGCTAGAGACACCAAAATTGGCATGTAGATTCATCTATATCTCAAGTTGATCAAGTTTGTTTTAGATTTTTGCCACGCCCCCATCCGCCCACAGAAATCGAAATACAAAATTTCGAGCACCTTTAATGATAGCGTCTTGATTCTTCATACATGTAATATACAGTATGGTCCAAACGTGTCCTGAAAATTTAGGATGTAAAAAGCAAAGTGCTTTGAAGCTTAACGACTTCTTGGAAATAATTTTTAGGCCAGTATACTTTTAAATTAAATGTTGACACATTTTTAGAAAATATATGAATAAAAGCTACTTTAATACGATAAACAATTGTTGGGTATTTCCGTTCACTAGGGTGGGTCAATAAATACACGTTTTAGCTTGAAGACGCAGGCTTTTTTTAAAATTGTTTTTATAAATTAACGATGTCCTTTTTTATGTTTACGCACTTTTCCCAAGGAGTCGGCTTCTCTTTGAAGCCAATGAAAAAATCTTTTTTTTGAAACTCCATACGTTTTACAAAAACGTTCGCAGTTTGAAAACAACTTCCTACCCCCGAAAATGTTTTTAAATTTTTGTAAGAAAAAGAAATTGAAGGAAATCAGGTCTGGTAAATTAGGTAGGTAGGAAGCATTCGAACGTAATTCATGTAATCTGACAACTGCATCGACGTCATAGCTATGTTTCGCTTAGTTTCCAAACTTAGGCCCAGCCGGTAAAGTACAATTTTTATGATTTTCTATATGAAACGTGTGTGACTTGTGCTTCTTTGCAGTTTTGTTTACCAATCGGATAGTACTAACACTTTACGAGGATTTCCGCAGTAATTACGTCTTTATTATAGCCATATTTGACAGCGGTAACAGGGTTTGCTTTTATTTACTCATGCATGTTTTGCATTTAAAAATAATAATCGAATTCCAAATGATAGTACGCATTTGTCATTTTATGGATAAATTGTAATATGTGTAATTAAAAAATATTTTAAAAATAATATATTCTAATTGATATATAAATACAATTGTGAAATTTTTCTCAGTCGGTAGCGCACACATTCTTCAAACACGGGTATTTATTGATCCACCCTCGTATATTCATTTGCACAACATCACTTCTGCCAATTCATTTATATTGTTCTTTTTCAAGAATCTGTCTATCTCAAATTCATTAAGTTTATTATAATGGGTAAAGAGCAAACATTTTAGATTAGGTATATTTTCTATTGACGGTACTTACTTGCATGTGCCGCCATTTTGGCAAATGTTTGTATGCGCATCCGTGCAGAGTGGACCATGTCCACAATCGCTGCCACTAAATCCGGCAAAACAGGCGCATCCATAAGAGCTGCAATAAGATTTGAATGAACGATACGTATGTGATTCATTAGTATTTCGTAAGGGAATTCTGCATTGTCTACTTTCTACTTTATTTATAATAAACAGTTACTCTCTCTCTCTCTCGCTTTTTCTTGACAGAGATGAGCTATCATGAATGAAGAATGAAGAAGACAGAATTGGCATCAAATTATCTCTTAGTTTGCGACTTGGCAGCAAGTGAGGACTTTGTAAGTTTCTCAAACGTACACTAATACATACATATATATGTACATATATACATATACATAGGTATAGATATGGGGAGTAGTTTGAGCTACGTGCTTAACTATTCGCCTTTTTAATTTTAGCGTAACATCATTAGAACTGAATGCTAAGGTCAAACACTTAACCCCAGGCAATAATTTAAATAACTTGGCGTCAAGGACACGACAGTCACATGCACAAAATTAAGAATAATAAGGGTGAAAGGGAAAGCAAGACTTGAGAAGGCTTTACGCACTTGTTAAGTTCAATTACGAGCAAACAAGTAAGGCAGGAATAGATGTCCTTAAACATTCGCACGTCTCCTGATTTATGTAAACAGTGTAAGGAGACTGTAAGAGTCAAAAATTTGCAAATAAGATTTTATGAAACAAACCAAAAGTTGGTTAAAAAAAATTGGGTTTTCTTGTAAATAAATTAAAACGAAATTTATAATATATGAAAATATATTTACAGCCATGCTCATACAATTGGCACACAAAAATATGCAAGTTTGAGATGATTTTGTGTATTAAATAAATATCGTAGGGAATAAAAGTTTAATGTTATTTCGCAGCCTATTATATTAGCTAGTAAATATAGAAAAAAACCTTTATTAAATTCAAAAAAAATATATAAGAATTAAAAAGAAAACTCAAAAGTTTCCTGCTCATATAATTAGCACAAAAATTTAGAGGTTTAGTTTTTTCGGAAAGGATACTTATTTTTCATGTTTTATTGTTACATTTCATTTTACTAAATTCAATTTATTTTTTAAAAAAATGGACAGTGAAAATAGGTAAATATTTCAAGAAAGTTACCATATTTACCAGATAAGGTAATCAGACCTAAAATCAACTAAAACATATCAAAAAATGCAAGGTTCCAAAAAAATGGTCTATAATGCACTTGCATTTGTTTAAAGGAGCTTATATTATTTGAATGAAAGTAAGGATAGGAAGCCAAAGTCTCGAAAGACCGATTTCAGCATCGACAGGATCACAGCTCGAAATAGTAATTTTTACCAATTTAGGTTGATTATGGTGAAAATAAACTATTCAGAGATCTGGTCTCCAGATGATTAATTGAAGCTTCTCTCATTGGACACATCAGCAGAAGGAAAAGGCATCGTTGTAGACCTGTGCAACGAACAAAGGCTATATACGTGCTGAAAATAGAATATATATTTAGATATATATATGTATTTAATTCGCTTTTCCTATCGCGTAAATTTGAATTAGTAATGCTTTAAATCACAGATATTAATTCACGCTAACAAAACATTCCTGCTGACAATCTAATTGGGACTCCGGCTTAGCTAAAACTTGCAGCAAATAAATAACAATCAAGTTCAAATAACGGTGGAAAGTGGGTTCGACTAGGGGCTACTGTGCAATTAAAATTTTCAGTGAATCCTTTCAATGTTTCCTGTTATCGCTGGTATATTGAATATATTAAATTAAAAAAATATATTAGGCATGTAGACATTATATGTGCACTTAATATCAAAATATATATTTTCATATTAAGCTTCTTGCATTTATAGTCATTATGTAATAAGTACGCTGCATGGATATTAAAATATTATTGAAGTATAGACATACAATCTTTATTGATTGTATGTAAATTATACCCAAATTAATTAATATATCAAAAGGTTTTTCTCTGCACTTAATTGTCAAACAAATTTAATTATATACATATTTAAGCCATGTTAAGAACAACTCTTTTTAGTCATGAAATGTGTGCAGGGTATAAAAAGGTTGTCTAAAGTTTGTGTGTTGAATAATTGCGCATCCTTTGCCATTTGTTTTACACTCCCTATTTACCAGTTGTGCTATATGTGTTGTATTGTGTTTGTCTGTCTGTTGCTCGTTTTTCAACGCGAAACAATCACAATTGTTGTGTTTTGTGTCACGCGTCGTTGACACATGTCAACAGAAATTAATTTTTAGAAACATTTGCAAATTGTCGAACACAACTATGTTAAAGCCTGGCTGCCAATTCATAAGAATTTAATAACAGACAATTCAGAGTAAAAATTTGGTAAAGTTCGTCACTAAATTGACACTAAATATTTCGTTTAAGTTAGCTGTGAGCAAAGCAACAGAAAACATAATCTAATTGATCTGCTATTATCACTATGGGCAAAATAAATACATTAGCTTATAGTCGCATGTGTGAATATTGCATACATGTTAAGTATACGCCGTGTATGCCACAAGCAATAAAATAAACTTTTTCGCTTTCATTTTCTTTTTTTTTTGCCAAAACTTTAACGAAACGAAAGAAATCAAAACGTGCCTAAAGGGCGACAAAAACCTAAGTTGCCGACATTTGGCAAATACTTTAACTCTTTCTTTTTTTCCTGTCATTTGTTGGTCGGACTTGTTGAACTTTAATGGGCATTCTTGATCCGAACTGGGCAACCAATAAATTTTCAACCAATAACCATATTGAGGCACTGAGAGGTGTTTTCTCTTGTCTGTTTTTGTTAGCCATAAATTAAATGCACATTTCAATACCCACGAAAAACGTTAATAGCGCCTTTTGTTATCTTAAGCAATTTATCATATCAGTATGTGCCCACAACCACGGCCATTTTTAAGGGCCACACATTGACCTACTGCCACTGATTTTGTTGTTGGGCATCTCAAGTATATATGTAAGTAATTGCGCCTTTGTCTAGCGGAAACTAATTTCCGTTCTGTGTGTTCTGTGTTCGAGCATCTGCGGTGCGATTGCATTCTGCACCATCCTGTAAAAGGTCCTTGCATATCCTGCCGCCTGTTACGGAAACGGTTGGTCCAACAATGCCACATGGTTGGACTCCAAAGCTAGTTTACTGAAAAAGTGCTACCAAAAAAAAAAAGAATTTGAGTCAGAATTTTTAAAAAAAATCCCGTTCTGAATAGTTTGTTGCAGTGATTAAAAACCCAGCGAAAATCTCTTAAGATATTCTTTTAAACTGTTGCCATTATATGCATTTATACATTTCTCTCTTGAGCTCTGATAAAGGCAGGGTGTTAAAATAGAAGAATATGAAAAAATGCAAAAGCCGTATCTCTGTCAATGGTTTTGCATTTTTAACGGTTCGTTGAAAATCACCTGCAGCTGTTTGCTCGTGTGACGCAGTATATCTGCATATTTTTGGTGTATTTCCTATTTTTCGTTCAATTTTTTGTTGGAGTTTTTACATTTTTTTGGTAAGATCTTTGCCACATGAAATTTGCATTCTTTTCTTGGTATTATTATTCTATTTTATACCCTTACAGAGGGTATTATAATTTTGTCACGCATTAGAGGAGGCGTGTCAGACCCATAAAGTAAATATATTCTTGATCAAGACTACGAGCTGAGTTGATATAGCCTTGTCTGTCTATCCGTCTATCTGTCCGTCTGTTTCTTTGTAAACTAGTCTCTCAGTTTTGAAACTTGGTACAGGTCCGTCTTCTTGCTGCATCCAGTACATATATCGGAACCGGCCGGATCTGATCACAATATCATAAAGCTGCCATTGAAATGATCTTTTCGAAATCACTATTTAGTATAAAAAGCTTTTTTGATTCTCAAGATACCTCAACCAAATTCACATATTTTTCGTTTGATTCAGTTCCACACATTGTTACCAAGGAACGATCGGTTCAAATCAACATTTAGATGTCAAATTTTTTTGTCTTTTTAGATATCTATCTTAACCAAACTCACACATTGTGTGTTTGGCATTGATCAAAACAGGCTGACTGTGGTGCAAATCGGAATACTATATCACATAGCTATCATACGAACGATCGGTTCGAAATTATGACGATATGTGTGGGCAGCGGAAGAGTAGTGTTTGATTTTGACATCAAGCCTAAGCTTCTTTCCAAGGGGGGCATTAAATTTTATTTAAATTTTAAATACTGTTCAACAATTAAAGCAGCGTGCCAAAAGCTGTTACATTTTTATGAGTAGCAATTCGAGTTCTGCTGACAGATAAGAGCCGCGCAATGAGTGCAGAGTTAAGAATACAAAGACTGCAGTCGCTTGGCTTATGGCAGCAACTAACTATTAATTTCCAAGACAGTCACACATATATTTTCAAATTCATATATGTCTGTGTATTTTTTTGGCAGACAATGGCCTGTGGATGCCATGAACATGTCATACAAGAACTTGTGACAGCAGCCAACATTCTCTCAGTAAACCAAACTGAAGAAAACTTTGATTTCAATCGTACACTGAGAGAAAAAGTTCTGGGAGATATCAAAATACTAGCAAAACAAATTTTTATGAAAAACATCTAATGCTATTTTAGAGTCGACTAAGTAGATCTTTTCACTTTTTAGCACGAGTGTAGTTCGGCTTATGATAACATTTTGTAATTGGTTTTTGACAAAAAGCCAAAAAGCAGCACCAGGACAATGAAAAGCAGCCAGTTGTATTTCAAATGTATACAATTATAAAATATAAGCTGAAGCGGCGACTTGGGCTTAAGGCAAGGATGTATAGAGAACATCCCATATTAGCATTTGAATTACAAATAAGCAGAGACCTACTTAAATATTAATAAATGCATGAAAAATATTCGGAAAAAATTATTTTAAAGTGAACTAGTCATACAAAAAAAAAGGATTACATTATTCATTTATTTTTATTATGAATTAAACTGGGTAACTCTTAATATTTATTATACCCTGAGGGGGTATATTAAGTTTGTTCAAAAAAAGTATGTAACAGGCAGAAGGAGGCGTGGCAGACCCCATAAAGTATATATATTCTTGATCAGGGCGACAAGCTGAGTCGATATAGCCATGTCCGTCTGTCCGTCTGTCTGTCTGTCCGTCTGTCCGTCTGTCCGTGTGAACAACGAGATCTCAGAGATGGTAAGACCTAGAAGCACCAAATTTGGTATGAAGACTCCTGATACTTGCACGCAGATCAAGTTTATTTCAAATTTTGGATGCCACGCCCCCTTCGCCCATTTTGTTAATTATCAAGCTAGAGACATGCGCTTCGGCAGGAACAATACTTAGGTTCATAAGGATGCATTGTGAAATATCAAGATCGGATAATAAACACGGAAGATATCCGCAATTATATTATTCTTTAATTTAATGTGTTGTTGCTGTTGTTGTTGTGAGTTTTCGCCTCTCTCTTTCTCTCTTTCAAGTTATCAAGCGATAGAGATGCCACGTTATTAAACGGGGTACCTGGGTTCGAAACCCAGTAAAAGCATGCTTAAATTCTTTAATTTTTTTTTTTTATTTTTGTTATACATTTAGAATTGTGATTTTATGTTTTTATTTAGTTATTTTGAAAATAACGTGCTCATTGTTGCCTCGACCTTTAAGAACAAAACAGACAGCACAAATACGAAACACAAATATAATTAATATAAAATTTGAGTGACGTTCTCTACTACCTCAGGGTATTCTACTGTCGGGATCTCCCGACTGAATGATATATTTTTTTCAATGAAGTTCTCAAATGGAGAGGAGATGAACTTTAGTCAAAAGATCTCTATCAAATTTTTACAATTATTGATTTTTATTGTAATGAAATTCCCGAGTGCAAGCGAGTGCATTATATAGTAACTAAAGGGCTCACCCTCACTTCGCTCGCCAACACCCAGCTCGCAACGTTCGCTGAAATCTTTATAAAAAATGTTAAGTGGAAATGAGCAACATTTCTCAAAGCTAAAGTCGGACCTGTTATAATTTTTTATTGAAAAGCGGGAAACGTTAAATGCCGCTTTCAATTTTTCCCTGTAATTAGACTTAAAGTAGTAGCAGTACTTTATGTAATACAGAAAATTTAGACTTCCGCTAATCGCTGCTTTAACTTTGAAAATGGCAGAAAATGTAAAAATTGGCGGGAAAACGCACATAGCCGTCCAATTGCACGATAATTAAATCTGAGTTATATAAATAAATATAAAACTCTTTGTCCTGACTGACTGACTGTTTTACTGACTTAGACATCCCTTTACCCAAACGGGTAAAGATATCGAGCTGAAATTTTCACAAAAAAAAACTCTTTATTTATAAAACTCTTCGTCCTTTTATAGAAAAATGGATTGGCTAATTTGTTTTTGAATTTAAAACCGTAAGGGTTAATACAGTGTAGTAAGCTCGGCAGTGGGAAACCGTGTAGTAAAATAAAGAGCACCAAGTGGTAAAAAACAAATAGCTGGAAAACGCAAATAGTGGTGAAAAGCAACCACCCCGTATTTTGCACATTTTACCGCTAGCTGCTCTGATTCGTTCTTTTTCCCGATGGTTTAATAATTTGTTTGTTGAATAGCTTCCAAATTTTTTTTCCGCTCTAGATGAATGAGATGAGATGACTTTCAGGACAGATTTAAACTATGTATAGTGTAATTATATAATTTGTGGGAATACTTTAAGCGCTAACATTAAACGTGCCTTTGTAATTCGTTTCCCACAATTTTTTTTATACCCTGTGGGTATATTAAGGAAGGAGGTGTGACAAACCCCATGAAGTATATATATTCTTGATCTGGGCGACAAGCATAGTCAACATAGATGGGTGTGTCTGTCTGTCTGCCTGCCTGTCTGTACGTCCGTATGAACAAAAGGATCTCAGAGATGGTAGGACCTAGGAACACCAAATTTGGTATGCAGCCTTCTTATACTTGCACCCAGATCAAGTTTATTTCATCCTTTTTGGATGCCACGGCCTCTTCACCCACAATATGAGAAAAACCATAACTCTGGTAGTTCTCAAGATAGGGACTTCGGCATGAACAATACTTGAATGACAATGGATGCAGACGGGAGATCATGGTTTGAATCCCAGCGCGCCTAACTTCTATACTTATTTATTTTTTAAATTTTTGTTATACATTTAAAAAATTTTTTATGTTTAGAAGAAAATTTGTGTGGCATTTTCTAGTATCACAGGGTATTCTACTGTCAGGCTCTCCCGACTAAGTGATATATTATTATTTGTGGGTGTTTTTTTTTGCTTTCGTGTTGCAACATTCTAAAACAAACTTGATCTGTGCAAAATGTAGAAGATCTAGGTGTAGTGTCTTTTGCTCTTACTGCCTATGAGATTTAGGTGGTAAAAAATGGACAGATAGGCAGACAGAAGAATTGCTGTTAATGTTAATTAAGAATGTACACATGTACATATATCCTTCTTCAGTTCTGACACGCGATCTTCTGCCTATAATGTACTTTTTGTTAACAAACTTATAGAGCAACTTATGCGTTTCTACACCCAGATTCATGAGCTCCAACTAGGCAAATGAGGTGACGCACGACAATTGGCATACAAAATCGTACTGCACAGTGGCTTGAGAAGAAGAAAGTGGGCAAACGTTAAATGCAGCCAGATAGAGATTAATTCATAGCTTATAAACCTGACTCTCTGTAATTTTAAATCTTAGATGAGCCATCCCCTTCGCTATCAAATCGCAAAAGAACCTAATTCTGGCATACTTACATGAGGTAATATAACACCACCGCTAAAATTTGATCGCAATCGGCTAATGAACACGAAAGATTTTCGAAGACAATTATTCAATTATACAGCGTCGGCCCTAATAGGTGTCGCACTTTTTTTGAGCTCCACTGTGCTAAAACAAAGTCGCACAGACTAACTCCCGTTATTATTTCTTCTTCTTACGTTTGTTGTGAAATCAGTTTTCTTAGAAGTCAGCTCAAATATCATACTTATATTGGAAGTGTGTTCACTATGGAAGCAAAAAGAGATCTCGTGAAATATTTGCATTTAGACGGAAAAAAGACTACCGAAATTGTGAATTCGTTAAATTCGCTTCAAAGCAACTGGAAGTGTTAGAATAGTAAAAAAAGGAGGGCGCAAAAGTACCGTTACTACTCCTGGTTTGGTTAAAACTGTACGTGAAAGAATAAGAAGAAATTGTGCAGTTTCGCGAGAGAAATGGCAAAGGAGCTTAAATGTGAGCCGTAAGACCATTCAAAATGTCATTAAAAATAAACCTAAGATTAAAGGTTACAAAAAAAACGTATTCACGGACTTACGGAATGTCAAAAAAAATGCGGCGGGAGAGAAGCTCTTGGATCCTTAAGCGACACGTAAGCTGCAATATCGATTTCTCTGACGAGAAGTTATTTCTCCTAAAGAAAAGCCACAACCCACAGAACGATCGTTGTTATTCGGCAAGCATGGTAGACATTCCAACTGATAAAAAAAAGCCATTGAGTTATGGTTTTGGGAGCTATATCTGCATCGGGAAAGCTCCCTCTGATGTTAATGAAAAAGGTGTTAAGGTTAATGCACAATACTATTTGGAAGAAGTTCTTGTTGGCCGTTTTCTGCCTTATACAACCAGGATGTTTGGAACTAATTCCTATTGCTTTCAACAGGACTCTGCTCAAAGGCTGTACAAAAACAACATTCCAAGCTTTATTCATGTGAATAAATGGCCTCCGTCCTCTCCGAATCTAAATCCATTGGACTTCTGCATATGGGGTTACATGTTGGCCATACTGAAAAATTAAAAAAACATAAAGTTGGAGCAATTCAAGAGTCTTTTACAAAAATTTGGGACGAAATACCCGACGTCGCGACGTCGTCCGTGCCGCGTGCAACGCATTTCAGAAGCGTTTAAGGCTGGTAAAAAAGCTAAGGGGGAGAGATTCGAGCTTGAGATTTGAATATGTAAAACCATAAGAAAATACTTCAACATATAGAAATAAATTGTTTTCGTTATAAAAATCCCGCTAGATTTTTTTTATTTGATTAACTAAGTGCGACACTTATTAGGGCCCACGCTGTATATTGAATTAAATATATTGTCGGGCTCTCTCTCCTCACTTTAATAACATAGAAGAAATATGCTTTAAAATATCTTTACCAAATCATCTTTGAAATTCAAAGCATTTAATTTGTCAATACAAATTTATATATAAATTAGCATGGTTACTTGTATAATTAAGTTAAACTCACTACATATTGAGAAATACAAGCCATACATTAGTCTCTCAGCAGCCATTAAATTATATTAAATTTGTTTGATACATATTTCATTCAAATGTATTAACATGGAAGTAGGCTCATACTGCACACTTCTACCGACCAGAAAACAAACACAAAAGTATGAGGAAAAGGAAGGCAAAATTACAACAAATTGTATGTGTGTGCGAACGAAATAAAATTTTTGCAGGTCGGGTAAAAGCCCTGTTGTATATTTTCTATTCACCTAATGCAATCAAATTAAATGCCATTAAATTTGATGGTTGTTTGCTTGCGTGTGTAGTATGCGTAAAGGGGTAGCGAGTGTAGCAATTGTAGCTGATTGTTGCCAATGCCTTGTGGCTTCTCCTGTTTTTTTTATAGCTTGACAATCGTAAAAAAATGTTGTTAAAAAATAAATTTGAATTTAAATTTTTATGGTTTTATTTTTTGTGTAGAGAAATTAATTTTTGGACATAACGAATACGAGAAA
Source organism: Drosophila putrida (assembly GCA_037043535.1). Lineage (NCBI taxonomy): Eukaryota > Metazoa > Arthropoda > Insecta > Diptera > Drosophilidae > Drosophila > Drosophila putrida. The sequence goes on along the minus strand of JBAMBI010000094.1, from coordinate 47,906 downwards.
TTAAATTGCCAAAAGAGATAATCAAGTTGGGAGATTCTGTCAAAAGACACGCGCAATGCTTACCAAAAATGACAACAGCCAATTAAAATTGTAAAGTTTTTTTTGTGTTGACAAACGAGTTCAGGTAAGTTTCTTTGGCTGAAAAAGAACTTTGAAGTCAAGAATGCGCTACATATGGCAAGAGAGTACACACAGGAAAATTAAAAGTGAAACTGCCACAAACTTTTAATTGAGTACGATGAGAGAATGAAAGCGAGAGAGAGAGAGAGAGAGACAGGGATAGTGCGTGAGGAACACCAGTGGGATGATGTGACAAAGACAGGTCAAAAATTTGGTTAAACAAAACTTAATTGCAATATGCAAAACACCAGCAGCCTTTCAGATGCCCCTCCGTTCCGCTTCATCTCACATGTGACGTTTCCTCGACTTTGGAAAAATGACAATGTTTGACAATGCAAACAATACATGCATTCTCATTTGGGGGGGAAATGGTGACTGGAAGCCAGATACGAATGACACTGACACAGTTGCCACCGAACGGATACCAAAAATGACTCATTGCACATATAACGCCCACAACATTGTCCTTCCTCCACCTCTCCTTTTACCTCACTAGTACTTCCTGAGTCTCTGTTTACTCTTGGTCTGAACCTGATCTCATTTAACGCAGTCAGATTGTTTACACAACTTGCAGCTGCAACGGCTACGCTTTTTGTTATTACTACATGCGAAAATACAACAACTCCGAGCTGAGTTTGCACGCTGTACATTAATGGCCGTAAGCTACCCGTCGTATCCCTTCATTGTACCCCTCTCACCCACTGCCCATGTGACACACAATTTACCACCGCTTGAACGTGGTCTAATTTCAGTTTTTACCCCTTCTGTTGTTACTGTTGTGATGCTGAACTGATTGCTGACCTGCCAAGGTTCGCCTTTAGCAGTTGGACGTCCTGTTTATACATATACCCTCTTAATATGAAATGACAATGTATCAACAGATATATATGATCCTAATTTAAAACTCATTGGGGGCTATGTAGATTGGGAGGTGAAAATGGCAGTTATGACAGAAAAGTTTAAACTTGACTTTTAAGACATCAATAGGAGCAGACGCGCCAGATAAAGCAGACCTATGAAGTACTTTAATAAATATGTGGGAATAGAAGTAACGACAGGATGATTAATTCGACAATCACATTAAATTGTTTCATATGTCGAGCCCTTCCCGCGAAAATAACGTAAGCGACAAATACAAATTGGCATAACACAAAGTTCATTTTCTGCGGATCTATAAGGATTTAAGCTATAATATTTTAACAGATGATGTGTTTTCAAAATTAGAACAATTTTGCATCAAAAAGTCCATTTCGAAAAAATGTCCCTTACGTTATTTTCGCGGGAGGGGCCCGATGTATTGTTAAATACTTTTCCTGTTTTGAGGTACCTAAAAAAATAACGTAATATTTAAATGCATAATATGTATTTACTTAAATTTACTTTTTATACTCTATTAAATAATAATAAAAGGGCTTACCCTTTAAATTTATTTTATTCCAGTTTCAACCAAAGCAGTAACCACAAAGCAAAAATGGAAAGCGAAAGGAAAAGAAACGGCCCTCATCAGTTCGATATGAAATCCTCTTTGTTGCTCCTCAAAGCGAAAACTTTTTCAATTAAACATTTCTTCTTAAAAATACAGACAGGCGCAGACATCCTTTAACAAAAATTCCAAAAGGGAATTCAATAAGTCGACTTACGGATTCCCTGCAGACATCTTTCAGTACTTTGTAATATATTTGTAAATTGTTCTGTATTGAGATGCAGTTAAATTACAAACTTTGTCCTCTCCAATTTGCAGTAGAAACTTAGATATTAAATTGACTATTTTTCTGACTGTTTGAGAGTAATTTAAAACACATTTTTTAAGGGTTCAGCCTAACATTTGTCTCTTTATAAGCACATCTAGTAAATCACATCTAGAAGTCGGACCCAAATAGTTTGAAACCCATACAGCATAGTAAATACAAATTGTTTGCAGCTGAATGGAACTTTTGCACCAGATTTATGCCACGCAAAAAACTGATGCATATTCTTAATCATCAATACCAACTAAAAATCACACATTTTTGTGTTTATAGTATATGGTATGTTGAGGACTATTTTTGTATTGAAAATTAAAACTCAGTGCCAACGAGATGGCCTGTCTACGCAAATGTTTATTGGTTATTGTTTATTATGCGTGCGCATGGTTTGTATTGCCTAGAGAGGATAAAGGACACAGGGAAAAGGTCTAAAACTGTATAGGCGCCGAGAAAGCACTGCCAGTGTTTTGAATATTTTATGCAAACTTTATTAGCAATAAAATGAACTTAACCGGCCAGCGCTAGTAACAAGCTCGTCAAAGAGTAATGAACAAATGGAAAATACGGAATTGCGCTTCAAATGACAACAACTACAGAATTATTCTCTAAATAAAAAGACAGAAACAATATTGATTGCAAAACGAAACAGAGTGTTGAAACAATGATAACAATTAGTTGAAAAGCTTATTGATTACCACAAATAAAAGAAAAATCAAGTAATTTCGTACTTGAATCAACAAATTCCGTTGTCAAAAGTCATACAAACACCAAAATTCTTGTTTCAACAACTAAATTATAAATTTCAAATATATCTTGAAATACTTGATATTAAGAGCGTTGGGAAGATTAGATCAAGCTTCTTCCTGAATGGTTTTAAAAAATTTTTGTGCTTGATACAATTCCGAATTTGGATTAATTTACTTCTTAATAACCTTAATTAAAAAGCGAATATTTCTTCCATTAAGATCACTTTAACTTAAAGTGAGATCTAAAATTAATTATTTATATACCTTTTTATCAAAATTTAATAACAATTCATTTTTAAATCAATCCCTTTTTAGACCCTGTACTTTAAAAAGTTCTAAAGTGTCTATTAATGTGCTTAAAGGGCAGACGGAAGCGTGGCAGACCCCAGAGAGTATATATGTATTTGATCAGCATGAACAGATTAGTCGAAATAGCCATGTCCGTCAGTATGACTGTCCCTTTTTTGAGTTTCTAGATCTCAGAGAGAGTTCCTAGATCAATAAGAGCTGGAGACATTAAATATGGCATGTACATTCATTTATATCTTGCATTGAACGAGTTTGCTTTAAATTTTTTCCACGCCCCCATCCGCCACCGGAAATTGAAAAGCAAAACTTCAAAGTCGATTTAATGCTAGCGACTTGATTTTTGGTACGTATAATTGACATTATGGGCCGAACCAATCCTGAAAATTGCATTCGAATCGGATCATAAACGCGGATGTTAATCAACTAACAATGTTACGGGCAAAAGGAAGAAAAAGAGACGCCAGCGCCCTCAGTGCTTATCAACTGATATCTTCGTAGTGGCGCCATCTATTGAAATTAATGGAAATTGAAACAATCTATTTGCTCTCAAAAAGTAAAGGGTCTTCTAATGTCGAGCTTGCTCCACCGTAGCTTACTGTATCTTTCTACTTAAGTCGATAGTGTTTAGCTCACAAATCAACCCCGTTTTATGCTTAAACCAATGCCAATTCGTTTAAGAATACATTTATATTTGTGCTTGAATTAAGAATGATTTTAATAAAAATTGTTGCATTGTTTTTATATCCTGTGGGATGTATTAAGTTTGTTAAAAGTATTTAAAAGTATGTAACAGGTAGATCGAGTCGTGTCAGACCAAATTGAATATATATAATCTTGAGCAGAATCAGAGTCGAGCGGATATAGCCAAAAATGGTGAGACATAGCTAACCCAAATTTGGTACGAAGCACAGTGGCGCCGTTTACGAAGTTGCGCTGCAAAAGTCCAAATTTGTACGAAGTGTTGAATAACCCATCTTTAGACCCTGTACTTTAAAAAAGTACAAATGGGTCTATTACGTTTGTGCAAAAAAAATGTGCGTAACAAGCAGAAGGAGGCGTGGCAGACCCCATAAAGTATATATATTCTTAATCAGCATCAACAGCCGAGTCGATATAGCCATGTCTGTCTGTCTGTCCCATTTTTGAGTTCCTAGATCTCAGAGACTATAAGAGCTAGAGACACCAAATTTGGCATGTAGGCATGATCCACCCCTTCCCCACAAATCGCTATATCATAACTCGGGGAACTTTAGATTTGAATGAATGATACTTAGGGCTATGGTATATACCACCACCGTCAAAATTTAATTACAATCGGATATTAAATACGGAAGATATTTGAAGACAATTATTGCATATGGTGATGGTAATATTTTGTGTATGTTCTTATGTCCTTACATATAAGTTAGGCATTTCTCTTGACACATTACCTTAGAAAACGCGCCGAGAACTGTATGTGGGTTTAGAGACGGGGTGTAAGAGCGGGGCTTTCAGGTAGCAACAGGGTTGGAGTGATGGAGTGGAAAGGGGGTGTCAACTTAAAAGAGTTTTGGCATTAATATTAATATTCAACAAGGCCGCCAGCGTTTTGCTCCTCGGGCTCTTCAATTAATGTTAATTATTCTAAGTAAGTCAGGCCACTTGCATGTCTTCCTTATATTTCGCATAATTTGCTCTCAAGGTTGTCTCGCAAATGTATAAAATTGATTTGTCCTTCTCGCTTACTGAATTTCTTACTCCATTTACTTCTCCATTATATCGTCGTCATTTGTTCTAAGCATTCATAATTGCCTTTAAATTGTAAAATTTGTTGACGGCAAAATTAAAATGGTCTAAAGCCATTGAAAAAGTTCTTCGATTCACCCTAGGGCTTGTTTTGTTTATTATGCTAATTGAGCTGGAACCTTCTAGTTAAGGACAATGCTATGTACTCTTGAAGTGTAACAGTTAGAAAGTAGAAAGAGTGACAGACATTGTGTAATGGAGAGAGGATTGATTTTACTGTTTTATACACTGTACTTTAAAAAACGCATTAAGCTACGGTGAAGCAATCTCGACAGTAGGAGACCCTGTACTTTTTGAGAGCAAAGCAATCACTACAGATTGTTTCAGTTCCAAAAAATATCCATAGATTGCGCCACTACGAAGATATCAGTTGATTTTGCTCGTAACATTGTTAGTTGAATAACTTCCGCGTTTATCACCCGATTTAGATAAAATTTTCAGGATAGGTTTGGACTATAATGTGTACTATACATACCAAAAATCAGGCGCTAGAATCAAAGGTGCTTTTGTAATTCGCCTTTGAAATGTGTTTTATCAATTTAAAAATCTTTTTGGAATTTTCGGGGCCGTTAGGAGGCGTGGCGAAATTCTAAAGCCAACTTGATTTGGGCAAGATACAGATGAGCCAACTTACCAAGTTTGGCGCCTCTAACTCTTTTAGTATATAATAGCTAGTTGTTTATATTTGGAAATTTCAAAAATTTGTATACTGTCTGTTTTCGGTCCGATCAGGATGAAATTTTTAGGACAGATTTGGACAATACTGAATAATATGTGTACCAAAAATTAAAACGCTGGCATTAAAAGGGCTCTTGTAATTTGACCTCGAAATTTTGTATTTGGATTTCCGTGGCGGAGGAGGGCATGGCAAACATCTAAAACAAACTTGATCAACTTCAGATATAGATGTACATACATGCCAAATTTGGTGTCTGCAGCTTTTATAGTCTCTGAGATCTAGGCGACACAAAGAGACAGACAGACGGACATGGCTATATCGACTCGGCTGTCGATGCTGATTAAGAGTATATATACTCCTTCTGCCTGTTACGCACATTTGCACAAACGTAATAGACCCATTTGTACTTTTTAAAAGTACAGGGTCTAAAAAGTACAAGAGGGTCTATTAAGTTTGTGCTTAACAAAATGTGCGTTAAAGACAGAAGGAGGTGTGGTAGACCCCATAAAGTGAATGTTCTCGATCAGCATCATCAGAGGAGTCGATATAGCCATGTCTGTCTGACTATCCCTTTTTTGAACACTTATATCTTACAATTAGAGTCCATGAGAGATACTTCATCAAACTTGGTATGTAGGCTCATCTATATCCGCCCCCGTAACCCGAAAATCAAAATTTCAAAGTTCAACTACAAGAGAACCTTTAATGCCAGCATATTGAAATCGTTTGATAAGCTTGGAAGTTATTCAACAAACAATGTTATAGGCAAAAGGGAGAAGAAAGACGCTAGCGATTTCTGGTTTATGAACTGATGTCTTCGTAGTAACGCTATTTCTTGAAATTTCTGTTACGCAGCATTCAAAAACAATCTATAGTAAACGCTTAGCACTCATAAAGTACAGGGTCTACTACTGTCAAGCTTGCCTCACCGTAAGTTACTAAATTTTTTAGACCCTGTACTTTAAAAAAGTACAAATGGGTCTATTACGTTTGTGCAAAAAAAAATGTGCGTAACAGGCAGAAGGAGGCGTGGCAGACCCCATAAAGTATATATATTCTTTATCAGCGTCAACAGTCGAGTCGATATAGCCATGTCCGTCTGTCTGTCTGTCCGTCTGTCCGTCTGACCGTCTGTCCGTCTGTCTGTCCCTTTTTGTGTCACCTAGATCTCAGAGACTATAGGAGCTAGAGACACCAAATTTGGCATGTAGGCATCTATATCTCTAGTTGAACGAGTTTGTTTTAAATTTTTGCCACGCCCCCCTCCGCCCCCGGGAATCAAAATACAACATTTCGAAAATGTCAAGTTACAAGAGCACCTTTGATGCTAGCCCCGTGATTTTTAGTATGTATAATACAAAATATGGTCCGAATCGATCCTGCAAATTTTATCCAAATCGGATGATAAACGCGGAAGTTATTCATCTCACAATGTTACGGGCAAAATCAACTGATATCTTCGTAGTGGCGCCATCTATGGAAATTTTTTGAAACTGAAACAAACTGTAGTGATCGCTTTGCACTCAAATAGTACAGGGTCTCCTACTGTCGAGCTTGCTCTACCGTAGCTTAATGCATTTTTTTGTTATATATTAAGGAAATTATAGGAATCTACTTATTATTTTTAGATTTATTAAGCAATAAATTATTTAGAACTTAGCAATACTCTAGGCATTTATTTTGTATATAAATACTTAACATACTTAACTGTCAGTCATTACAATGATACACTTAAGAAAAATTGAAAGAACTTTACTAAAAACAAATTGGAAATGTAAGTAAAAATTATATTTCAGTCGAATTCCTCTAAAGAGTCTCAAAGTGACGTGAGTTTGTGAATGTGCTTTTTTCCAGATTGACTGAAGTTTCAAATGATAATATAAAGCGTTAGAAAATATCGCTTTTATATTTATGTATAAAAATTCTCCAAAGTCTTAGTCACTGTACAAAAAAAGTCGTATACCCTGGGGGTAAGTTTGTTCAAAAAAAAGTAAGTAACAGGCAGAAGGAGGCGTGGCAGACTCCATAAAGTATATATATATTTGATCAGGGCGACAAGCTGAGTCGATATAGCCATGTCCGTCTGTCCGTCCACGTGAACAACGAGATATCAGAGACGGTAAGACCTAGAAGCACCAAAGACTTATGAAGACTTCTTTTATTTGCACGCAGATCAAGTTTATTTCAAATTTTGAATGCCACGCCCCCCTTACCCGCAATATGAAAAAAACCATACTTTGGTAATGATCAAGCTAGAGCTCAAGATCGACTAATAAACACGGAAGATATCCGGAATTATTTAATTCTTTTATTTAATGTGTTGTTGTTGCTGCTGTGAGTTGTCACCCTCTCTTTTTCTCTCTTTCAAGTTATCAAACAAGAGACCTGGGTTCGAATCCCAGTAAAAGCATGCTTAACTTCTTTAATTTTTTTTTTTAATATTTGTTATACATTTAAAAAAAATTGTTTATGTTTAGAAGAAAATTTGTGTGGCGTTCTCTACTATCCTAGGGTATGCTACTGTTGGGATCTCCAACTGTATGATATATTTTTACTTTGCTAAAGTTGGGCTAAGTAACAAAATTATGTTTTGATGAAGGTTTCATTAGTTTAATTGCAAGGTTGACTGGTGTGCTCAAAAAACGTTAGTACTCCCCAGATAGACAGCTTTTTTCTGCGTTTACTCTCTATCTCTCTCTTTATCTCCATCTCTTTTTCTCGCTCTCTCTAAGGCTTTACGCAAACAAAGCCAAACGGTATTAGCTTAACCTTCATGAATGGTAACCAATGCCAAACAAATGTATTGCTTGCAGCCAACTCGACACACATTAGCGAAGCTTCTGTTCTCATATGTTGCCATTTATAAGTCATGCCCGATATCTATACGAATATACGTGGCAGTCAGAAGGTCAGAGGGTCAGAGAGCCTCTGGGATAGTGTGCCCAGCGCTGCAGCGGTAGCGAAGCAACTGCACCTGTGTCCGGGTACCACGCATATTTAAAGATACCAAAAACTTTTTACGCCTCTCAAGTTTTATTCGAACGCTACTCTCCTCGTCACTCACAATTTTAAAATTGAGTTCCCTTTCAGTTCCGGTCAATGCATATAAACTGGCACAGTGGCAAAGCCAATCGCGAAGCCAAAATCACAGGCAGCTAACCATGCAAACTGTTAAATGTTTGCATATCAATCTTTTCTCTCCTTTTTATTCTCTTTGTATTTCGAGGTTTAGTCCTTTTTGTTAACTATTTCCGTTTTGATTCCGTTTATATACGAGAGCTGTTCAGCTGCTGGTAAAACGCCACAACTGATTGGGTGCTTTCAGCCTAAACCCAGTGGGAGCCATACATTTTGCAATGTTCCAGTGGATAGCACTGCTGTGCCAAATAACTTCCATTTCGGTGTGCTTCGCTTCTGGTCCCTAGTGAATGGCCTCCAAAGCCCCAAGAACCCCGAACAATAAAAGGCGGTTCCTACACATTTTCGCCAAAAATATAGAATAGAAATAAAACAAAACAAAGACGCAGATAAAAAGTTTCGCTTGCTGATAAACGTCAACGGAAAATCAACAACAGCCTCAGCTCGATACATGTATCCAGGTATCCCTCTGTTTAATATGGGTAAGAAAGCAACACTTAGGTATGGTCTTATAAATAACCTTTGAAATTGAATTTGACGTGCATGAAAATTGTTTGAACGAGAATAACCAGTCTTGATCAGCATCAACAACCGATTCTATTTACCCATGTCGGCCAGTCCTAAAGTCTGTCTATACAAAGAAATAAAATCAGAAATAAAATTTTAAGATTAGTATGAAATTAGATTCAAAGTATCAAAAAATATATCATTCAGTCGGGAGAGCCTGGCAGTAGAATACTCATACCATAAAGTATTTACATGTATTCTTGATCAGGGCGACATTTTGAGTCGATTTAGACATGTCTGTTTCTAAAAAAACTAGTCTCCGGCCGGATCGGATCACCGTGTCATATAGCTGGCATAGGAACGATAGAAAAACTTTTTTGTTTCTTAACATCTCTTAACCAAACTCACAGATTTTGTATTTGGTGTAGTTTCAAGCGGCCTGACCAAATTTGGTGCAAATCGGGTTACTATATCAATCGGACGGCTTATGCAGAGCTCTCCAAGTGTATCCAAACTTTGGCGCGCCAAAGTTGGCTTGCGCTATATTTTAATTTTAATTTATAAATTCCGAATAAAAGTTCATCATATTTTCAGGACTCTGCATCCCAAATTAGTACTTTCAAGATTTTCCCTCTCATCTAAATAAGGATTTTCTGGTTTGCTTTTTTAAACTCATAAATTTTATTTGTGAACCCTGTTGATAACCTGATATTTGTCAGCAGAATTATCGACTCCTCCAATATTATTTAAATAAACTAAAGTATCTATACATTTTAATGATTGATAAGTTTCTCCAGAATATTTATTGTGGTCTTCCGCTTATTATTTTTACGCGAATTAAGGTTGCGATATTTGCAATGGTCTCGGCTTCTAATTAGCATTGCTTTGTTAGCTGCTGCTGATATAAATGGGAAAATATTATAAAAAACATTAAGGTGTTATTCAGAATACAAATATTTCACTGCATTTTTCAAGGAAATTTTGTTTAAATAGAGATGTTCTAGCGTACAATAAAAAAAGATTTTAGGGAAGCTTTAAATTGAAATAAGTCTTATACAAAATTTGAACTTAAATTTAAATTTAATATTTACTATAATAATAATTTCCTTAAATTTATATATTTTTATGATGTACTTTCTATAAATATTTGATAAATCCACTCACCTATAATCTTCACTGGCGTAACAGTTGCCAAGAAAGCGACACTGCAACGTGTTGCACTGCGTCGCCTTTACCTCGTGCTGCACCTCGTAGGTGATATTGAAGCCATACACATCTAGCAGTCTATCGAGAGCCCTTAGATGTGTCCCGTCTAGAGAGGTCATGGTGAAGCGTATCTCTAGATACTGACTGTTAAACTGCATCCACGTGACCTGCGTGACATCATCCTCAGTCAAGGTGAAGACCCGATGAGCGGGCACCTTGAAGTCATCCGAGTAGTACATGAACTCGGTGAACTTGAGACCGCCGAGCACATAGAGTTGCGTCAGATAAACCACAATCGAGACATTGCCTTGGGCTGTGGTGGACAATTCGGATGTGTCAATTATCCAAATGCATTCGATGGGCGTGGCAAATCGATGTGGAAAATTTGGCGTTTGTATAAGGCCATAACGAGTCTTAAGCAGACCGCCACAGTCAGACGAGGAAGATGAGAAGGAGGATAGGGAACTGCTTGCGTCTGTCGCATGCTTGGCAATGGCAAAGGCGTTAAGGGCTAAGTTGTGTTTGGTCGCGGGAAAGGGAGGGGGAGGTGGCAACGGCACGGTGGGCAGTGAAAACTTTTGATCCGAATTGCTTTGCCGCTTGTGACGTGCATCCTCGTTCTGCTGTTGATGCTGTTGATGATTTGTGAACAATGTTGCTACCGGCAGCAGCATTAACAGCAGCAATGTCGTTGATAACCTGACGGTTGTCAGCAGAGACATTGACTTGGCTTTTGTTTTGAATCCTCTCACTGTAGTTCAACTGCGTCGGCGCCTCCTTCCTCTCGTCTAATCATTTGGCCAACTATATGCGTCCAATACGGCGACTAGTTCTAGTTGTTGTTGTTGTTGCTACGGCAGAGCTACGTCTCATTGACTGCGGACCATCTGAAGCGAAGAGAGAGAGAGGAAAATAGGAAATAGAATATGAAATTTTAGTAAAAAACATTTTGACAGCTGTCGTTTGCATTTGAATAACTGCTGCTGTCATCCCCAATTCCCGCTTGAAATACACCCTCATTCACCGACGTTCCCTTCACTAAAACTAGCAAATCGTAAACTGTCAGCGAGAAAAAGCAATTTAAAAATCCACTAAAAACTGAGCCCACTGGCACACATCAATCATGGCCTGCCGTGGAAGCGTGTATGCTCATAAAACAAAGGCCCAAAATGCTCGAACACTCTAGCGCTTTTCTTTGTCAACTTTTAAATTGTTTTCCCATATTTTGTTGAACTTGTGCTGCTCTCACTTTTTGCCCTCCATATTTTTATACCCCTGCAGAGGGTATTATAATTCCGTCACAAAATGTTTAACGCATTGAAGGAGGCGGGTCAGACCCCATATATTTTTTACTAGGCCGACGAGCTCAGTCATGGCTATATCGGTTCGTCTGTCTATCCAAACTAGTCTCTTAGTTTTTAAGTTATCTCGATGAAACTTGGTACAGCTCCGTCTATTTATAACCGTGCAGAGGGTATTATAATTTTTTCACGAAGTTTGTAACGCATTGAAGAAGGCCTCACAGACCCCATAAAGTGTATGTATTCTTGATCAGGGCGACGAGCTCTCAGTTTTGAAGCTACCTTGATGAAACTTGGTACAGGTCCGCCTCTTGGCTGCACGCAGTACATATGTCGGAATATGTACAATATGTAGGAACGATCGGTTCGGAATCAACGTTTAGTATGAAGAACATTTTTTTTCTTAAGGTATCTTAATCAAATACAGATGGTGTATTTGGTATAGTTTCAAACAGCCTTACCAAATTTGGTTCAAATCGGACTACTACAGTAAGATCCGGCTATAACGACTCTGCTTATAGCGTCCGTCCGGTTATTGAGACGAAAACTCGATGACTTGGTTGGTCCCCATACAAACATATATGAAAGGGCCTCCGCTTAGTACGTTTCCGTTTGTAGCGACAAACCGCTTATACCGACAAGATTTTTCACAATTCATCCGGATATTGCAACGTGCCGAAAAAAAATACGGCGAAATAATGCCAACAAATTTAAGCATCAAACGACGCGTCGCTGTTAGGAATATATGTATTTATCAAGCACCCTTGCTTGTGTGCGTAGCAGCGACACAAAGGTTCTTACACTCTCAATACTCTATCTTAGTTTTAGCTATCGCCTGACCTTTAATATACCTTGACCATAGCAACGCTGCTGAGAGAGAGAGAGAGAGAGAGAGAGAGAGAGAGAGAGAGAGAGAGAGCGAGAGAGTCAAAGTGCAATGCCGACGTCACACAAATGTTTACAGCGTGTGTGTGCAGGCCAAGATGAATTTACTAATAAATGAATAATACAATATTAGTAAATTCATATTGGTGAGATGTATCGTTATATTTTTTTAGTTTTTTCAGCTTTTTTCCAAGTAACACTAAATGCGTAAATTCGCCAAATGTGAAATAATGCGCAAAATGCGCAATAATAAGCTTAGTCAGTTTCAGCTCGACACTTGTGCATTACACCCGCAAAATGTCTTCAAAGCGAAAGTGCTTCCCCGTTGAAAAAAAAAATGCAAATTATTTGGCGCTTGGAAGCCGAAATTCAAAAATTAAGTTGTTTTATTTTAAAACCTATTACGAACATAACAACCATAAAATAAACGAAAAAAATGCATTAAGCTACGGTGGAGCAAGCTCGACAGTAGGAGACCCTGTACTTTTTGAACGCAAGGCGATTATTACAGATAGTTCCAGTTACAAAAAAAATTCATAGATGGCGCCACTACTAAGATATCAGTTGATTTTGCCCGTAACATTGTTAGTTGAATAACTTCCGCGTTTATCATCTGATTTGAATGAAATTTGCAGAATAGGTTTGGACCACAGAGTGTACTATACATACTAACAATCAAGGCGCTAGCATCAAAGGTGCTCTTGCAATTTGACTTGGAAATTTTGTATTTTAATTTACGGAGGCGGAGGGGGGCGTGGCCTAAATCTAAAACAAACTCGTTCAATGCAAGATATAGATGTACCTACATGCGAAATTTGGTGTCTCTAGCTCTTATAGTCTCTGAGATCTAGTTACTCAAAAAAGGGACAGATGGACAGACAGACAGACAGACAGATAGACGGACAGACGGACATGGCTATATCGACTCGGCTGTTGATGCTGATCAAGAATATATATACTTTATGGGGTCTGCCACGCCTCCTTCTGCCTGTTACGCACATTTTTTTTGCACAAACGTAATAGACCCATTTGTACTTTTTTAAAGTACAGGGTCTAAAAATCGTCGGTCCGTTGAAAGTCGTTATAGCCGGATTCTACTGTATATCATATATGCAGCTTTCAGAGGAACGTTCGATTAAAAATCTACATTCAACAAAAAAAAAATTGTGTGCCTTAAAATATCCTAACCAAACTCGCAATTTGTGTGTCAGGTATCGTAAAATACGATGTAACCAAATTCGGATTAGGTCGGATAACTAAATCATAAGCCAGTCATATGTCGATATTTGAATGCAGGTCTCTAATAGGGTATACAATCTTTGGCGCACCAAAAATAGCTTGCGTTATCACTTTATATCATTTTGAGACAGTCTATGTTCAAGTTTTCCCATTCGCCATCTCGAAATTGCCAGCAGGACAGTCGCAGTGCAAAGCTCTTCAACTGGTTGACTTTTGTAGTTTTTGTGGGCTTTACTAAAAGGAAGAAGCCTAAAGCGAAATAAACCTTAAATAACAGCCAGACATCACACAAGGAAGTACTTAGCATAAATGATAAAACTACGCCTAAAATACTTATGATTGGTCTGACTGAATTTCCCAAAGCTTGAAACTAATGAAATCAACATTTTAAATATTATTAAAATTAATAACTACTTGGCTTATTTAGCAAAACAAAGAAAGTTATAAGGAAATTAGTGCAATTTTATGATCTTAAAAATTAAACTGACTTGACTAGAATAAATAAGAAATTAATTATAATTTTTTATATTCAACTACAAGTAAACCTAAACGTAAGTATAAACTCTGAAAGTCTTTTCAATACAATTCGATGTCTTAAAAATTTACTGAACGTAAGTAAAATATGTTTACGATTCTAAAAATATGGCAAATTGAGGAAATAATTGTATATTTAATAATACAGTACACGCATAAGAGATAATTAATGAGAGCAGTAGAAAAATATATAAATTACCAAAATACGTTTTCCAACTGCTTTGTTGGTCAAATGTCACACGAATATTGTGTATGGACACCGTATACATAAATTAATACCAGGCGTAAGCTTTGAGAGTAAGGGCTGCATGGTTAATAGAATAATGGGCAGAAAGTAGCCGCAGGAGAGGGTCTTAGAAAATAGCTAGAGATTTTTTTCTAACGTTTTGTGCCTAAATTAAAATTTACTTACGTATTCGACGTGTAGAACTTTAAGACGACAGCAAAGTTTGCCAAAAAGGTGGATAAACTTTGTAACTCCTGCTTTTGGGTGCTAACAAGTTTAATCAAATGACAATGTCGTAGCACGTGCATACTTTTGAGAGCGAAAAAGACATATACGCCCCTGGGCCGAGATAAGTAAGGCTGATAACACTGGTACATAACCATATGTGAGTAGCAAAGTCATAGGCACTTCTACCACGCAGCTCCTAGCTATCCCAGTCTAATGCTCATCCCATTATGTGCGTGAGGGTGCGCGATTTTTACTTTCAAATTGCTTTAGTTACGCATTTTAAGCATAATGAATAATTTTCTTTCGGCTGTTGACATGTGAATATCGTGCCAGGAAAAAGTTAATATACGCGCTGCGTCATATATTAAATCTCTTGAGCTTTTCGTTTTAAAGTTATTACAAGCTTTAACTCAGCTAAAAGCCGTTTCATATTATAAATTTAATTAAACCGCACAAAAGTATGCAACAGAAAAAAATTAAATGAGGATGAAGGAATCTGTTTTCCTTGCAGAATTTAGTTAAAAGTTTATGTTAAAACTTAAATAATATATCATTGTATTGTATGTACCACTTTTATTCTATATATAGTGTTTATTTTTGGACTAATTATTAATTAAAGCTGCCTTCTGTCTGGAGTACACTGACAAACGGCAACATGAGCATATGTACATATGTAAAATATTATTTAAAATATACAAGTTATCAGGGGTGTGCCACAAAGCTCTAGATCTTTTGCCGACAATTGCTTTTGTAAACAATTGTTCGAAATGTCTATTTTTATACCCTGGGGGGTATATTGAGTTTGTTAAAAAAAAAGTAAGTAACAGGCAGAAGGAGGCGTGGCAGACTCCATAAAGTATATATATTCTTGATCAGGGCGACAAACTGAGTTGATATTGCCATATCCGTCTGCCCGTCCGTATAAACGAAAGGATCTCAGAGATGGTAAGACCTATAGGCACCAAATTTGGTGTGAAGACTTCTTATATTTGCACGCAGATCAAGTTTATTTCAAATTTTGGATGCCACGCCCCATTACCCGCAATATGAGAAAAGCCATAACTGTGGTAATTATCAAGCTGGAGACTTGAGCTTTGGCACGAACAATACTTGAATGAAAAAGGATGCATTGTGAATATTTTGATCAAGATCGGATAATAAACATGGAAGATATCCGGAATTATTTAATTCTTTAAATTAATGTGTTGTTGTGAGTTTTCGCCCTCTGCCTTTCTCTCTTTTAAGTAATCAAGTGGTAGAGGTACCTCGTAGTCAAACGGGAGACCTGGGTTCGAGTCCCAGTAAAATCATGCTTCAATTCTTAATTTTGTTTTTAAATAGACCCTGTACTTTAAAAAAGTACAAATGGGTATATTCCGTTTGTGCAAATGTGCGTATCTGGCAGAAGGAGGCGTGGCAGACCCCATAAAGTATATATATTCCTGATCAGCATCAACAGCCGAGTCGATATAGCCATGTCCGTCTGTTTGTCTGTCCGTCTGTTTGTCACCTTTTGTGTCACCTAGATCTCAGATACTATACGAGCTAGAGACACCAAATTTGGCATGTACAGTACTGGCCAAAACATGTGCACCCCCTAGGTCACGTTTACTCAAAAGCAAAATTTTTAACAAAAACAAAGTTTTTTATTCAGTCTTTTGATTTTTTTAATTACTTATATACTTACTAATATTAAACAAAAACAAAAACATTTCCAAAAATTATAAATAAAAAATAGAGTCATAAACACATCTCAAGTTGCAAGTCTGAGTGGACAAAACATACGCACCCCCTAGCTGAGTAAAAAAGAAAAATTATTAAAATTAATTTTTCGTTGCGAACTTTTTATTTTAATGACACAAGTAGATCTTCAAGGCATCAAAGATACTAAATTATAAATTATATCCGGTTATACTGCTTCCCAGGCATCTTTTACGGCTTCGAATAAATCCTTCTATGTTTTTGTTGTTTTTTAGGTTGATTTTTATGTTAGGATTAACCCAAATGATCTTAAATGGGTTTCGATTGGTCGATTGGACAGGCCAACGAGGATCTACCATCCTATTGATCCAATTCCATCTTCTGGAACCAATCCTTAACCACTTTTCCTGCATATTTTGGATCGCTCTCATGCTGGAACCGCCATTAAAGTGGCATCTCTTCATCAGCATGTGGCGATATCGCATCCTTTATGATGTCCAAATACTTGGAACGATCCCTAGTTCCATTAACCATATGAATTGAACCAATCCCTTGTCCTGAGACAAGGTGGAGGGCCTCCCTTTGCCTCCCTAGTGCAATACAGTACTCATGCAATACTTAGGATTTAACCTTTCCTCTGCATACACGACTTATGACATCTGAATCCATGAAATTATTCATGGATTCATCAAAAAATAGCACAGTGTACCATTTTTGGCCATTACTTTTAAGATGGACCTTGGAAAATTCATTTCTTGGAATTTCAGGTTAAGTCCCAAATTTGCACTGGTATTGTATTGCACTAGGGAGTCAAAGGGAGGTCCTCTACTTTTTCTCAGGACAAGGGATGCACATGTTTTGGCCAGTACTGTATGTTCATCTATATCTCAAGTTGATCACTTTTGTCTTAGATTTTTGCCTCGCCCCCCTCCGCCCCTGGAAATCGAATTGCAAAATTTTGATGTCGAATTACAAGAGCACCTTTAATGCAAGCGCCTTGTATTTTTAGTATGTATAATACAGACTACGGTCCGAACCAATCCTGCAAATTTTATCCAAATCGGATGATAAACGCGGAAGTTTTTCAACTCACAATGTTACGGGCAAAATCAACTAATATCTTCGTATTGGCACCATCTATGGAAATTTTTTGAAACTGAAACAATCTGTATTGATCGCTTTGCACTCAAAAATTACAGGGTGTCCTACTGTCGAGCCTGCTCCACCGTAGCTTAATGCATTTTTTTTTTAATTTTTGTTATACAATTAAAAAAATATTTTTTTTGCTTAGAAGAAAATTTGTGTGGCGTTCTCTTCTACCCCAGGGTATGCTACTGTTGGGATCTCCCAACTGAATGATATATTTTTTATACCCTGAGGGGGTATATTAAGTTTGTTAAAAAAAAAAAGTATGTAACAGACAGAAGGAGGCGTGGCAGACCCCATAAAGTATATGTATTCTTGATCAGGGCGAGAAGCTGAGTCGATATAGCCATGTCCGTCTGTCCGTCTGTCCGTGTAAGTAACAAGATCTCAGAGATGGTAAGACCTAGGAACACTAAATTTGGTATGAAGACTTCTTGTACTTGCACGCAGATCAAGTTTATTTTAAATTTTGGATGCCACGCCCCCTTCGCCCACAAAGTGAAAAAAAGGATAGCACAGGCAATTAACAAGCTAGAGATTTGAGCTTCGGCGGGAACGATACTTGTACTGAAATGGATGCATCGTGAAAATTTGATCAAGATCGGATAATAAACACGGAAGATATCCGCAATTATTTAATTCTTTAGTTTAATGTGTTGTTGTTGTGAGTTTTCGCCCTCTCTCTTATTTGCTTATTCGTTGAAGCATTTGCATATACATACATACATATGAATGAAAGCGCGCGCTGTGTTAGAGTGAGTTTTCGCCCTCTCTCCCTCTCTCTTTTAAGTAGAGTGGTAAAGCTGCCACCTTGATAGACGGGACATCATGGTTCGAGTCCCAGTAAAATCATGTTTAAATTCTTAAATTTTTTTTTTAATTTTTGTTATACATTTAAAAATAGTTTTTTAAGTTTTTATTTAGTTGTTTTGAAAATAACGTTCTCATTGTTGCTTAGACTTTTAAATAAAAAACAGACAGCACAAATACGAAACACAAATATAATTAATATAAAATTTGAGTGGCGTTCTCTACTACCTCAGGGTATTCTACTGTTGGGATCTCTCGACTGAATGATATATTTTTAATTGTTTTTATTGATTTCAATAAACTTAAAGTTTAAAGGCCTAAATCATTTTTTTTACATTTGAAAGCAATAGTTGCTTGTTTGAAGACACCAAAAAATGCTTTTTAGGTGCTTTTGGGTTGATATTGCTTTGTAGAACACCCCCGATAAGTTTGAAATATTTTATATAAATATGTTTCATACTTTTAGGAGATACCATACTTGCTTTCACAATAATCCTGTTCTATTCATATTCATTCTCATATATATTCATATATATTCATCCTCATATTTAAGCTCCGACAATAGAAGAATTTAAGCACTGCTCCAATATGCAGGCGGCTTATCGGTTCCAGGTAAGGAAAGTCAATTGGAAAGACAATAATTAAATATGTAAAGCTGATAAAGCACTGTTGGGAGAGTACATGCCCAGTAGAAACTTAGCAGTTAAAAAAATGTTCAATTTATTGGGAAATTTCTTCTGATTGAATTATAATTATATTTTTACTTCAAAAGGTAAAGATAAGGTTAGAGATAAGGATTCGTAAATTATAAGTCAAGAACTATTGTGCATCTGTGAACTTTAATTCCATAGTAAATACTTATTTTGCAAAAAACTTCAAATTTTGAAATGCATTAAAAATTTCAAATGGAATCTGTTAAAAAGCGCATCCAATCTGCATTTGTATTGGTTATCAAACTGTTTCGCTTCAAACAATGACGTGTTTTCCTTCACCTATTCGATGATAAGAGGGGAAGCGTATTCGTAATGCTTGGCGGGCACTTCAACTTCAGATACCGATAAAGAGCCCCTGGGCCAGCCAGCTGCTCAGTGGCTGTTGCCGTTAGCATTGCCGTCGACGCATCGGGCAAATTGCCAATTTAAATTGGCCGCAGTAAATTAGTCGAGTTATCAGCCTCCACGGCGGCAGGTGTACGGGTTGTGAGTGCTACGAATCGGGCTATATATTGTATTGACAATAGAACTCAGTTGTTATTTTTCTTATTGCCTAACTAGTTGTGCAATTTTTGTTAAATTGTTAAAGAAATAAAACGGAAATTGTAACGTGCCTAATGCAAAATATGTTTGAAAAAATAATAATTATTATAAATTCTTAACCTATAACGTATATTTATGCATAATGCGAGTACTCATAATATGATTTGCTATTGTGAATGAAAAACGTACTCCGGTCAGTGGCACAGTGGTTCAGTGATTCAGCGGTGCAGTGTCTCAGAATTTTACCAAAGGTTTTCGTATATCCAAGTTTCGATCGGATTTTTGTTGCAAAGTGAATAAATTCAAATAAAATTCTACGTGTTTGAAATGTGGGCAAAGAATTAAAAGCGAGTGTACGCCGTGCGCCGTCTTATGTACTCACTTATCGGTGTCGTGTCCATGAAATTATAAAGCAAATTCGATAAGAAATTGTTTTTTTTGTCTCGCTTCATTTGCTGCATGAGTTTTGATCTGTGCTGTCAAATTTTATTGTTCTACTTACTCTATTTAACAAATAGAAAAGCCTGCAAATCAATCACATTGGGCCTGATATCAATATCTAATCGAATGGCATAAGCCTACTATTGTTTTTTGCTTACCATTTTAGAAGTAAAAAACTCAAGTGTTTTATTTTAAATACGCTTTAGCTCCCTGCTTACTAAAGTTGTTGAAAAACCACGTTTAATCAAGAATATCAATAAAATATTTTGTTATAAAAATGGCATATATTAAATTTTAAAGAGCCTATAAAAACATTGCGTAGAAAATTTTGGGAGAATTCATTACCTTTAATTACAAACTGTTTTTGTTTAAAACGGTAATCAGGTTAATAATTTTTTGCTTAAATAAGTTGAGCTATCTCATAAAAAAAATGTAAGAAAGAATTCAAAAAATTCTATTTTGAAAACAAACCTGTGAAAAATATTCTTAAATTAATTTTCGTGCTAGGAAGACCAAAATCTATAAGAGAAAATTTTAAAACATCTGACACAAAATGGCTATAGCTAGTGTTATTATTATAAATTTTATAAATTTGAAGTAAGAAACTACTTTGGTTTTCTGAACTTAAAGGGAAAAACAATGAAAATCAAGTTAAAAGAAAACCAACAAGAGCTGCTGATATCTGCAAATCGAAATGTCAATAAAATAATATAAATGATGGACTTGTGACTCTTGTGGATCGCTTGCTTATTGTATTGTTGTACATTTATTTGTTGTTCTTTTATTTGTTTTTATTGTTAAAAGTGAAATACGAATGATTTAAAAGAAAAATACAATAACAACAAATAGTTGTTTATTGCTTTTGTTTCTCGACTTGCAATATAGAATTGTTGTGTTCGCATTGGACGTTATCTATATGAATGTCTTGTAAGGAAATAAGAAATTCTGATTACATATCATATGCATCATGATATCGTATGGGGAATACTTCACACAGTCAGCAGAAATGGCTAAAATTGCACAATACTTGGCCAAATGCCGTGGATCTGACCACAAGTCTGTCCAGCTGATAAGATAGAATGCACGAAATAACCAAATTTAATTCACGGTCAACAGCCCAAAAAGACAACCGGACTTTCGTAGGCCCTTAAGCTTTTGATCAAACAATGAAATCCTATTCAGCCACCAGCATAAATAGAAAACAATTAAGCATTTTAAGCGATAAGAGATGAACGATAAAAATTACCCACTGTCATTGTGACTCATCGTGAACCAGAAAGAGGGGGAAAATGGAAACTTACGTAGCTCCGGGCTTTGGCTAATTAGCTCGACCCTTCCAATCATTTAGCGATGCGTGAAATTTGTTAACTTTACAACTTTTGCTAAAGGCGCAAATACTACTTTGCTCACTATCTGATGAAAAGCAAATTCTCATTTTTCTTTTGTGCCCGACGACTGGGCTAGGTTTGCCAATCATATCGATGGACTAAACAAAACTGGAATAAGTAGTTCTATAAATATGAATGGGTATGTGAACAAAATCACTGGACACTACATGTTTCGTTTTTAAACAAATCTAATCAACTTAAAAAGAAATACACATACTCATAGAGTTTACATATACATATGTGAGCGATAAATGGCCAAGGCAACGGCTCTCCAGATAACACGGCTAAAGCATTCCATTGCCAATTCGACAAAACATTGAATACATATTCAAATCTTTTCACTTCAGTTACAACAATTGTAAACAAGTGCAACAAATTTACAGCGTCAATTAAATGCGCGATCATAAATCACAACATAGCAGTAATCAAGAAGCGGTTAAGGCCTGTTAACGGCCCCAGCTCTGTTTTATTTGCAAGCACCACTGATACGTATTAATAGCAATAATAACAAATAACAGAAGATGTATGCGATAAATATGTTAAAATAGTAGCTGACACTAACTAACCGGAGTAAACAATAGCAACTGTTTGCACTATTTCCACCAAAAGTAACGCCATACGTGTGAGGCTCGCACGCAGCTGACCTCCTGACCCCGCCTGTTTCCCACCTAGAACACATACCCACACCCACAGCTATATTTCCTATACAAAAAAATGGCCTGCTTTCCGCGCCTCTTCCACCATCGCAGCAAAAACAAATTTACGCCTGCCCAAGATGAGAACACCGACACGATACTCAACACACAAGATAACCCAGTGGTGAGTTTCTGCAACTCTCTTTTAGAGAGTGCCCTCTCTTTTTATACCCTGAGGGGGTATATTAAGTTTGTTAAAAAAAAAGTATGTAAAAGGCAGAAGGAGGCGTGGCAGACCCCATAAAGTATATATATTCTTGATCAGGGCGAGAAGCTGAGTCGATATAGCCATGTCCGTCTGTCCGTCGGTCCGTCTGTCCGTCTGTCCGTCGATCCGTCTGTCCGTCTGTCCGTGTAAGTAACAAGATCTCAGAAATGGTATGACCTAGAAGCACCAAATTTGGTATGAAGACTTCTTATACTTGCACGCAGATCAAGTTTATTTTAAATTTTGGAAGCCACGCCCCCTTCGCCCACAAAGTGAAAAAAAGTATAGCACTGGCAATTAACAAGCTAGAGATTTGAGCTTCGGCAGGAACAATACTTGTACTGAAATGGATGCATCGTGAAAATTTGATCAAGATCGGATAATAAACACGGAAGATATCCGCAACTATTTAATTCTTTAATTTAATGTGTTGTTGTTGCTGTGAATTTACGCTCTCTCTTATGTCCTCATTCGTTGAAGCATTTACATATACATTTGTATATACATATGCATAAAAGCGCGCGCTGTGTTACTAGTTATTAGAAAATTTGAGTGGCGTTCTCTACTACCTCAGGGTATTCTACTGTCGGGCTCTCCCGACTGAATGATATATTTTTCATAAGTCTGCTGTAGGTATATTGTTGTTGCTCTATGTGTGCTTCAAAAAACAGCTCTGATAAGTTTATTAAGTGTTTAATTAAGTTAAGCGGGGAAGATTAACACAATATGTATTCGATATCGTAAATAATGCCATAGCTAAACGCGACAACAAGCCAAGTACTAAAGCTGGCTAAAGAAACGTGTCTGGCCAAAACTTGTCAGCGTTATCAATGGAGCTGCTGCCTATGACGTTTACTTTTTAAATGTCTTATCTAAATAATTGGCATATAGTGAGCAGCAGCGCAAAAAATATTAAACGATGATTAATATACAGGCATGTTCTACAAAACTCTAGCAACTCAAAAGCTACTTCAAAGCAATTTTTGGTGTTCCTCCAAACAAGTAAGCATTGCTTTCAAATGTCACAAAAATTGTTGAGCATTTGATAAAACTTTACATTTTTTGAATCAACCTTAACTATTTATTAGACCCAGTACTTTAAAAAAGTACAAATGGGTCTATTACGTTTGTGCAAAAAAAAAATGTGTGTAACAGGCAGAAGGAGGCGTGGCAGACCCCATAAAGTATATATACTCTTGATCAGCATCAACAGCCGAGTCGATATAGCCATGTCCGTCTGTCTGTCTGTCCGTCTGTCTTTCTGTCTGTCCCTTTTCTTAGTTCTTAGATCTCAGAGACTATAAGAGCTAGAGACACCAAATTTGGCATGTATGTACATTTATATCTTGCATTGAACGAGTTTGTTTTATATTTTTGCCACGCCCCCTCCGCAAATTAATATACAAAATTTCCAAGTCGAATTACAAGAGCACCTTTAAAGCTAGCACCTTGATTTAAAGTACGTATAATACATACTATAGTTCCAACCTATCCAGCAAATTTCGTCCAAATCGGATGATAAACGCAGAAGCTATTCAACTAACAATGTTACGGGCAAAATCAATCTCTGAAGTGGCACCATCTATGGAATTTTTTTGAAACTGAAACAATCTGTAGTAATCGCATTGCACTCAAAAAGTACTGGGTCTCCTACTGTCGAGCTTGCTCCACCGTAGCCTTATGCATTTTTTAATGTTTAAGAAAGGCGAGGAATACATTTTAAAGAAATTTATAGATTTTATAAAATGCAGCAATAATAAATAATTTTGTAGAAACTCGAAATCAAGGCGTGGCGTGGCGTGGCAGACCCCATAAAGTATATATATTCTTGATCAGCATCAACAGCCGACTCGATATAGCCATGCCCGTCTGAGTTCCTAGCCTTTTTTTGAGTTCCTAGATCTCAGCAACTTAGATTCAGCGATTTTGGATTTTTGCCACGCCTACCTTCGCCCCTGGAAATTGAAATACAACATTTTGAAGTCGAATCAAAAGAGCGCCTTTAATACTAGCGCCTTGATTTTTTGTACATATAATAAACAATATGGTGTAAACCTTTCCAGATAATTTCATCCAAATCGATTGATAAACGCGGAAGTTACTAAACTAACAATGTTACGGTCAAAATTTACTGATACCTTTGTAGTGGCGCCATCTATGGAAATTTTTTGAAACTTAAAGAATCTGTAGTGA
This sequence comes from Drosophila putrida, assembly GCA_037043535.1. Classification (NCBI taxonomy): domain Eukaryota; kingdom Metazoa; phylum Arthropoda; class Insecta; order Diptera; family Drosophilidae; genus Drosophila; species Drosophila putrida. The sequence goes on along the minus strand of JBAMBI010000094.1, from coordinate 23,420 downwards.
TCGCTTTGCACTCAAAAAGTACAGGGTCTCCTACTGTCGAGCTTGCTACACCGTAGATTAATGCATTTTTTTCTTCTATCTGTCACAATTTAATGTGGTTTCATGTGGGAATGGCTTAGTTTAAGCTTTTAAAAATAGGTGTAGGTTTAATAGAATTTATTTCATCGTAGAAGGGCTTAGTCATTTAATAAAACGGCAGAATTTTTACTTAAATCAATTAAACTTAATTTTGTTAAGGTATACATAAGTTTTATCATCAATTGAATTTTCAATTGAATTCTATACGGAATTATGTACACAAAATTACCCAATTCTATAAAAATTTTGCAATTTCTGTAATGGAATTTGAGCAGTTTATCAATAAGGCACATAATATGCAAATATAAGAAGAGCATGCATATCAATAGGTATAGTATGAATCTTATGCATAAATCGAATGTCAAATGTGTTCGAGTGACACACAATTCGAGGATGTGTAGTTATCTATGGTAATGTCTGCGGATTAGATGACAGCAAAGTCAGGCGAATGGTGTCGTCAGGATAAGAACGTGATAGAGATCGACATGATTGTACGTTGCACAGTGGGGAAATTAAGGCGTGTCACATTGCAAAAATCATTTTTTCGATGCCAGCAATCATACAAGTAATTTATGCATCCGATAGAGAATTCTCCACAGATTAAAAATCTAAAAAGCTTTTAAAATCAGGTAAGAATACCTACTTTGAAAGTAAATTGTAGGCAAATTATGCAACCGGTGTAAACATTTTTGGTGCCTTCTGAAAAGTAGGTAACTTTTTAAGTAAAATTAAGTTCTTCGTCAATCTACTTTTCGTACCAGAGAAGTCTGCAGAGTACACTAAAATATGGCTATTATTGACTATTGGTAGCATATAACTTACAAGCTTTTACGAACTTCTGGGCCAAATTTTGTAAACAGGTAAAGGGAATATTTCTCTAACTAACTTATATAACTATGAATAAATGCGTTCTCGCTGTGCTTGTTTGTCAATATTGCGATATAATGAGTTATTTTAACCCGCACCTGTTTTATAACCTTAAAAAAGGTTATTATTAATAAGTTTTCTACCACTTCAGGGTACTATGACAGGTAAATACTCAAATACTTGTAATGAAGACCTCTTTTATATGCTGGCAGCCTCTTCAGATCCACTTGTTTCAGAGTTTAGACACTTGAGATCGCGAAAGATTTGAAAGAAAGAAATTATAGATCCGAAATGTTAAGTTTATTGGATATTAATCCCAATGTTGATGAATATTTTGAAGAAAATCAAAAATAAAAACATCAAAAAGCACAAGAACATTTTGTTTTTAAGTATAATTGTGTTAATAAAACTATTTTAGAAATATAAAACTGTAATTTTTAAATGTTAATTAGAATAAAAAAACATATTTTGCACAAAAATAGTCATTTTATTAATGTGTTAAAGTGTTACATACAGCAAGCAAAAGGTAGTCCACTTTGACCACCGACCACCCTGTATAGCTATCACCCTGTATTATTCTATCACCCTGGGTATTCGTGTTAAAGCTAAACATTTCTTCTATTATAGGCCTTTTAAATTTTGGAAATATCTAAAGTGGTTCAAAAGATATGATTTTTGCAATGCTAGCTGCCCTAATTTCCCCACTGTGCGTTGTTGCCATACAAAATAACTTTGTGTAGACTTCATAGTCTGCAACGTCAGCCAAATAGCTCCACAGGGAAAAATACATTTAAAGTGTTGCCAGGAAGCATTTGATTAATACAATAAAAACATACAGAGTTATGTAAGCTTTTTGATATATACTCGACTTGTGATTAACACAGCAAAATAGCAACAGTCGAATGGTTCACTAGGAACATCATTTTATTCGGTTTCCGTGAAAAAACAGGAAACGAAAAGCCTGTCAAAAATTTCGTCATTTAAGGCTGATTAGCATATCAAAGCAGAATCAACAACGCGACCTGCAGGGGACGACAACTTCCACACCCACCCCAATGATACTTTCACTTTTCAGAAAAAAAGGTTTGAATATTTTATTGCCCACATGGTTGTCTGCCAATTGAGCGATAAGGCACTCAGCTCTTTTGGGACTCTCCGTTTTTAGTTGAAATTAAAAAAGAAAAGAAACTTTTTAAGTAATGCGTAAGCTGCCAATGAATAAGTCACTAATCGTTGTTGTCAACTCGGCTAAATGCTAGCAAAAACCCGTTTATTTTCATCCCGGACCTGTACCAAGTTTCATCAAGATAGTTTTAAAACTGAGAGTCAAGTTTGAATACACAGACAGATAAGATATCTTAACTAAAATCACAGATTGTGTATTTGGTATAGTTTTAAACAGCCTGGCCAAATTTGGTGCTAATCGGATTACTATACCATATAGCTGCCATATGAACGATCTCTTCGAAATCAACATCTAACAAAATTTGTTAAAAATCGGACGGCTTTTGCAGAGCTCTGCAAGGGTATGGTGAACGGAAGGGAATTAGGATGTCTGTTTTCTGTTTTCAAAATACATGAACATTATCTGCTGGTAATCAAGACAAACTGATTTTGTGCAGTGCAAGTTAATGACAACGCAACAACAAATTGCATTCGGACTAGCAGCGAGTCTCGCGAGCACCAATAAAACCTATGAAAGTTTTGTTGTAAACTTCGTCATAGACAAATGCCCAAAATTGTTTCTGTGTTCAGCTTTGTCAATGCTGAGAGCAGTACATGTATATTATATACTGAAGAGCTAATACCAAAACAAAATGATCCAGAAGAGCAACGGATTGGATACCACTGCATTAGACCATTTATCCAGACTCTATTAATCGCTTGAGAGACATCCATAAATATTGCAGTGCAATGTTCCCGATTTTTCGAAAGCGTTTCGAATTTCTGATGTAATACGATTGACTTGCTCAATAGTTCAATATGGGAGCTCAATAATCATTTTTGAGTTTATAAGGTCGCATCCCGGAGATTTATTTGTGTTTCAGATTTACTTTGATGATATTAACGACCCTGATCTGTCAGCCTTTTTTCTATGAATTTGACTTCAATGGTCACATTATGTGCCACACTTTGACCCCGATCTGTCTGTCTTTTTTCCATGAATGTGACTTCACTTCTTAAAATTGGTATTATAAACGCATTTGGTACACGATTTGGTTGGCACACATTTTAAAGGTGAGCCGCAAATGTTCCGGCTCTATCTTCATCGCTGCGGGCGCAACCGCCTATGAATTTTCTTACGGGCGTCACGGTTTCTGTCGATGAGGAAAGAGTGGGGTGAGCTCTCATTAGCGAGTGTTTCATGCAAGATGTTAATAATTGATTTAAATAACAATGTTAAGCATATGTTTTTTCCTGCTTTAAAGCTATAGTGAGTTTACGTGTGGCGTCTTTTAACCATTGCCTTTAACCTTTTAACCTAATCAACGCTTTTCGTGGACGAGCTGTTCGATTTGCAAATTTGTGACGAATGCGAATTCAGATGAGAGATAGACATTTCGCGCTTATCGGACTTCAAGGAATATTTTTAGACCCTGTACTTCAAAAAAGTACAAAAGGGTCTACTACGTTTGTGCAAATGTGCGTAACATGCAGAAGGAGGCGTGGCAGACCACATAAAGTATATATATTCTTGATCAGCCTCAACAGCCGAGTCTATATAGTCATGTCCGTCTGTCTGTCCGTCCGTCCGTCTGTCTGTCCCTTTTTGTGTCACCTAGATCTCAGAGACTATAAGAGCTAAAAACACCAAAATTGGCATGTAAATTCATCTATTAGATTTCATCTTCATCTTTTAGATTTTTGCCACGCCCCCCTCCGCCTCCGGAAATCGAAATACAAAATTTTGAAGTCAAATTACAAGAGCACCTTTAACGTTAGCGTCTTGATTCTTTGTACATATAATGTACACTACCTACCTAACCTATCCTGGAACCTATCAAATCGGGTGGTAAACGCGGAAGCTAAGAAGGAAGAAGAAGAGACGCTAGCGCCCTCTGTGCTTATCATATGAACCATCTTCGTAGTGGCGCCATCTATTGAAATTTATTGAAATCGAAACAATCTACAGTGTGCGCTTTGCACTCAAAAAGTACAGGGTCTCCTACTGTCGAGCTTGCTCCACCGTAGCTTACCGCATTTTTTTTGTAATTACAAAGTCAATTAAATCGCGTAGTTTCTGGGGTCAATTGGACAGTATGTTGGTTTGCCGGGAGAAACGTGGTCGAGCTTATTTTTAGCTTTTAAATTGGAATTGTAAAGCTTCTTTCCTTTTAGGTTCCCGAGTAGAGATGGCCATTGTGTGTGCTTAGCATTGTAGTCTCCTGCTGCTATGAAATGGTCTCCTAGTGACTTACATTATATGACAACAGTTTATAAAGATATAAAGAAATATATCTTTCAGTCGGGAGAGCTCGACAGTAGAATACCCTGGGGTAGCTAAGAGCGCCACACAAATTTTCTTCTAAACATAAAAAAAAGTTTTTAAATGTATAAAAAAAATTAAAAAAAAAATTTAAAAAATTTAAGCATGCTTTTACTGGGATTTGAGCCACGATCTCCCGTCTGCCCACATGGCACCTCTACCCCTTGATAACTTGAAAGAGAGAGGAAGAGAGAGCGAAAACTCACAGCAACAATAACACTTTAAATTAAAGATCTGATAATTGCGGATATCTTCCGTGTTTATTATCCGATCTTGATCAAATTTTCACGATGCATCTTTTTAGACCCTGTACTTTAAAAAAATACAAATGGGTCTATTACGTTTGTGCAAAAAAATGTGCGTAACAGGCAGAAGGAAGCGTGGCAGACCCCATAAAGTATTTGTATTCTTGATCAGCATCAACAGCCGAGTCGATATAGCCATGTCCGTCTGTCCGCCTGTCTGTCTGTCTCTTTTTTGAGTTCCTAGATCTCAGAGACTATACGAGCTAGAGACACCAAATTTGGCATGTATGTACATCTATATCTTGCATTGAACGAGTTTGTTTTAGATTTTTGCCACGCCCCCCATCAACAAAATTTCCAAGTCGAATTTCAGGAGCACCTTTGATGCTAGCGCCTTGATTTTCATTACGTATAATACAGACTATGGTCCGTACTTATGCTGCCGATTTCATCTAAATCGGATGATAAACGCGGAAGTTATTCAACTTGCAATGTTACGGGCAAAATCAACTGAAATCTTCGTAGTGGCGCCATCAATGGATGTTTTTTGAAACTGGAACAATCTGTAGTGATCGCATTGCACTCAAAAAGTACAGGGTCTCCTACTGTCGAGCTTGCTCCACCGTAGCTTAATGCATTTTTTTAACAAACTTAATATACCCCCAGGGTATAACAACTTTTCATAAATTTGTAAATAATAGTTCCGTAGCAAATTGTATAATATACTTTATATTCTTTTAAGGAATATATGGATAGATACAATGTACTTATACATTTTTATTTTCAGGAAAGTAAACAATTTTTAGACCCTGTACTTTAAAAAAGTTCAAGTGGGTCTATTACGTTTGTGCAAATGTGCGTAACAGGCAGAAGGCAGACCCCATAAAGTATATATATTCTTGATCAGCATCAACAGCCGAGTCGATATAGCCATGTCCGTCTGTCCGTCTGTCTGTCTGTCCCTTTTTTGAGTTTCTAGATCTCAGAGACCATAAGAGCTAGGGACACCAAATTTGGCATGTATATACATCTATATCTTGCATTGAAAGAGTTTGTTTTAGATTTTTGCCACGCCCCCCTCCGCCCCCACAAATTAAAATACAAAATTTCCAAATCGAATTACAAGCGCACCTTTGACTCCAGCGCTTTGATTTTTAGTATGTATAATACGGACTATTGTCCGAACGTATCCTGCGATTTTTTTCTAAATCGGATGATAATTGCGGAAGTTGTTCAACTCACAATGTTACGGGCAAAATCAACCGATATCTTCGTAGTGGCGCCATCTATGAAAATTTTTTGAAACTGAAACAATCTGTAGTGACCGCTTTGCACTCAAAAAGTACAGGATCTCCTACTGTCGAGCTTGCTCCACCGAAGCTTAATGGATTTTTTTAATTTTTTTTAATCTAACACCTAATAAATAATTAAATCAACATAGATACAATTGTTGGCAAAAATTTTAGCTCGGTTGAAGTCAATAAAGGACAAATTTACGCCAATTAAAAGACTCTGAGATTCATGCGGGAAACCAATAATGAATGAATTCGAATTTTTATAAAAAAAATTTTATAAAAAATGAGAGAAATAAATGATAGTATCACACCCGCATGTTTTCGTTATTTATGGCTATTTAAAGCTACAGGATCAACACACATCAAGCCCATCAATCCGATAAAACCGTACAAAAATCCCCCAGCTGTCAAATAATCAAAAGTGTGGCAAAGCCTCGACAGACACATTCATCAAGTGAATCAGATTTAAACAAATGACAGTTTTGTTTGCGATGATGAAAAGCAAAGCTCAAAAGTATGAATAATCTTTGCCACAAATACACATGCGACAATATAGAAAAATTTTCTTAAGTTACAATGCCAGGACAATGGCACTTCTTACGTGTTGCAGTGTTGTTGTTTCGTTATTTATGGAGGCTAAACGGGGAAAATACTGGCAGCTGTTAAACAGCAAGATTCCCTGCATACATACTGTATATCAGACAGTGTCAGCAGCAGATTGATTTCAAAGCTAACGGAAACATATACAAACTAAACCCACCGAAACATAGAAAGAAAGCAACCAGCATTATTTGCTTACTTTGCTTTGGAATTTTGTTACTTTTTTCATATCGTTGGCTAACTTTTTTCATTTATTTATTTTTATTCCAATTACAGAGTATCAGACACAGTTGTTGCTGTTCTTTTTGCCGTCATATATGTTAGTATTATACTATATATTTATATTGTTAGCCAGACCTGTTGACGATTGACGCTTTTTGACTTTTTTATTCTGAATGAAGTTAAATTATGTTGAACATAAATCTGAGGAGTCTATCGAAGTAAATTCTTCAATGTACTCGTGTATGCATGCCGAGTAAGCGCTCACTGTGTTTTTTAGATTTTTATACCTTACATACATTTACAAATTTTTATTTTATGCTTAGAAGAAAATTTGTGTGGCGTTCCCTACTACCACAGGGTATGCTACTGTCGGAGTCTCCCGACTGATTAGTTAGTTGAATAACTTCCGCAATTATCATCCGATTTGGTTGAAATTAGCAGGGAAGGTTTGAATCATATACATACTAAAAAAAATTGTGTTTTAATTTCCGTTCAATGCAAGGTATCGATGAACGTTTATGCCAAATTTGGTGTCTCTAGCTAGGATCTAGGTACAGGCAGACAGACAGACAGACAGACATGGCTATATCGACTCGGATGTTGATGCTGATCAAGATTATATATACTTTATGGGGTCTACCTAGTCTCCTTCTGCCTGTTGCATAAACGTAATAGACCCTTTTGTACTTTTTTAAAGTACAGGGTCTAAAAACCTAAAAACAACCAAATAAAAAAGTTCTAAATTTAGAAATATATATTTGATAAATTCAAATTGAAAACAATGTGTAGCAGAAATGTTCCACAGCTTTTGGAGGCTAAAAAGTTGTTTAAGATTAATTGTGCCGTTCTTGAGAAATGATTTAAAATGTAAGAGCATCTAATGAGAAAATTAAATAACAGACAAATTAAAAAAAAAATAAATGAAACTGACTTAAGGCAAAACAAATTTTATAATATCAATATACATCCCTAGTGGCCGATGTCAGCTCTGTTTACTAACATTATTTTGATTTTGTTATATGGTTAAATTTTTAGTCTAGACAAATTGTAGAAAATTCGTACTGGATTTCTTGCCTTAATTTTTTACAAGTTTCATATTTGTCTCTTATGTTATTTTTCCAGCAAATTGGACTTTACATACGACGGGAGGAGAAACCACTTTACACGCCCATTCTGACGCCCAATGCGAGTGAGGTGAGTGTTTATAAATATGTCGAGAATGCAGACTATAAGGAGTGAAGTATATCTGTTGTCAAGCACTATCTGAGCACCAACCAACAAGCATTTTCAGCTTGCCCTTGCCAAACACAATTAATATTTGCACACACGTTTCTTATATTTTCAAACGGAAACGATGCAAACAACAACAACTCTTGTAAATATGTACACAATACAACAACACAACATTACTCAAACTATACCCCTTCAAACGGACCCACACTTGCACTTCGCACTTTTGTCTTTGTAAATGTTTTGGGCTCGATTAGGCACAACTGCAGCGCCTAAAACAACAGGCAACAGGAACATCCTCTACTGGGCAACAATTTCAGGCCTTGCCTGAAAATGTGGCCAACACTGTTGATACTGTCAACGGTGCCAACGAAAGCCCAGGGAATCACCAGCAGCTGCAACAGCAGTCAAAGAAATTTCGCTCCCACAAGAATAGATTGCAGGTCGTGGAGAAAGAGATGGAGAAGGAGAAGTCTGAAATAGTCAATGGCAGTGCAATTAATGTCACACGTACCAATTCAAAATTAAAGCCCGTCAAAGAGCGACGCCCTACGGCACTACCTACAGAGGCGCCCAACGTTGATGATGGCGCCCAACGCGGACATTCCGATGGAGAAAAGGACTTCAAGGCTGTTGATGATGTTGTCGACGGCAAGTCAAAGCTCAAACTGAATGTGAATGGCATAATTGATGAGAGCGACGGCAGTGACGCTACGCCGTCGACTGCGACACCAACCATAACAGCAAATGTAAAATTTTTCATTGGTCATACACAGGAACTAAATGTTGAAAGGCACAATGATGACACTTTGTCCTGTCATAGCAACGATGCTAACAACAACAACCACAACAAATTAAGAAATGGCACATTAAAACTGGATCAACAAGGATCTGAATATGAGCATCAATGGATGGAGTCGACATCCCTATCCTCCATGGCAACGACCATACCAACGGCACCCGCAAAGAGCTACAGCAACGTGTCACTCAATTATTTGAGAAGGTCCAAGAGCACAATAGCCAACGAGCCAACAACCCCCTCTGCAAACACACAACGCCGTCGTGTCTCCACCATGCCTGACATTAATATTCCCACGCCACCACCGATGCCTGTCGAGTTGTTAAAACCCGTGACTCCATTGCATTTGCGCAAGAAACGAAGTGCGGAGCGTCAAAGAGAACTACAGCAATTCCAAGAGAAGCCCCTAAAAGATGCCACGCTGCATGCTTCGCACAGTCAGGTATGTAGTGACCCAAGCTCACATCCAATTCTTAAAATGTGCTGCAATTTGATGTGAATGTGTACACTGACATCTAAAAGTCAGTTGTGGTTCATCAACTTACCGCTGGGAGTCTTTTACTTTCCTCAACCCTTTCCTAGTGCACCATTAAAGTTTATATCCTTGAGCTCTTAATTTCTAACAAGCTGTTCATTTATATTATAAACATAAACAAAATTTTGCCTGCGCATTTTACCAAACAAACATTACGATGTTGACCTGAAATGGTCGTGGCATTAATTAAGCTCTCATTACAAATTGAATAATCTACTCTATGCACAAGCAAACAGCAATAACAAACAATCCATAAAATGTTCTACTTCAATCTGATCGACAGGGAGATAACCTGTAGCCAATTTTGCTTGTGAATCGAAGTAGCATTTGTTTATGTCTCTATGAAGTGGGAGATGGGAGGGATTGGGTTGGACAGCTGCAATCCTGATGATGATAAGAGAATATATGATATTATATGTGTTTAGTTAATTTTATTACTTATTTTTCCTGATGATTTATGTATTTAGAAAACAAATAATTCCTTAAAATAAAGTAAAGTGGTTTCGTTTGTATTTTCCATAAGAAAGTTCAACAGTATAATTATATGACCGGGCATTACAAATTAGAGTTTCTTTTCGAAGAAGATACCTGCCGTACACTCTATAGGACATTGAACAAATAACAGCTGAAGCCTGCTTATTATTCTTCAGTTCGGTGGAGAAAACAAAAATATTTCTCATCTTCCTTGGAGATGCTTCTAATTACGGATACAAATTAAATGTTAATTGTTTGAGACCAGACATGGACACTAACTTATAGCCAACAAAAACAGGCATCAGATAAAACACAACCGCTGCCCTACTCACTCTCTTCTCTCTCTCTCTCTCTCTCTCTCTCTCCGCTATCTATCTATCTTAGTATCTCTGTATTCGTCTGGTTAGATGCAACTGCTACCAACGGTGGCTCTTTTACAGTCCGACAAAGCAGGTGGCCTACCCCTGTTATTTACCTGTGCCCGTCCTCTTACTCCCTGTCTCTCTGTGCCTCTTTTGGTCAAATTGAAACTGTTGCTGAGGCAGCGAATAGGCCAAGTTCACAAGAGATATTTTAGCTGATGTTGCGACTTGTAAGTCAACGTGTCCTCCCCTTTCTGGTCGCCCCACTTTTCCCTATAAAAACGGAAATGCTTATAATGGCTGCACTTCTACTGTATATATGGAGGTAAATATTTAATCAGTAGAGTCCGTTAACTCCCAGGACTTATTCATGTCTGTTGCCAAGTGTATTGTTGCGGCTCGTAAAATCTTTAATAAATTTTAGTGGAAATTTCAACCGAAGTCTTAGAAAAGACTGTCAAGAGAATTGTAGATAGCTACCTACTTAGCTGCATAGCAGTAGAGTTGACACAGTGTCCACTTTTGGGAAACAACCACAAAAGTCAGTTAAGCAATAAGAAACAATGGCAAGTAGAAAAACAGAGATCTAAATAACTTACTGTTTGATTTTATTGGCTTTGATTAGGATGAGCTGGCCAAGTTGGAAGATAGCGAACAGGCCATCGGTTCGACAACGAAACCTCACCGCGTGGAAGGTGGTCTCATCTTTGTGAGACCAAATTTGCCCGTGCAGCAAAATATTGAAATCGAATTTAATGCAAAGGACGAAGCGTAAGAAAACTTGTACAATAAGTCGTATGGTAAACCCCTCTTTTATATGACCATCTTATTCTTTCTTTTTTTAAGCACACGCAATCTCATACTCAAAGCCATTGAACGCAATGATTTCCTCAATAATCTAATGGACAAGGAACGCAAAGAGATGGTCATCAATGCGATGGCGCCGGCCAGCTATAAAAAGAATAGTTATATCATCAATGAACATGACGAGGGTTCCGAAATCTTTGTTTCCGCCGAGGGTACCTACGATGTGATACAAGCAGGACATCATGTGGGCAGCTTTGGACCCGCCACTGTCTTTGGCGAACTGGCAATACTCTACAATGCGCCACGAAAAGCAACCATTAAGGGTAATTTCCCTAAAGACTTTATATTAGATTTATGTGTAGATTGTTAAATATTAGTGCTAATCCGATTCTTCTAGACCTGATCGTTATTCTCCCAACTACTATGAATTAATAATTTTATTATTAAGTAGGATGCAAATTAAACTTTAGTATGATGTTCTTTGTGGTTTTAAGAGCTATGTTATCCTAACACACAGATACTAATCTACAAAATCTAACGTTTTCCCGCTAAATCTGAATTTTTCCAGCCAAATCTGTTTTTTTCTCTAAAGTCTAAAGTCCTATTGCAGCGAAATCTTTAAAACAGCGAGCAGATTTAAGGGAAAATTGAAAACAGCGCAAAGCGACTATTTACGTTATCTGTTTCTTATAAAAAAATGCATTAAGCTACGCTGGAGCAAGCTTGACAGTAGCAGACCCTGTACTTGTTGAGTGCAAAGCGATCCCTGTTAGTTGAATAACTTCCGCATTTATCATTCGGTTTGGATTGAATTTGCAGCATAGGTATGTGTATTCATACCAAAAATTAAGGCGCTAGCATTAAAGGTGCTCTTGTAATTCGACTTCGAACTTTTGTATTTAAGTTTTCGTGGGAGGAGGGGGCGTGGCAAAATAATAAAACAAACTCGTGGAATGCAAGACATAGATGAACGTACATGCCAAACTTGGTGTCTCTAGCTCACATAGTCTATGAGATCTAGGAACTCAAAAAAGAGACAGACACACAGACGGGCATGTCTTATAGATTCGGCTGTTGATGTTGATCAAGAATATATATCTTTTATTAGGTCTGCCACGCCTCCTTCTGGCTGTTACGCAGATTTTTTTTGCACAAACGTTATAGACCCTTTTGTACCTTTTTAAAGTACAGGGTCTAAAAATACATAAGGTTCGGCTATAACTGTGAGAAGTGTTCCTCATTTCCACTCCACATTTCTTTCCGAGCGAGCGTAGCCGGGGCAGCCCCTTAGTACATACATATATAAAACTTTTTACAAATTTTTTATACCCCGGGGGTGTATTAAGTTTGTTAAAAAAAAGTATGTTACAGGCAGAAGAAAGCGTGGCAGACCGCATAAAGTATATATATTCTTGATCAGGGCGAGAAGCTGAGTCGATATAGCCATGTCCGTCTGTCCATCTGTCTGTCTGTCCGTGTGAACAACAAGATCTCTGAGATGGTAAGCCCTAGAAGCACCAAATTTGCTATAAAGATTCCTTATACTTACATGCAGATCAATTTTATTTCAAAATTTTGATGGCACGCCACCTTAAGCCATTTTGGTAATTATCAAGCTAGGAAGGAACAATACTTGAGTTCATAAGGATGCATTGTGAAAATTTGATCAAGATCGGAAATTAAACACGGGAGATATCCGCAATTATTTAATTCTTTAATTGAATGTGTTGTTGTTGCAGTGAGTTAACGCTCTCTCTCATTCGCTCATTCGTTGAAGCATTTACATATATATACATACATATATACATATGCATGAAACTACGCGCTGTGTTAGAGTGAGTTTTCGCCCTCTTTCCCTCTCTCTTTCAAGTAGAGTGGTAGAGGTGCCACGTAAGATCGTAGTTCGAATCCCAGTAAATTCTTTAATTTTTTTTTCATTTTTGATTTTTGATATACATTTAAAAATTGTTTTTTTTTTTTTTTATTTAGTTATGTTATTAAATAACGTGCTTTTAAATACAAAACAGACTGCACAAATACGAAACACAATTATTATTAATAGAAAATTTGAGTGGCGTTCTTTACTACCCTGGGGTATTCTACTGTCGGGCTCTCCCGACTGAATGACATAATTTAAAAGTCGTTTCTTCTGAATTTCAGCCGCTACCGATGCGCGCGTTTGGAAAATTGCACGAGAAACATTTCGTGCCATTATGCAGATCTCTGGCTCTAGAGAACGTGAGGAAAACTTACAGTTCCTTCGCTCAGCTCCGTTTCTGCAAGAGCTGGATGAGAGACTGCTCAGCAAAGTTGTGGATTTACTGCAACGGGTAAGGGACGATCGAATGTCATCCAAAATATATTGTGTTTAATATATCTTTATTGAGAAATAAAAAATCTTAAATTAATTTCGATTCTACTTATTAAATGAGACACCAGATTTTAAGAATTTTTATTAAAAAGAACAAATGATTATCCACAGAAATTCTACGAGACAGGCGTCTGCATTGTGCGCGAAGGGGAGGTAGGTAATGAGTTCTTTATCATACGCGGTGGCACGGTAACCATAAAGAAGAAGGACAAATCTGGACAGGAGCAGGTAGTGGCCAAGCGGAAACGTGGTGACTATTTTGGGGAAAAGGCGTTGATGAATGCGGATGTACGCCAGGCAAGCGTCTATGCGGATGCACCTGGCACTGAGGTGCTCAAGCTGGAGAGAGAGTAAGGACAAGAATAAGATGTAAGTCCTAGATATATTAACTACTTTCCATTACCTCCTGTAGAGCCTTTGTTAGCTACCTGGGCACCATTAAGCAGCTTAGTGAGAGACTGGATGAACATGCCAATGTGAATGGACGTTCGAGCAATCGAAGTGCTGAGTTCGATAGTGAGCATTTCCATATTGCACTTTCGGATTTAAAAAAGGTGGCAACCCTAGGCTCGGGGGCTTTTGGTCGAGTGGATCTCGTAACCTACAGCAATCAAACGTTTGCCTTGAAAATAATTAAAAAGATCGAAGTAATCAAACAGGATCAAATCGAACATGTTTACAATGAAAAGAATGTGATGATCAAATGCCGCGATTCTCCATTCATTGTGCAGTAAGTTGATGCAATGTACGACGGTAACAATTTCAAGATAATAAATTTTATCTTTTATCTGAAAACAAGACTTTATCGCACTTATCGAAATGAGAAGTATGTGTACTTTCTGATGGAAGCTTGCATGGGAGGTGATGTTTGGACTGTGATGTCAAAGCGACAATATTTTGATGATAAGACTGCCAAATTCATAGCTGGCTGCGTAGTGGAAGCGTTTGACTTTCTACATTCCCATCACTTTATATACAGAGATCTGAAGCCAGAGAACTTGATGCTCACAAGCGATGGCTATTGCAAATTGGTAAACTGGAGTTTAATTTCATCATAGGCACGGAATTGATTATTTTGTCCTTCTTCTAATTCAGGTTGACTTTGGATTTGCCAAGTATGTTCGTCTTAATGAGAAGACAAACACTTTTGCTGGTACTCCAGAGTATGTGGCACCTGAGATTATCCTGGATCGCGGACATGATCGGGCTGTGGACTATTGGGCATTGGGTATCTTGATCTATGAGTTGCTAGTGGGCAAAACTCCCTTTCGTGGCGTCAATCAAATAAAGATTTATCAGAATATACTCAGTGGCATCGATGTCATTCACATGCCTTCCCGAATACCAAAATTTGCCCAGCACTTGATACGACATCTTTGCAAACAGTTGCCCGCTGAGAGACTGGGTTATCAAAGGAAGGGAATTGCTGATATTAAACGACATAGTTGGTTCGATAATCTGGATTGGACGAAGCTTAAATTGAAGCAGCTGCCATCGCCCATCAAGCGATCTCTGAAAAGCTTGACAGATGTCCAATATTTCTTACACCTCGGTGGAGACAATGACTATGAGCCGCCAGAGGAATTAAGTGGATGGGATAAGGACTTTTAGCTTCGTAAAAATTTGAGCTTAGTTGATTAGCTAACTCAAGTAGCAAGCGAATAATACGGTGTCATAAGTTGTAAATAAATTGATATTACAATTATTTAAGCTTTCAAATTAGTTTTGCCTTTTGACGCTTCACTTTGCTTCATAGTCAACCATCATCTTATTGTACTACGCAACTTCAATTAATATCGCTTACTTGCAATCGTTATTATCGACACACCCATCTTTACACTCACACATATACATACTAGCAAAGTTTGCCAATCAAGCTAAATAAATATACAAATTCAGTTAGGCTCAGTTCAGTGCAGTTTTTATTTTCACGTGGAAGCCGCTTTAATATGTCAAAAATACCTTTGTCACATCTTTAAAATAGCTGTGGTAACAGTATCTCTGAAGAACTTGAGTATATACTTTGTCTATAGATAGTCAACTAACTATGTAACTGTCAAGTCTTTTTTATTCGCTGAGTTATATTGCAGTTTGCCTTAACAAAGCTGTCGTCGTCATTATCAGACCGAGACTCATTATTACCCACATGCCGTTGACATTTATTTTTATCTTGTAGGTGCTTTTTCTAAAAGGCACATCCAGTATAATTGCATTGTGCAGCAGGTACCACGCATTGCCTTCCTACAACATAAAAGAGCATGTCGCGACTATGAAAATGTCACAAACTTTATTGTTTTTGAATAAAATACTTGTATAGCAGTCACCTTCCTTACAGTACAGGTAGCAACGTAGTTGCTGAAGCAATGGCTGTACGGAGGCTTATGAGCAGCATATGAAATAATTGAGTGTAAAACTGACATGCATAGGGTTGGAAAAAGGGTGACAAGGTGGCCAATGCCAGGTCTCTTAAAAACGTCGCGAGCCTTGTTTCGCAGTGCAAATGATATAATTAAATAAAATAATATATTTACATTTATATGTTTATATATCTTGTTTATGTCCTAGGGTAACATGACGTTTTATTAAATTGCTGCAACAATTGATGGAGGTTAGAAGGTACACATTGCTTATTTCCTTTGCAAAGTATGCTTACTTCTGCATTTCACTGTGTAAGAACGAAACGTAGGGTTCAGGCTTGGTAACTACTTTCCACCTGAATTTTCAGGTTTCTACCAGGGCTGCTGGCAAGGTGTCAGGTCTTACTGGGTAGATCTAACTGCATGTGTATGAATATAAATATGTATCTGTGCAAGTATGTGTGTGTACAATGTACCTATGTACATGTGAGAGTGCTTCTTCGTTGTGCAAATATAAAACAGAGTCAAGTGCAATTATGTGAGCTTAATGTCTCATTTTTCATGACTCTAGAGGCTAGATGCTTGCTTATTTCTACTTTAATTAATTTTAGAAATACGATATTGAAGTATAGTTATAGAATTTAAAGAATATCAATGATTAAATATCGTCAATTTACTAGTTAAGTCGTAAATCAGCGGCGTTTTCTTGTTAACTAAAAAATAATTATTGACTTTCCTACAATATAATTAAGACTTAACTTAACCCCAATTGTTTGAAAGATGTCAAAATCTTACAGAATTAATTTTAATAGGTATTTTTAACTTTTAGCTGTTAGATTTCCTAAAATATTTAAAAAGAAAGTGTTTTCCACCACATTAACACAATTATGCTGCATTATAGCATCCGATAATAAATACCAGTGGCCAGAGTGATACACAAGCCAGTTGGCATACAAAAATTGTTTACGTATTATATATATTTATTAGTACTAACATTTATTAAGTTTTATTTCAATATTTATAAATCAATCTGGATTAAAGATAAATATTATAAATTTTGAACACTTAAAGCAGTGCATAACATAGTGATTAATAAAATGTTATTTATAGTATATACGCAAATCCATATCAAACGAATAAGCCTATGCATCTTTAAACAGAATTTTCAGCATATTTTAAATAATTAATGTATGCGCTTTGTCTGCAATTCAGTTTCGTGCTTGAAATTTTCTGTTGGCAACATTACGGTTTATGTTTGACCCAAATGACAAGCATCGGTGGTTCAATAGTTGAATTCTCGATTTATTTTTATACCTGATTTATTCGCTAATAATTTAAAAATATGTGTGGGTTTAGCTTTATCAATATTTCATGAAAGAAAATAAAGAAAATACTCTGAAAATAAAGAGGGAAGTAGGAAAATGTTAAGGGAAATAAACGGTTTCACGAGAATTCACAAACAGACGATGCAAGAGAGTTCCACAAACAATAATAAATGATAATTGATAATAACGTTTTCCTACCTTCCTTCCGCTGTCGACCGAAGAATAAAAAGAGGTAGTTGCAAATGGAAGTGAACCCGGAGAAAAAAGCAAAATAAATGTAAGTAACTATGTAAAGGAAATCAATAAAAATGATGGCGACAATGTTTGCCCACAATTTCAATTTCGTGGCAGTCAAGCAAAACGGAGGAGCTTTTCAACAATTTCCGACCGCTACCCTTCCAACCGCTGTCTGACAGGGACTGAAGTTCAACTTCTCATTTTCGCAATAGTCGCAAATGTTTTCTATGTATACGTTTTCTTAGACACCTTAGACAACGCCTTTCACAATTTCTATGCGAGTGCACAATTCAGCGACAAAGTTGGACGAAATGTCATCATTTCCGTTGGGAAAACTTTGCGCGCTCAAGCGTCAACTACGAGGACATCGTCTAGGACCCGTCGACTGGTTATCACCGCACACCGAGATAGAAAAGGGTTAACTAAGAGAAACCATGCAAATCGCTTTTTATTTTTCCTAAAAATTTTTGCTGCAAAGTCTTTAAAAAAAAACAGTAAGAAAATATATTTTGTCAAAATAAAAACGCAAGTCGCATGTCGACTTCAGTTAGGTGCCTCTCACTTCTTCTAAATGAAGCGTAAAATTGTTAAATGAGTGCGAACGCCTTAAAAGGGGGTTGTCTTTCTTTCCATTTGTGCTAAATTATTGATTAAGAAACTTTTTCGACATGCACGTTTGCCCCACTGCAATTTTGGCCAGATATTCCTCAATTCAATTGAATCAAATTGTGTTGTGTGCGTTCCAGACTTGCCGCTCATCAATTTGAATGCCAATTGAGTCACAAAATGTCCAGAACTTTTAGGCAAAAAATGAAAAACTGTAAGGGCAATGTAAAATTGGAATTCTAATCAAATAAAGTCTAAAATTTACGTTTATTACATGGACCATGGATTTTAGTGAAACTTTTTAAAAGAAGTATTATTACTGCTGATAGACCAATCTATTTTTGAGAGTTGTAAATCCTTTTAAAGTAATTTTTTAAATACTTTCCCTACTTTGTACTTTGTTTAGTTTAGTCTCTTTGATAGTCTTGTAACTTTAAACTCTGTCCCATATACAAACGTAATATTGGGCTCAAAGTTAAGTGGACTTGAAGTTACTATTCAACTTTGTTGTGGGTTCACATCATGAGGTATTAACAACATTAGCATATTTCATCACTACTAACCGAACTCGTAGAAAATTTTGTTGACCTCTTTGGAAATCTCAAGCCATTTTGACTTTTACATGTCCCATTCTAAAATCTCTATACATCAGTGCGTAGTTGTGTGTGAGTCTTAAAATGATTTTGCAACAAACTAAAAAGCTAGACTAGCCAACTATATACAACTTGTGTGTGTATATGTGTGTGTACAATAGGACTTCGAAGCGAAAACAAGAAGAGAAAGTTCCACTTTTTAAATTTGGCCACAACTCTTACCCAACCTATGAATAGTGTAGGCCTAATGTTTACAGCACAAGCTAAAAGTGGCTTTGCAAATTGAACGAATGCAAATTTTGAGCTAAATTTAAAGGACTTGGCAACATAATACAATATAATGTACACACAATCTGATTGTGGATCCTATAAAAATGTGAACCCTAATCAACGTGACTATTGTTTATTTACACGTTTATTACACTAGCAAGCCCAACAACTGCCTACAAAAAATATGCATAAATAAAAATTGTATTTTTATTGTTCTTTTCATTGATTTTACATGTTTACATATTACATACATATATACGTTTATCTTTAAATATGACAGTCAATTTTTTATCCCCAATCATATGGACGTTAGCGAGACACTGCTTTTCGAATACAAGTCTGGGTCCAATTATAAAAATAATAAAAAAGATTAAAACAAAAAAAAATTGGAAAGGATGTTTAAAACTATACCAAATACAATCTGTGAGTTTGGTTGAGATATCTTAAGAAGCAAAAAAGTTTTTCTTACTTAATGTTGATTCCGAACCGATCGTTCCTATGGCAGCTATATGATATAGTGATTCAATCCGGTCGGTTCCGACATATGTACTGCGTGCAGCAAAAATACGGACGTGTACCAAGTTTAATCAAGATAGCTTCAAAACTGAGAGACTAGTTTGCATAGAAACAGACGGACAGACAGACAAGCGGACATGGCTATATCGACTCAGCTCGTCGCGCTGATCAAGAATATATATACTTTGTGGAGCCTCCTTCAATGCGTTACAAACTTCGTGACAAAATTATAATACCCTCTGCAAGGGTATAAAAAATGCATTAAGTTACGGTGAAGCAAGCTCGAAAGTAGGAGACCCTGTACTTGTTAGATGGCACCACTACGAAGATATCAGTTGATTTTGGCCTTAATATTGATGCTTGAATATCTTCCTCGTTTATCATCCGATTTGGATGAAATTTGCAGGATAGGCTTGGACCATAGTCTTTATTATACATACTAAAAATCAAGGCGCTAGTAACAAAGGTGCTCTTGTAATTCTTTGCAATTTTGTTTTTCAATTTGTCTGGGCGGAGGGGGCGTGGCAAAAATCTAAAACAACCTCGTGCAATGCAAGATGAACGTATATAGACGAACGTACATGCCAAATTTGGTGTCTCTAGCTCTTATAGTCTCTGATATCTAGAAACTCAAAAAAGGGACAGACAGACTGACAGACGAACATGGCTATATTGACTCGGCTGTTAATGCTGATCAAGAGCATATAAACTTTATGGGGTCTGCTACGCATTCTTCTGCCTGTTAAAGATTAATTTAAATGAGATAAAGAGATGCTTGAAGCTATTGCTTGCGAATACGGTTAACAACGTTTTGACTGAAGCTGGTGAAAAGTATCGGTCTAAACTTTTATAAATATATTCTCAATATGTGAACAGAAATTTCTTGAAAATAAATTTAAACTAGGAGTGGTATAAAAAAGCACGAAAACTAAGTGGAACTTATTGGGCGTACTCCTAAAATATCTTATCTGTTTCATAACTTTTTAAGATTTTATGTATTTTGGGCATTTGATTAGAATTCTCAGCTCGACAAGCACTCAATTTGTTCGAAATCATTTAAATAATCTGAGAAAATAGTTGTATAAAGCGCAGATCCATCAGTTTGGAATAGCTCCCAATTGTCACTTAAAAGCAGGCAAAGTGGTCCGCAACATAAACTAAAGTACTTTTTGACTGCATTCAAATCTCAAAAACAAATTATCATTGGCCACGCCTACAAACGCCGATGATATGTTAAGCATTTAAAGGCTGGAAAACACAAAAGTGCCATCCTGTGTGCAATTCGAAATTTGGGCACTCAATAACGATTTATACAAAAGGGCTCAATGCACACGCACACAATCAGGCATAAATTCGAACACATATGAACAGCTTTCAGTGGTGCATATGTACGTGCGGTTTTGAGCAAATAAGCTTTAAAATTTTACCATTAACAGGCGCCAATGTTTACAAATGGCAATCGAAAGGCAAAAAGCAATGCAAAGTTGTTCTCATTGGTTTCGATGATGTTGTTGTTATTGTTTTTGTCCAGCTTTCAAATGTGCGTTCTGTGTGTGTCAACAAAAGCAAGGACAACAAGAATCGATTGTCCCTTAGCCCAAAAGGGCAGGCTCAACTTGATTTCGATCTAATCAGCTTCTTTCAAAAAGAAGCTGTTAGCAATTGTCAATTCTGTGTCCAGCTTATGAGAACAACAAATTCCAGCTAGTTTACTTTTACATAGAGAAAAGTTAAATTTGCATATTTTTGGTTTTTTTTTATATTTCGTGCCAGGTTGTGTCCCTTTTAAGGGAGTTACTTTTGTGGGCGATCCTCAGCGGCACTTTCCACATAAACACATTGGTGCTGAACACTATGAATAATTAATGAGTTTTGTGTTGTCGTTGCCGTTTTCGTTTCTCGTTGCCAGTTTGCTGGTCGACAATGGTTGCTTGTTTGTCTTTGCGGAGCATGCTTTTAGGCAATAGGCTCATGCCATATTGGACAGGCATTTAATACGCTTAAAGAATCCTTTGTCTAAAATTATATAAGACTCGAAATTTTATCCAACTAAATACTAGACAATTTTATAAACAAATTAAAGAATAATTTGACACAAGTTTTTTTCTTCAATATTTCAAAATTTTGCTATCGTAAACTGTATTATTTTTAAGCATTTGCCAAACAGATTTTACCATAAACTCTTATATCTATCTATATATATAAAACTCTTTGTCTTAATTGACTGACTGACACATCAAGCTGTAGACCAAACGGCTTTATATATCAAGTTGCGACATAATTATTGTGCAATAAGACGGGACTTTTTAATATTCCCGCTGGAAGGGGTTAAAATGAGGGTCAAAGGTCAAAATTGCTTGATATGAAATTTTTGATAATTTTTAAACTATCTCAACCAACCTCACAAAAATAATGCATTTCTTATTTATTGTTACAATCGGGAAAATTTTTAAATCACTGTTATATCCTGAGAAAATTAGGCTCAAATCGGCTGACTGACTATATTTCTTTCCGAGACTTCGGCAATCGTAGCGAGCCGGTGGTTGGCAAGCGAAGCAAGCTGGGGGCAAGCTCCCAAGCTCCTGTACAAATACGACTATACGACTATTATCGAATATAATTGCAAAGCACGGAAAACTCGTTTATTGGAAAATTTTCTGTTATCTGATTTTAATCTAAAATCCACTGAACGCCCACAACGAAATCAATTCAAAGTAATATAATAGACATACACACAACCATATAACATTCCCACAGTCTTTACTCTCGTCAAAACTAAAATATGTTATTTTCATGAGCCGCACGAAAGTATGCAAATATTTGTTATGCACAAACATATGGTTCGCTAAGAGTCCACATTTGCAGCAACATCAACCAACATTATCAACAACTAGAACAAAAACAAGTACAGCAGGCTGACTGGTAGGCAAAAAATGTCGTTAGATTGTTAACAAGTTCATAGAAAGACGTTGGGGCACTCACACACACGCATATATTCGCATGGGACAATTATTGTAGCAGGAAAAGGAACTGAACTGGGGGAAGGCACTTGAGCTTGTCAAAATACACTATACGACGCGACTGTCAGCGTATTTACAGACCACTTTTTCCATTCTTAGTGTGCCTTATTCGTACCTACAGATACTGCAGTATACTGCGAGGAGCAGCAAATGTAAATGACACAAAAGAGCGCTACGAAAACAAAAGTCCAGGGCGCTATGAACAGTCAGTCGGAAACCATGGATGGCAAATGCGGTTATGGCTGCTTCTGTGCACTATGGTAACTTTTCCGATTTCTGAAATATAAAATAGAACGTTGCATAACAGAATTGTTCATATAAAAGCCAAATGTTAATAATTCAACTGTTAAAGTCAACGTGCTGCGAATCTGATCAATTTTTGTGCACATTATTATACCCAGGGGGTATATTAGGTTTGTTAAAAAAATAAAAGTATGTAACAGGCAGAAGGAGGCGTGGCAGACCCCATAAAGTATATATATTCTTGATCAGGGCGACAAGCTGAGTCGATATAGCCATGTCCGTCTGTCCGTCTGTCCGTCTGTCCGTGTAAGTAACAAGATCTCAGAGATGGTAAGACCTAGAAGCACCAAATTTGGTGTGAAGACTTGTTACACTTGCACGCAGATCAAGTTTATTTCAAATTTTGGATGCCACGCCCCCTTCGCCCACTCTGTTAATAAGCAAGCTAGAGCTTTGAGCTTCGGCAATAACAATACTTGGATACATATGGATGCATCGTGAAAGTTTCATCAAGATTGGATAATAAACATGGAAGATATAAGGATATTTATCACGCCAATATGATCACAACAACAAAATGCGCTTGTTTTTGTTGTTGTTGGTTTACCAATAGTCAAACCAGCCAACAACAATGTCACGCACATATTTACACACATACGCACAATCTTACATGTATTGGTATCTATTCACATATGCATGCATGCAAAGCACAGTGCTGTGCATTTAGCTAAGCACCCATAGGCTTAACCATAGCTAAAATTCTAGCTAATAGCATTTCATTCGCAATTGTAGCTATTGCAATTTCAAAATAGCTAGATCTACCTACAAAATAGCAAATAAGGCAGCACTGAAACACGCATGCATTGCTCTATTGCTCTCAT
>JBAMBI010000091.1:0-11443 GCA_037043535.1 Drosophila putrida | reverse complement strand
TAATGTAAGTCTAAAATTGTTATTAAACAGAACCATTTTATGGTTCGATAAAATATAAAAAATATCATTATAAACTCATAATCTTAAGGGATTCTTCTTTTTAAAGTTGCAAATTTTTCAAACACAATTATATCAGCTTTACAAAATAAAATGTAAAAATAGCATAAATGTATTAAATAAAAACTATTTGGTTCTGTTTGGGTTTTCAATTATATTTTGCAAATTTCAATTAGAAAGTTCTAACCGAAATTTTCCATTAAATTCCTACGAAAATTTACCACCGAATTGCCTTTCTTCATTTAGTGCTGGACCTACTAAGTTACCCATTCCTTTTTATAAAATTTATAAATCACATCAAATGATTCATAATATATTCGACGACGCAACTTTAAACTTAAGCCATTTAACGATTTATTAAAAAAATTTTTAACGCTTAATAAAATAATGGAATCCAAATTTATCGATTTAATTCTAAATATCAATCGAAATCAGTTTGGAAAATTTTAGCTAAAAGTCAGGGAAATTAACTTGAAAATGTTGTTGAAAGTGAAACTGGAACAGGATTGAGCCAACTGTAGTGTCAGGTTTACGAGAAATTTTCGTCTTGCCGAATTTCTCACTGGCTGTCTCCAATACACTGTAACGTCTTTAATAAGCAACACATGTTGACATGGCGTTTTAAACAAGACATGTTTCCTATTTCTCAGACAACTCAAGAAACACTTCGTAGGTGTAAATCCCATGGTTGAAATTCTCGGAAATTCAAGCAAATTTACTGAGACATTGAGACCGACACTACACATGTGTTTCGTATGCTTTCGGTTTGTTTCAAATTACATACTTTAGTTAATTAATCCCTGCAGGTGCTGTTTGTATTTCTTGTTGTTGCTCATTTTGTTTTGTGGTCCGAAACTTCATTATGAGCAAGAGCAAAAGACAAACAGGCAAAGAAGACAAGCGCGACAAGGACAACATTGCAATATATATACAATAATATCATTATCATTTGTGTGTTCTGTAGTCTTCATTTTGAAACTCTTCCATGCTTCGTATTCCTCTGTCAGCCACGAAATGTCCTCCCAGACAATCCCCTAAAAAGCATGGGTGATAATTTGCGTTGATGAAATTTTGTGTATGCCAAGGAAAAGTTCAAAGAAACATACGTGAGAGGGACATGAGTTTGTCTTCCTTTTCTTCTCTTTCCTTTTTTTGTGGGCTAATTTATCAAAGTAGAGGGGCTTTATGAGTCTAGTCTGTGCCACAATTACCTACACTACACTTCGTGAGTGCAGTTTCATTGTTATTGCCCCCCATTTTGTGGTTAGTTTTTGCTGTGCTAATTTAATGAAATTTCACCTTTATGTCTAGGCAGGACAGGTTTTTTTTTTGTTGTTTTACCTTAGCTTGCGGCTTTACAATTGTGCCTTTGACAATTGTGACACTTAAGATCTGTTTAGTATACCCTGTAAGGTTGTTTAAATAAAATGTATGCTACACAACGGTAAAGATTCAAGATTTCTAAGGATTTTAAGCTAGTCAGAAATCTCTTATTGGTTACAGAATATAGATACTACTTTATATTTATGAAAGTCCTTGTTTCAAAGCATTTTCAGGTTGTTTCAAGCACTTTACTTGTTATTGTCATTCACCTAAATTAATTCGCAAACTCATAATTCAATTACATTTTTAAACAGAAACATAAAAATAATGAATTTCAGGAGTACTTAAGAACTGAGCAATTATTTAACATTTGAAATGAAGACGTCTTAATTAGCTCCTTGTTGTCCTGGATTTGAGCTCAGAATTCAATTACGTTTGAAAGCCATTTGGTTTAATTTAATAAGTACGAGTTTTTTATATTCAAAAAGGAGCTTGAAATTTGTAAAGTTTATGAAGAGCACTTTATTTAAATCTTTTTTAGGCTGCCTGCAATTTATGTTTACTTCTTACTAACTTTATAGTACAAAAAAATTGAATGAAAAACCAACTTGATATTAAATTGAATTATGATTTTAAAAAGATTTCCGATTATAGGAGTATCTTTGTGGTTGATAAATTAACTTAAAATATGAGAATAAGGATATTTGGTTTTAAATATATTATTTAATGATATGCAGCTTTTATCTGTAGAAAAAACTTTCTCTAAATAATAGAAAAGCTTAAAAGAGATATCAAAAAATAATTAATGACTGCCTTTCTGCCAAGTTTAATGTATCTGCATTAAGAACCAACTCCTCAAGGACTGCAGCATCTGCATAAAACTGTGAAAACTTTATAGTTTTCTTCTGTTTCCCGCGACATAAATAATCTGGCACAACTTTTACACAATTTATAGGGTATAAACAGAAGGACAGCATTTTAAAGGGCGCCCGCAAAAAATGTCAAGCATACTGCCCAAAATAAGCAAATAAACAACTGAACCCAGACAAAAAGGAAGAAAGAAAGCAAACGGAAGGCACGTAAAAAGGGTGTGCATAAGATATTTGAAAATTTCATAAATATTTTTATGGCTGGCGACCGCAGAGAGATGCAAACAGCGAGTAAAGGACATTCGCATAATTCAAGAGCAACGTCAAGGACGACGCTGGATGTTGCACAAAACAAAAGGACAGCAAAGTGTGGAGAGGCGAAGAGAGAGATAGGACTTATGTGCAAGTAAGAACGCTTTAGTCGTGTCCTCGACTGTGAAATACTGATTAATTAATTTAACTTTATAGTAATGCATTTAAAAGTGGAGCAAAAACAATTTATCGGTATTCAGCAATTGAGAACATTTGAGGTAGAAGTCTCAGGAAAATGTTTCTAGAAAAGAAAATTTTGAGAAAACATTCCAGAAAACTCGCTAGCGGCTTAACAGAGTTATTCACTGTTAACGTATACAGAACTCTTAAAGTATACAACACTGTTAACGATAACAGTCTTCATACTCAAGTGTTGCAATATTATTTGCATACTTTTAGGGGCTTTGAAACTTAAAACAAGCATAACAACTTTTCTATTGGGTGTGTTTTAACGAAAGCTGTTCCGCCTAACATAAGTAAAACTGATGTAAAAAAGTAAATTTAATCTAAAATTTAATGTAATTAATTGTATATCTCACTGTAATCGTTATAGTCACCATTTTTAATTGTCTTTGATGTGAAACTAGCTTTAGCTGCCATATGGTAGCAGAATACTTGTTTTTAAAATATATACAAATTTAATAAAAATTACCATTTAAGAAAAAAAAACAAATAAAAAACGAACGCTGTATCAGAAGAAGCCTATCTTGAAAAATGTTCACAAAAAACTTTAAATTTATTTATTCAATTTTAATTTTATAAAATCTTCCAACAGCTTTAAGTAGTGTTCAAAAATCGTAAAACATTGCTTTAAATGTTATATTCTAATTCTATAAACTATAAAGTCTCAATTAACTAACCGAATGATAAGCTGACGTAAAATGTATAGAAACTAATGCCAAATGTCAAAGATATATATTACATAAAACTTATACGGACATTGAAAAAAAGGACTTTATTCTATAAACTATAAGTCTCAAATAACTATTCGAATGATAAACTGACGTAGAATATATAGGAATCAATGTCATATTCAATATCTATTAAATAAAACTTATATGGATATTAAAACGATTTGTAATCATAGAGATAAGATTCTTTTCAATATCCCTTTCACTCTCCAAGTGATGGGTATAAAAAGTCCACACACACACATACACAATGTAAAAATAGCTTTGGGTAATGTTAAGGATATTTAAAGGCTTTCATTATTTATACTATTTTTGGTAACCAACTTGCTCGAGGGTTATGCAACTTGAGGCACTAAATTAAAATTTGGTATGCTTCATGGACATGGACATGGCACAGGGCGCAGGACACAGGGCAGAGAACACAGGACACAGTACACAGGACTAAAGGATAAAACAAAAGGATTTCGGTTGTTGTTGTTGTTGTTGTTGTTGTTGCCCAGTTGCTGACACCCTCGAGCATTTTGGGTTATCTGACCTTACTTCATTAGATGCAAAACGGCGCAGAAGTCCTCAATCGTTTGTGATTCACTTAAAGCGATTGCCACCGGCTCCACGCCCCCCATTGGGGCAAGGGCATCACGTGCCTTGCTACCAAATAGTTTCTCCAGATAATTGGGTCCATGTGAGGCGATTAAGCTTTGTAAAAATGATGCAGTTTCCTCCACAGGCGGACGCTTGGCTGCAAAGAGAGAAATGAAAACAAAAGGGATTCTCATAAATAGTAATTAAGTTATAATTATGTTCAAACACGTGTCGGTTTTCATATAAAAATGCCAGAGAGTGAAGAGATACTTGTTGTATCTGTGAGATACTTTTTGCCACAAATCTTACACATAATCGAATTTATTCATTAATATTGCAGTAATAAATTACATTGCGTTTTAATCAGCAATTGTAATTAATTATTTGCCAATTGAAAATTGGCACAATGTGTTGGATTGGCTATAATACTCGGAAGATAAATGTTTGAGGTAAAACTTAATAATAAAACTTAATAATAATGTGAACTATACCTTTATAAAGTGTCTTTTTTTTATATTTCTTATATAAAACTCACATAAGTTGGATTTAAAGTTAGTTGGGATAACTTAGTCATACTTGTAGCTCATTAGTTCAAGTTAACTTGAGAGCTTGTTCTTTAATACATTTTCACAGTCATATCTTTTTATATATCAGTTAATCTTAACTGAACTGTTCTAGCTATACAGACAATTTTACATGTAATATTGCATATTCCTTTCGAATTTTCTTTTCTCTTCACCTATTACAATAATAAGTTTCAGTACTTTCGTCGTAATATTATCTTATATAACTATAAGCTGCCTTCAAACCGTACGAAGCAAGCTTAAAGAGGAATGTATATTTAAAATTATTTTCCTTGAATTTGGTTATTGGTGTTTTCTTCAGTGTACAGGAAATTACGAAACCAAATAAAATTAAGAAATAAGTGCACTGCAGTTATCGGTTTTTAATGTAAGAGTTTTACTATCAATAATTACAATCTACTTGAGACTTGAATTACAAGTCTTATCTTCTATTGTATTATAAAACTGAATTATAACTGCACATCAGTTTGATAAAGGTAATATAAATTACAAAGGATTAAATCCACACTATAAATACAGTTTAGTGCACTCAATACTTTTTAGTTACTAGCTAATTCTCTAACGATGAGCACTTTCTGGACTTTTGTGGTCATCTTCTGTTGTTTTTCACTGGTCGCTCCAATCGGCTTCGGTCAATTATCCGAACAACCGTTGGTAAAATTATTTAATGTTCCAGTTTTGTGTATAAATATTTAACAATCTACATTCAACTATCTGTATATTACGTATGTTAAAGGGTGAAGTTAGCTCAGTGGATGATCAAAATAATGATGTGCAAGTGATCGAGGACAATTCAAATATACTAAGGTATGAGGATTATTACTGATTTTAAAAGCTGTAATATAGCAGAAAATATAAATAAGCTCTTAATACTACTAATAATATTTATCTTTCTATTGCAGACTAAACAAGGAACAGGATGATTCAAGCAGTTTACCCTCGTCCTGTCCGTCTAACAGCTTTGCAAATGTCATTTACACTATTAAACTTTTTGGTCTGGAACCCTTTCAAGTCCTTTGCAATTCCGATATAGCTGGTCCTGGTTGGACTGTGATTGCATCGCGTAGTAATAAGGAAATGAATTTCTTTCGACATTGGCAAGACTTCAAAGATGGCTTTGGAAATCTAATGGGAGACTTCTTTATCGGATTGGACAAACTACATGCAATAACCGTTTCACAGCCTCATGAACTTTACGTCTATCTCGAGGACTTTGATGGTAATAAACGCTTTGCAAGGTATGATGAGTTTCTGATTGGCACGGAGACTGACAAATATCCTATGGCCAAATTGGGAACATATGTCGGAAATGCGGTGATTCTTTATCATTTGATAAGGGTATGAAATTCACAACACTTGATAATGATAACGATGAATGGAAAGATGTCAATTGTGCGATCGATCACATGGGTGCCTGGTGGCATAAGGATTGCGCTCATAGGTAAGTTTACAGTTTATCTCTAATAAGTTATGGTTTTCTGATGTAAACTATTTTTATAGCAATCTATTTGGACTCTACCTGAATGGATCCTATACCTCAGACCTGGGCCTTAAAGGCATGTACTGGTATGATTGGCGAGGGTATAATTACTCTTACAAAGTGATGCGCATGATGGTGAAACCCAAATGCATCTGTTCAAATTACTGATGAATCAGAAGTTTTGCCTTTATCTATGTATGTACACATTTATCGATAAATCTAAAGAAATAAATAGATTGGATATAAGATCATTACATTTATTTATATTCCTTTATATTTATTGCTTACAATTGAATTAAGATTGATTGAAATAAATGTATTCAAGTTTGTCTCACTTTTGTTAATGGTAAAATTAAAATTCCACAAACTATGGACAAAATGGAGTACTTGTTTTTGATTTATTTTGAATATAATACATTAAGTTTTATCAACAAACAAAAGAAAGTGCTCTAATTATTGCAAGGCCTGAGGTTGATTACGATTGTCAAGTTCAAAATTATGTCACAAAATCTTGTTTTATTTGCTCAAAATTAAAATTAAATCAAAATTAATTTGTGTATATGAACTCAAGAGATCATTAACATAAATGAATTGCAAAACAGCACTTTGGGTTTTCACTATATGGAATTTTCAAGTTCTTCCAGACACGACTATATATATTCTTGACTAGCATCAAAAGTCGAGTTTATATAGTTATATCCATCTGTCCGATTTCAGATCTCAGAGTTTGTAACACCTAGGAAATATATTGGCAATCACAACAAGTTAAACTTATATGTTAGAAGCCACAAGAGCAATTTAAAAGCAATTAAAAAATGCATTAAGTTACGGTGGAGCAAGCTCGACAGTAGGAGACCCAGTACTTTTTGAGTGTAATGCGATTACTACAGATTATTTCAGTTTCAAAAATTTCCATAGATGGCGCCACTTCAGAGATTGATTTGGCCCGTAACATTGTTAGTTGAATAACTTCCGCGTTTATCATCCGATTTGGACGAAATTTGCTGGATAGGTTGGAACTATAGTCTGTATTATACATACCAAAAAGCAACCCGCAAGCATCAAAGGTGCTCTTGTAATTCGACTTGAAAATTTTGTATTTTGATTTGCGGGGGCGGAGGGGGCGTGGCAAAAATATAAAACAAACTCGTTCAATGCAAGATATAGATGTACATACGTGCCAAATTTGGTGTCTCTAGCTCTTATACTCTCTGAGATCTAGTTACTCAAAAAAGGGACAGACGGACAGACAGGCAGACGGACATGGCTATATCGACTCGGCTGTTGATGCTGATCAAGAGTATATATACTTTATGGGGTCTGCCACGCCTCCTTCTGCCTGCTACGCACATTTTTTTTGCACAAACGTAATAAACCCATTTGTACTTTTTTAAAGTACTGGGTCTAAAAAAGGCTAAGATTTAGCAGAAGGATCCGTCCCGATTGTTAATTTCAAACTTTGGATGAACTCACAACTCTGAATATTATCAAGCTGGAGATTTAATAACTCATTCCTCTCCGATTTTTCAGTTTATTAGTACTAGTTTGCCAAACAACTTAAGTGACAATAAAAACAAAGTCTTCGTCACACGTGCTCCAACTTAAATAGGGATGATGATTCATTAAATTTTTTCCATAGGGAAAGGATGAGATTTGTAAATGCTGTGGGCAATGACAAAACACTTTTGAATATTTAAAAGCACATGCATGCTTGATAAAATGCTGATTTAATATTAATTTCGTAATTTAAAACGAATCTGGCCACAGGGCGTATGCTTGTTATTCACTTTACTTTCAAATGCTTAAACACGTATGTATTTAAAAGCTCAGCTAAGGCAATTTTTTTTTTTGTGTGATTTCCATTTTATTTTTTGTTGAATTGAAAACGTTTATAGGTCACTCAGTCAGTTGTTGGGTTAAGAAAAAAAAGCGCCACTTGATGTCGGCTTTTAACCCGACTGGCTGCACTTTTGAACCCTAACCCTTGGTGAGAAGACTCGGTCCCCCTTATGACCAGGCACACATATGCTGCCTGTTGTTAGCATTTTTAATGGTTGCAAGGACACGTTAGTCCTCTGTATATAATGTAGTGCTTGTCTCTGTATGTGTGTGTGTGTGTTCGTGTGTGTGTGTGTTGATTCAGTTACTGACTGTATTTGTTATGCAAATGGCGCAGTTTGCCAGCATTTTTTTTTATACCCTGGGGGTATATAAAGTTTGTGCAAAAAAAAAAAGTATGTAACAGGCAAAAGGAGGCGTGGCAGACCCTATAAAATATATATATTCTTGATCGATATAGTCTGTCTGTCCGTCTGTCCGTGTGAACAACGAGATCTCAGAGATGGTAAGACCTAGAAGCGCCAAATTTGGTGTGAAGACTTCTTATATTTGCACGCAGATCAAGTTAATTTTAAATTTTGGATGTCACGCCCCTTTCGCCCACAAAGTAAAACAAACGATAGCACTGGCAATAAACAAGCTTAAGATTTGAGCTTCGGTAGGAACAGTACTTGTACTTAAATGGATGCATCGTGAAAATTAGTTTTTTTTTGTTCAGAAGAAAACTTGAGTGGCGTTCTCTACT
This sequence comes from Drosophila putrida, assembly GCA_037043535.1. Classification (NCBI taxonomy): domain Eukaryota; kingdom Metazoa; phylum Arthropoda; class Insecta; order Diptera; family Drosophilidae; genus Drosophila; species Drosophila putrida. The sequence continues at coordinate 2,741 of JBAMBI010000091.1, read as the reverse complement.
ACCCCAGGGTATATCATGCTGTCGGGCTCTCCCGACTGAATGATATTTTTTTTGTTTCGTTTTGTTCTTTCTTGTTTTTGCTACTCCTGAGTGAACATATCGCTTGGGAGCACCACATTTCTGTATACTGAGACCTCACTGTACGTGTACGTGTACGTATGAGAGTATGTGTCGCCTGTTTGCCTTTAAGTTGTTACATATTCAAGCGATGTATATCAGCAGCTCAGATAAAGCCACATAACATTAGCAGGCTCTTTGCTTGCCGGCAGCCAGTCAGCCCTGGTTATTCCCCCTATCCAGCCCTGGCCAGCACATTGAGTCCTTTTAGTCTCCTCCCTTATGTTGAACACGAATGTTAAGTTCTTCGTTCGTTTTTTGTATTGTTGATAAAAATGTATGCAAAATTATGTTAATTTCCCAGGGGTATTCGAGTGCAGCGCATTAAAACTTTTTCGAATTTTTATTGCAGTTACTCCTTTTATTTGCCATAATAAATATGTATATGTTTCTTATGTGGAGCCCTAAGCATTGATGCTATAAACTGTAAATATTCGCATTGTATGCTAAATAGTTTCGATTACTTTTTATAGCTCTTATGTTACTCGAAGTTTCTTTGTTTGTGTTCGGAAAGTTTGTGTAGGCAGAGAAAATATTTGAGTTTCGAACATTTCGAAAAATGAATTTTAAAAATTGTCAAGCGACATTTTTGTCTTTCTTAAATGTCAAACAATGTTTATATACTTTGGTAGTAAGTCAGAGAATCAAAACTCTTATTTGATGATTCCTTTATTTAATTTAATAAATAATTAATTTATTTTCTTTCTGGAAACTTAAAGTTCTTTCAAATTGCACTGCTATAAGTGAGAATTACTAGACAAGTCTATGCATTTAAATCTTCTTTTTAGTTAGTAAACACAGTCAGTGAATTAGTAGAAAAAGTTTAATTTGATATTTCCTTTTTTCAATTTAATAAATAAATCATTTATGTGATTTCTAGAAAATTTAAGTTTTTTTAAATGCTGTACTAGACAAGTCTATACATTTTAAACACAGTAAGGGAATCAGGAGAAAGAGTTTTATTTGATGTTTCCTTTTTTCCATTTAATAAATAATTTATTTATTAGCTTTTTAGAAGTTTAAAGTTCTTTCAAATGCTTTAAGTGAAAGTTACCAGACAAGTCTAAGCATTTAAATCTACTTATTAGTTATTAAATACATTTAAGAGTCAGACTATCTTTATTTCACTTCAATATTTAATTTTCCTTGAATAAGCTCTGATTTCACTTGCCACTTTCCTCTTTCCACTTTTAAAGCTCAATATTTATAAGCCGTGATAAAGCTATAGGCAAGTCTCTAATTATAATTCATTAATAAGCACTTTTTATGGTGGCATGCAATGCCAGCTGATGAGAAAATCTACTCTCAATGCTACACTCAATGCTTCTATAAATTAAAGCAACAATTGGCCAAACTGGAAGTCGTTAGACTGACTGAGAGGTCGAAGAAGGCGGGAAATTGACAAACGGCAACTTGAGCCAGCCATTTAGTCTTCCCACAGCGAGAAAGGAAACTAAGAAAGAGACAGAGAGGGAGAGATAAAGAGAGAGTGGGAAAGAGAGAGAAAGTAAGGCAGTGTGGCACGCATAATTTATCAAAGACATTTGAGCCTGGTGCTGTAACTTGCGACCACATCAGACGAAGCTCGACACCTCCTTAAATGATTTCATTGTCGAAAAATAGTTTTTTTCTTTGCCACTATTTTCTTTTCTTTTTTCTCTTTTGGTTGAGGCATAACAATGGCACACGGAAAATTTACGCCAGAGTGCGCTCGACTTTAGCCTGTGGCCTTTTCTTTGTCCTGGCAACGCGCAGTCGAGTTGTAGACTCCTTTCCCTTTCCCTTTCCCTTCGTGCTGGCACTTTCCCTGTCTTTTGGCTAAATATTCTTCAGCTTTCAGTCAACTGAATTGTCGCAATTAGTGGTAACAATTTGCTGTTTGCTTAAAGTTTCTCAAGCCGCTCATTTGCTCAGAAATCGCAGTCCCCCTTTACCTCTCTCCCTCTCTTTCCATTTTCCACTTTTCTTCCTTTTCCACTCACCAAAATTAGACGCACAATTTACCCATTGTTTGCTCAATGACTGTGCGGGATTTTAAATTTATCTCTTTACTCCTTTTGGCCATGGTTATAGGCCAAGAAATATCTGAATGGCGTCTTACTTAACAATTGTTGCTTTTAATTGATGTGTATTAAAAGACTTTTGATATATTTTTAATTAATCTTTTTTTATTAATTGGGAGCAGCAAAGGGTGCCGCGCCCAACGTTCAATTGTATCTGATTTTTACATTTTTGCTTAAGTTCTAAGTAAACCTAAGTCTCGTCGCTGCGCTGCCGACAGTTGGTCAGCAGAGGGACGGTTATGTATATTATGTGTATATATATATTATATATATTATGCTTTGCCGCTAAGAACTTCGGCAAGAGAGAGAGTTGCAGTATGTATGTAGTTATGTGTTTATGTATAATGTACATGCATACGGCACATACTGGAAAAGTGTTGACGCTGGCGATCCCACGTTGCGGCCAGTCTTTTTTTTTTTTTTTTTTTTTTTTTTTTTATATATGTTTGTATAAACATAACAACAAAGTGTCATTTTTTTTTTTTTTTTTTTTTTTTTTTTTAAGTTGGGCATATGACCACTTGTAATATTGTATACAATACAATACTGTGGGCATATGCT
>JBAMBI010000083.1:0-163462 GCA_037043535.1 Drosophila putrida | reverse complement strand
ATATCGGAGGTGAATTTGATCATGCTAAGAAATGGTATAAGTGTTGTTGTTAACGTCGCAAAGGCAAATAAAAATTGGGCAACGACCAAAAAACAACTTGGAACAACCTGCCTTGTCCACGTAGCGAGAACAATGAGCTCTCAACCAAATGTTTATGTGACGCGACCAGATGTTGATGTAAGTGGATTAGAATTACTTCGCAAAAGGTAACTTGCAACTGTTGTTTTTAAGCGATTGTAACTTTTATTAGTTGATTTTTATAGCTGCAATGTAACCACTTGGTCGAAGGCTTTGCCGGTTCCAAGAGACGAGTTGCTTCGGGAGATTAAGGGAAAGGACGCGCTCTATTGTGCACTTACAGATAAGATAGATGCTGCTGTATTGGATGCTGCTGGTGATCAACTCAAGTGCGTCTCAACAATATCTGTGGGCTACGAGCACATCGATGTCCAGGAATGCAAGAAACGTGGCATTCGGGTTGGATACACACCCGACGTTTTAACCGATGCAACGGCAGAGTTGACTTTGGCTTTACTGCTAGCTACGAACAGGCGTCTGTTTGAGGCCAACAAGGAAGTGTACAATGGCGGTTGGAAATCGTGGTCGCCCATGTGGATGTGTGGACAGGGTCTGAAGAATTCCCGTGTAGGTCTCTATGGCTTTGGGCGAATTGGACAGGAGATTGCTGCTCGCATTGTGCCATTCAAGCCAGCACTGATAACGTATACGACCCGAACGGCGAGACCAAAAGAGGCTGCAAAGGTCAACGCTATGCATGTGAATTTTAATGACATGCTGTGCTTATCAGACTTTATTGTTGTTTGCTGTGCCTTAACCCCTGAAACTAAGGAAATTTTTAATTCCGCGGCTTTTGAGAAAATGAAATCCAACTGCATTTTTATCAACACAGCGCGTGGTGGAGTCGTGGATCAAAGAGCACTAACCGAGGCTCTGCAATCGAAGCGCATATTAGCCGCAGGTCTAGATGTTACCACTCCGGAGCCACTACCACTCGATGATCCGCTACTCAAACTGAATAATGTGGTTGTCCTTCCGCACATAGGTAGTGCGGATATTGAGACCCGCAAGGAGATGTCGCGAATCACAGCTAGAAACATTCTTGCTGCGTTGTCCGACAGCGAAATGGAATCCGAAGTGCTTGTCTAACTTTTGCATAAACCTTAATTTTAAAATATTAATAATAAGAATAAACTTAAAACTTTGATTGCTCATCGATAAAAATAGTTAACTTCATTTGCTATTCGTCCAATCGATAAAAAATGTTTTTCTAAAATTGAAATAGGCGCCAAGTGATTGAAGCCTATCGATATCACAGGCAAACATGGCGTACATAGCACCGATATTCATAATCGCGGTCTGTAGGGATGTGATTTTTTTTATAGAATATAAATATCGATGATATTTCGACATTAAATTTTTTTTTCGATGATTTTGACAAAGTATATTTCAATATTAACAAAAACTAAGTGGGCTGTGAATCAGTTATGTCCACTTAAAATTAATTACGCACCACTTCAAGTTACTTGTGTTTAAACTGTTTTCAGACACAAATATCGTGCGAAGGTATCTCATCGCGAGAAATATCTATCGATATATCGATATATAAATTTTTTTTAGCAATCCTACCTTTTCTTTTCGCTACTCAGCGCGTGGCAAGTGTGGTCCCGATTCGGTGCAGTTGTAATTGCAAATTAGCAAGGAATTTTAGCTCCATCTTTTAAAAAAAGCATCAACTCCAACATGAAAATCTACAAGGATATCATTACCGGCGACGAAATGTTCGCAGACACCTACAAGATGAAACTGGTCGATGAGGTTATCTACGAAGTCTATGGAAAATTGATCAGCCGTGCGGGTGACGAAATTGTGCTAGCTGGCTCGAATCCATCGGCTGAAGAAGCTGATGAGGGTACAGATTCGGCGGTCGAAACTGGCGTCGATATTGTGCTTAACCATCGTCTTCAAGAAAGCTTTGCATTCGGCGACAAGAAAAGCTTCACCCTCTATCTTAAGGACTACATGAAGAAGGTTCTGGAAAAATTGGCGGAATCTGCACCCGATCAAGTCGATGTGTTCAAGACAAACATGAACAAGGCAATGAAAGAAATTCTGGGACGGTTTAAGGATTTGCAGTTTTTCACTGGCGAGTCAATGGACTGCGATGGCATGGTTGCAATGTGTGAATATCGCGATATTAACAACGAGAGCGTTCCAGTTTTCATGTTCTTCAAGCATGGTCTTGAGGAGGAGAAATGCTAAAGTCTCTTTAAATGTACATACGTTTCTTTTGTGACTTGCAGTAACAACAACAACACCAAAGGCAAAACAACGCCCAATGCAGACACAAAAACAATTACCAATGTACATACACACACACACGTACATCCGACACATACTCACACATACCTAATACATATTCTAAACGATTTTTTAGTTAACGCTTTTTCTTGGAAAAGTTCAAAATTTATGTTTATGTCTAGACAAAGTTCAATATTTTGATAAAATTATGATGTATTTTGTAAATTCAGTGAAAATACCTTTTTAGTGTGAAAAGAGAAAAATTGTAATTGTAGCAAAAGACTGCGCCATCAGGAGCCACACACACACATTAGCTAAAAATAACTAAATTATGGTATTCACTATTGTAATTGAAAACAACGTAATTTAATGTTTTTATAACAACAATATTTGTATACTTTTGTTTACGTTTTGAATTTGAAATGTCAAAGAACAGACAGAAATCAGAAAAAAAAATAATAGCATTTGTATGTACTAAAAAAAAAAAACATTAAACGGAGACCATAATACAATAACTGCAATCTCAAATTATGTTTATTTTATACTCCGTCTTTTCAGTTTACAGTGTTGCTACTAACGGGTAGCGTCAGAGAGGATTTTCAATAGCCGGTACTTTTTTGGGGCTCTCATTTTGACTGTCAGTGACTCAGCCGCTGGCTGGTTTGGGCAAGCGAAAAGTTATTGACCTTTGACAGTCATACGAAGTTGTTGTCATGCGCAATGACATCGAGTATAGGCTATATTTATGCATCATTGCCAACCGTATTTGTCCTACATTTTGTTCGCTTTGCTGCACATTCAACATAACCTAAATCAAATGCCAACAGTTAGTTTGTCTGTGCAATATACGTATACAATCTTAAATTAACACACACATGTATGTATGTACATATGTGTATGTTTAGCGTCTGTTATCTTTAGTTGCCGTTTTATCCGTCGTCTGGCTGTGCCAATCGCTCATTCTCTTTTGCTAGTGTACTTACGAACGCACGTGCATGCCTACCTGTTAGATCGCGTCTGCGTTTTGTCTACAGTGCGCCCTGGCTAAGAAGACTATTCATATTACTGAAGTATTCGCATTTTTACAGTGCTGTCGGCTCTTATGCAAACTAGTCTCTCAGTTTTGAAGGTATCTTGAAGAAACTTGGTACAGCTCCGTCTTCCGTGCATATGTACATACAAGTGTACGTATGTTAGAACCACCTGGATCAGTTAAATATAGTTGTCATAGAAAAGATCGGTTAAAAAGTAACCTTTTGTAAAAGAAACTTTTTTAGGCGTCAAAGAGATTCTTCAGTTACCCTTATCATACATTTTGATTCCAAATCAGAATCGAGAATTTTCCCCAGAGTTTTTCAATTGCAATTCTGTGTGTAAAAAAGATATTAACAAACTCTATTTTATTTCGTTCATAATTTTGATGCAGCACAACCTTAGATATTTGCCGTATTTTCATTCCAAAAATGGAAGTTATGAAAATTATCTAGGTTGTGTAAACGGTTTTGTTCTTTCGAATAATTAAAAAAAGGACTAAATAATTGTGTGTAGATACTATTATGAATGCACAAATTTAGACTTATATATTACAATTACACTAGGTTCTTTTTTATATATATATATAGATATATAAACAGCTGGTGCTGCGTTGTTGCACTACGTTCATTATGCTTGGCTTTGATATAAGTTTGGAATGAATCGCATTAACAAGTTACAAAAAATAAATTAACAAAACTTTGAAAATTAATCAATAAGATTAGATTATACTTTACAGTTCGCTTTTGTTTACTTTCCTAGCGCATTCGGCTTAAACTAAAATTTTTTGTAAAAAACACACAACATCATTATCGTACTACAAATACATTCACACAACACTCGCTGCTCAGTATACATAGTAATTATACATATACATGTATATGTAGATATTTATATATATATAGATCATATAGTTAGTATACCATCTAGAGCGCCGCTCATCACACATAATCCAGCTGTATATAGATTTGTTTTACGCCAACAGACTCGAAGATCATACGCGTATGCGTTACCACATATGTGGGGTCTACATTCTTCGACACCTCCAGCTTGATAGCACCGACATAAACATCAGAGCAGAGTGTCCAGAAATGTGGATCCTGCACCGAATAGACGCCAGCCAAGCCGGTCACCTTTTGGTAGCACTGTAACAACGATCGATCCAATGCCGAGGGCTGACGTTGCATTAGAATTAGAATAGACTCCTTAATTAGACTAAGTACGCTTAGCGCTATTAGTATCGCTATGAAGATTGAGCAAATTGGATCCGCTATCATCCAGCCAAACATTTGCATAAGCACGGCTGATATAATAACGCCCACTGAGCCAAGTGTGTCGGCCAGAATGTGCAAGAAGACGCCACGCATTATCTGCGAATTACTGCCGCTTCCGGAAAGATCGTGCGAGTGTCCATGGCTGCCGTGATCGTGAGAATGACCATGACCTGAGATGAGTGAAAGAGTTTTATATAGTAAAAGTAAATTAAAACCTTAAAGATACATTTTTCAATTTGAAACGATCGTTTCTAAGGTCCTTGGTTTGAATATAAATTATAATACTTTATGCACAATCTTTAAGAACAGTTGAGAAAAGCTTTTCAAGATTTTCAAATAGACTGCAAATCAAGTTTCATAAAAATTACCCCTAAAAATATTTAAAAAAAAAATCAAAATTCTATTCCTAAAATTTGATATTGACTCATACGTTATCTTAGCGGGACGAGCTCGATATGAAATGCCTGCAGTAATAAAATAGCTTCATTACTGGAAAACAAGTTTCCAAAGAAACAGACGGACATAATGACTAGCCTCTATCTGTTGGGTTGGTGACAAGTTTAGAATACCCTTATAGGGTATAATAATAGTTTTACCATTATCCAAAGTGATAGCCTGATGATTGTGATTGCTCAGATCGGTGTGGCTATGGGAATGTCCATGATTGGAGCCGCCTCCGCCGCCGCCGTGTGAGTGACCATGTCCACCTCCACCGCCATGAGAGTGACCATGACCGCCGTGATTAAAGGCATAGATGCCAACGAGATTGACAAGCAGTCCCAACACAGATACAACAAAGAGTCGTTCGTGTTTAACCTCTGGCGGTTCTATTAGACGCTCCACACCCTCGGAGAGTATAAAGAAGGCGATGAAGAGCAGAAACAAGCTGTTGACAAATCCCGCCAAGACCTCGGCACGCACATATCCATACGAAAACTTATCGTTTGCCTTCCATTTCGTAATCACCGAAGCAGCTAAACCGGCTAAAAGACCCGTGCAGTCGAAGAACATGTGAAACGAATCCGAGATGAGACCTGCAGATAAGTTGAGAGTAAGTATGAGTATATTTTGGATAAGATTAAAGACTTATGCTGAAGAGACAAACCTAAGCTGTTTGTCAAAATGCCATAAAAGAGCTCCACGAATGCAAAACTTAAATTTAGCAGTAGAAATAGAAACAAATTGCGGGAATTGCGATCGGAGAATATGAGGCGTTTCCAGCTGTTAAATTTCTCCTTGACGCGGTAGCCAAAGTTACTGCGATCCTTGTGCGTTAACGGTATCATGTTGGCGGCAGCAACAGCAACAGCAACGATGACCTATAAATCAAATATAATACAAAAGACACGCATTTAACTTGTTATCACACACTTTTTATTATTTTGTTTGCCTACGTGGTATTATCGTTAGGCTTAGCTCTCTTTCGCCCCGCTCCAGCTGTCGCTGATGCGAACGCTTAACGCTTTGCGTCCAAGAATTTCTCAGCAGCGTCGGCGGCAGGTTTCTTTTTGTTGCAAAATAACCGCACTGAACACTTCCTGCTACGTTGACGGAGAGCACAGGCTGGCGCTTATTTGCACAGGTGGAGGCCGCGCAATTGTTATTTATGGTTTTTTGTTTTTGTTTTATTAAGCACTCTCAATTTAAATCATTTTTCAAAATCAGTCGAAAAAGACTAAACCCGCACCAATCTGCTGTGTTGTCAATAAACTATACGTCAACGTAGCCCAGTAAACATTTATTGCGACAATATGGCAACAGGGTTGCATCTCACTATCGCATAAGACTATCGAACATGCATCGTAATTTTCCATGAAATAAACTTTGTTTTATTTCAGTAACAAAATTTTTGATATTACTTTGCTTTTGAATTGTTATATTCTGCTTTTTAAGTTGTAATAATTATACATTGAATGCAGCCAGACGAGCCGTTTATACAAGCGATCATTACTTGAGTAATAAAAATAAAACCGGTTGCTGGAACCCCCTATTATTTTCATTAATGTGCAGATATTTTGTTCTCTCTGCTGCACACATGTGTCACGAGCATGCACAATTCCCATCTCCAACACCTCTGCCATCCGTAACACAAGAAAGCTGTTTGCAAATATAGAAAACAATAAAACAAAATGATACGCACATATTTCTTACATTAATAAGCAAGTTTATTAAACATTCTACTACACAAAGCAGAGTCTTAGTACTTTTCCATACAATTTATGTTCAATTGTAAAAATGAGTGCGACACTGAAGATGCGTGGTAAATAAGTTTACGCCTCATCACCCTTGGTGGCACGTGTGTAGATGACCTGGGAATGATGTTGCACGACCTGCTTGATCAGACCTAAAAAACAAAAGAGCAACACATTAATAACATAGTCTACAAACATTGTAGTCAGTGAAGATTATTTACCCTTTTCGCGCAGCTCAATCAGAGCACGCTTGGCCAAAGAGCCACGGATCTTCAAACGCTCAGACACAACCGAGGGGGTGATCAGCTTGTAGGCAGGCACTTCCTTGTACAATTTCTCATAGGTAGCCTTATCGAACAAAACTTGATTGTTCAACTTATCCCTGACTTTGCCTTTGGACCACTTCTTCTTCTTGGCCTTGCCGCCACCGGAGCCCTCCTTCTTCTTCTGTGTCTTTTGCGGCTGCTTGGCCGACGACTTTGCGTCCTTCTTAGGCGGCTATAATGATTTACAATCAAGAGCAAATTATAAACATTAATTAAACAATCAAACAAAAATAAGTGTAAATAATTGCAATACATATATGAATGTACGACAAGAACGTTCGCTTTCGAGGTTATGGTCCTCTCATGTTTGTTTGCTACACGCACGGCTCGTTTTGCACATTTTTATGGCAGCAACCACCAGTTCTTTTATTGCACAACGATGTGGCAATAGTTTAATATTATAAATCTTTAACTCAGTTGTCATTTCACGTACAAAATCACTTAATTTTAATAAATTATATTGCTGCCGAACTCACCATCGTGAAAACCCAATGCAGAAAGATGGAGGACGGAAATTGATAGAGTTACCATGTATCGTCAAAATGAAACAGAGTTGCACGTTACTGTTATCGGAACATTTTTTCGTTTTGCCTATCGATAATTAGAGTCAAGGCGGCAACCCCCTTGGCTTGCTCGCGTGTGTTATTTGTAATTTCATTTGTTGGCGAATTGAATTTTTCGTCAAATCGGAATCAGCTGGAAGTATATAACCGCTGCACTGAATAAAAAAGAATATAAAACAATGGAGCGTCGTTTCAGTTTAAGTATTAATTCGCCGCGTCTATCAAATCCCATGGCCGATTCCACATGGATTGATGGACCGCACATGTAAGTACCAAGGCTATTTATTTGACTCATTTGGCTAAATCTTAATATTGACTATTTGTATTTAATAGGTTGAACCGGCCAACGGCGTTCCAGCTAAGTCCCAAACAGCGCAGCAACTCCAGCATTTGTTTAAGTAACAGTTTTTCAAGTGATGTGCCACAGAATAAGACACTGCATCACACATCGAGAACTTCGACGAGCATCTCCAGAATGACGCGCCAAAAGCTAAATCTCAGTCAGATGGACCCCAAGTAAGTTGTTGTAGTGAATTGTGGGACTTGAATAGTTAACTAATTGTATTTTCAACACAATAGAACCTATGCGGATGTGCACAGCAGCGGCTTGGCGTCCCGCGCTGTTAAATACCATCAGGAGAGTAGTCCGGGACTACAGCGGAGTATGTCCTTTAACAATGTGTATGTTCCAATAACCCAGCCCCGGCGGTCAAGCATTGCTACATCGCCGCTCTCACGCAAACCCAATCTCCCATCGGTGTCAATGACACGAATAGCTCCGCCAGAACGTAGCTTTTATTGTGGCAACACGTTGCCCAGTCTGCTGCGATCAAATTCGTTGTTGGGCGTGGAAAAGTGCAATGAACAGCTGTCACGGGAGAATCGTCCAATATTACATCCACAGCCATTGCAACACGAAAGCGAACCGACACGCAGTGTCCTGGAGGAGCTAAAAGAGATCTCGCGCAAGCGAATCAACAGTGGTGTAAGTTTCGGGTTTACTAACGCAAGTTCCTGTAGCTTAATTAACACGAACTGCTTGCAGGATATACAACAAAATGATTACAACACGAAAAAGAGCTGTAATCGTATGACGGATTTCGTGGATCATCATAATCTTCACACACAGCAACAACAGATGTCCATGTTGCAACCACAAGGTGTTTTTAAGCGTCAGCGTGAACTGAGTGTTGCGGTTCCACTGCGATTGCATCATGCGCCAATGGCTCTGCCACTGCAACACCATCAGCAGCAACACCAACAACACCAACACCTCCATCTGCCGCAGCAACAGCAGCAGCAGCAACAACAGCAGCATCTGCAAATGCCATTTGCTGGCAGAAGTTCACCACAGCAATCGCCAGAACAATTGGCGAAACGTCGCAACTGCAGTTATAGCAATGATATTATGAGCTCGCTCAGCTCCAGCAAGCTGCATAACAACAAACGTAAGCTCTACGATATGCGGGAGAAACTTCGCTTGGGAAGTGGCAACACAACAGCAACTTCTAGCGGGCAGAGCAGTTCACCTGAAAGCTCTCCCCATCAGCATGCATCCAAAATACAACGCAAACAGCCTACATCCGAGTTACGCCTGGAGAAATTGACAAAGACACAGAGCACACCAATTACACCGTTGCCAGCGACACCAGCACAGCGTACAGTTTCGGCACCAGCATTGCAGACTACTGTGCCACAGGAAGAGGCGTCAACGAAGCCCAAACTGACGTTGTTCAATGCCCAACAACAGAGGGAACAGCAGCCGCAGGCATTGGATCTTGAGAGTCCCGATGTGGATGCCGGTGAATATGCGGGCATCCAGTTTGTGAAGCCGAAAAAACAGAATTCCTGCAACGGTGTCAAGAATTCCAATCTGGAGCGTACACAGAAAACAAAATTGGCCCTAATGCTGAGTAGTTTACGTGGGGAAATCTATCAGGATGAAACGGAGGAAGAAGTGAACGATGAACCTGATGCGAAGGTGCAACCAGCAGTGATACCCATAATGACAACGGCCACTGCAACGGTCGTAACAACCGTAACAACATCAACAACAACCACAAAGCCTGTAATTTTAAGCGTTACAACTATTAAGCCTGCAGACAGTTTGGCACCGACAACAACAACACCGACAGCAGCTGAAGCTACTCCAAAAACAACATCAAGCAATGCGTTGCCTTTGATTTCATTTAATAACACCACAACAACGACAACAAACAACAGCGAAACATTAACAAATTTGAATACGAACGGAGCAGGTGCCGTTTTAAGTGGCTTCAAACTGCCAACAAATACAACTACTAACTTAACAAGTATAACTACAACACCATTAATAACATTTGCCAGTCCCAATCCTGTGGAAGCAGCCGCAACAACAACTACAGCAGCAACAACTTCGCCAAATGCAGCTGCAGCAAAAATAGCGCCAATCATAGCAAGTGCGCCTACAATCAATTTTGGCAAATTACCAGCAACAACTGCAGCTCCGACAACAGCCACAACAACAATGTTTTCTTTTGGCAATACTGCGACAGGAACAGGAACAACTGTAGCTCCGACAACAGCTGTGACGACAGTAACAACAAGTGCTCCAATATTTTCATTTGGCACTGCTGCAGCTGCAGCAGCAACCACTGCAGCTACAAGCAATGCTGCAACAAGCACAGCGCCAGCAACAGCGCCGATGTTTAACTTTGGCAGTGCTGCAACGAGCACAGTAACAACAAATGCATCAGCAACAGCTATAACCACAACTGCAACCACCAACAAAACATTTTCATTTGGAGAAGCAACAAGTAACAATGCACCGGCAGCAACAGCTGTCACAGCAACGCCAGCATTTAAGATGGATAACTTTACGCCCAAGCCTATAGAATTGGGAGGCTTTAACAACAACAGCGGCAATAACAACAACAGCTTTGGAGGCACCTTTAAAGCTCCAACAGCAGCTACAACTTCAACTGCAGCAACACCAGCGGCAGCAACAACAAAGACCGCTGCTGAGCCCGGTAAGCTGTTTAGCTTCGGCGCACCCACGGCTACTACAGCAGCAGCAGCAACTGCACCAACAGCAACACCTATTTTTGGCCAAGCAACAACTACACCAGCAGCAACAGCAACTCCGAATTTTGGTCAAGCAGCAACAGCAACCCCAATTTTTGGTCAAGCAGCAGCAGCAACACCATCATTTGGTTTCAATGCACCAGCAACAACCGCTGCACCTGCAGCAACAACTGCTGTCAACAACTCCAATATGTTTACATTTGCTGGTGCTGGTGGTGGAGCTGTGTCCAAGCCAGTGGCAAAAGCAACGCCTTTTACATTACCCAGCAGCAACAACAATAGCGGCAACAACAACAACGCCAGCAACAATGTGTTTAGCTTTGGTGGCGGCAACATGTCCAGCCCGGCAACAGCAGCAGCAGCGCCAGCAACCGGAAGCAACTTTAGTTTTAATGCCGCTACAGCTGCACCACCAGCAGCTAATACTAACAGTTTTAGTTTCAATGCCACGCCCAAGCAGACGCCCATCTTTGGCGGTAACAGCAGCAATCCAAGTGCAACTGCAGCTAAACCTTTCACATTTGGCGGCATTACTGGCACAACGGGACAACAACAACAACAGCAGCCGCCGACGGCAGCAACAGCTGTAGGAGCAACACAGCCGCAGAAAACTGGTGGCTTCTCTTTTGGCGCTGTGGCACAGAAAAATGAATCAACCAACTTGTTTGGCTCGCCAGCAGCAACATCAACTGCTGCCACGGGCATTGTAAAGCCTAGCTTTAATTTTGGCGGCAATTCAACAGCCACAGCAGCAGCAGGAACAACAGCATCGCCAGCTCCCACATTTGGTGGCTTTGCAACACCAGCACCACCGGCTAACAAACCGTTTGCATTTGGTGGCGCCGCGACAACAGGTCCAGCCAACAATGCTCCATCTCCAATGGGCGGAAATCTTTTTGCCAGCGCTGTGGCAGCTGCAACGCAGCAGCAGCAGCAACAACAGCAGCAGCCCAAGCCAGGCGGGTTCTCCTTCTCAGCCGCTAACAATAACAGTGGCAACAACAATGTGGCTGCACCAGCAGCTAATAGCAATACACCTTTTGCTTTTGGTGGCATGACATCGCCGCCGCAAGCCAACAACAATGCGGCCAAACCATTTACATTCGGTGCAGGTGGAAATAGTGCACCAAACTCGAATATTTTTGGTAATCCCGCTGCAGCTGCAGGACCAACAGCTCCCTCCAATGGTGGAGCATTCAATTTCGGTGGCACTGCGTCACCTGTACCCGAGATGCCATCGACGGCACAGCAGCTCAATAGTGGCAACGTCTTTGCTCTGCCCAGCACACCAGAGAGTCGTCCAATGCGACGCGCCACAAGGCGTCTTCAAAAGTAGGATACGAGTCGGGAGTCTGGAGCGGTGCTAGGCATTTAAGGATGGACACTTAAGTTATGAGAATTGTACATGAATTTAACACACTCAGTTATAGACACTACATATATACTACATATTTCAGTTGCATGCTAAATTATGTTAAACAGTTGAAATAAAATGCGGATTAGCAGTTTTGTGATGAGATTTTGATATTGATCGGATGTTGAATACTTGGATAGAAATATCCTTTTATTCGCATCGTAGTATGGTGAATAAAAGACAATGAAAATACTAAAAGTTTTATCTTTTTGAAATTAGTTCTACTTGACAAATTTGTATGTAGGTTTTACTCTATCATTCGTTGTTCTAACAATTGGTAAGTGAATACAGGGTGTTTTTATTTGGGGTTTTTTTGGTCACCCTTTAGGCCAGTACAATCATGATTGAGATCGCAAAATGAGCCAAGCACTCGCGTTGTAAAGTAGGTAACATTATTCCCATTGAATTGTGAGGTAAATGTGAAATTATATTCCGGCAAATAATTGGGTAAATAGCTAGCATCAAATTTCATATTACGTAAAACATACGTGGTATTCTATCAAAGAGAGAGAGAGAGAAGGAGTGAGTTAAAGTCTTTCAGCTCGAACTTCTCAACTTACCCTCTGGAAAGGACATTTGTTGGGCAAATTGTTGTCAGTCTGTCGGATTCCTCTGTAGAGCATGGTCATCAAGGAGTTCTTTTGGGTGGAAGCCAACAGTTGACATATATCCAGTCGGATGCCATTGAGTCGCATCACATTGTTCCGGCCATATATAAATAGGTGTAATTGTGCAGATCCCACCATACTATTAATTTCACTAGTATTTGTTGTTACCTCAAAGTTTAGCGATCTCGGATCCGTATAACATTTAACATTTGCAATTATACTGCTCTTAACGGTGCATTGAAGCTTCGTAAAGATGATTTGCTAAGCCAACGAGAAAGATAATGAAACTATAGTATATATATCTCTGATATGTCAGGTTAGTGGTATCATATCAAAGTACTTACCTTGCCGGCCTGGCCAAGAATTATCAAGCAGCTGAACAGCAACCATTTGAGTTGCTTTTCTGTCATTTTCTAAATATCTATCCAAATAATATTCCACTATAATTTATACCAGTAGCATTACCATTGAGCAATTATCGATGTTGATCTAGATAAACAGATCATTACTCCCAAACCCGTATTCAACTGAATCAATCAACCCTTAAATAATAATACCTAGTTTAATATTATTAACGTTTTTCCATTCAATCGAAATCGAAGAGAAGTTTTAATAACTACAAACTTTTTTTATAAATATTAAAACGCAACGGAAAAATAAGTTGTATATTTCTTTGTATTTTGGTCAGTAAAAGTTAATACAGCGTATAAATAGTTAATAATTAAAACATGTAAATTGACACCGAATATAACATTTAAGCTTTGGTATTGCGTCGTAAATTTGAGTTTATTTTTTGGTACAAAAACTGTTTTGTGAGCTTTCGAATTTTAGTTATAGTCCAACAAATACTATAAGTGAATATAAGTAAATTTGACCATAAGTAAATGAGGCATAGGTTACTCTGAAGGATCACCTACCATTTTTCAAATTTATCAACAGTTTTTAAACTTTATCGGAAGGAAATATTGTTACCTTAAACCTACATGATGGATAAATATATATTAATTCATAAATATATTGATTCATAGCATTTTACAGCCCACATTCTGAAGCGGCAGAACTTTGTGGGCAAATGAAACAATGGCGGAAGCTGGTTGCTTGGAAGACAGATCACAAAAGATGTGACATTGGTTATCCTTCGAGCCGGTCAACGGTCGAGCTATAAATGCAAATATTGATTTGTTCACCGATCGCTGCAATCCCTCATCGGAGGCGGTGACACTCCACAGATGATTATTGGGATCCATGCTGAAGTGAGAGATATTCTTGGCTGGATAGTGTCGTCGGAAGAATTGAGTACGTGTGTTATCCGTTAAGGTAATTCCATCGCCAGATATCTTTAAATGCACCTCCAAGGGAATTGGTGGCTTGTGTTTCGAATTCATTTCAAAGACCGCCTTTCGAACTGCATCATCCCCGGTCAGAGACTCCATATCACTTTGGAATAAATAGAGGACATTGCAGGCGGCACCTTGAATCATTAGTTGTTTTTGCTTGGATAGAATTTCTTGATTATTCGAGGTATGTAACACATCCTGTTCTGGTATTATGAGTGTGCAAGGCAGAGACATTTGATTAATTGAATGCTCGTATACAAAGGCGGACAGAGATGTGAAAATCGGTTCATTTGTACATCCCATAAGGCGAACACCTCGAGTTGTTGGCTCCAAGAGGAAATGCCGGACGAGCTCATCTCCATAGCCAGGTCCTGTAACCACACCGGGAGGTGGCTTCGCTACCCGTAGAACAAGTCCGAATGCATCACGATATGTGGTTGAATTGCGGATAAGAAATGTTCCTGGCACCACGTTGCGTAACAAATCCACCGCTTCATCCCGTAACATGTTGGGTTTGTACCAAAACTCGGACGAGTCCTTGGCAAATTTAACCAAATGCGGCTCAACCTCCTTGGTGTGAATGCTGCAATCGAAATATGGCCGATCCTCTACAGTTTCCTCAAAGATTAGATTACTATTTGGTAAACCCGTAGCTGGATATGGACTGACACAACGCTCAGAGCTGATCGTTGTTTGGGCTGTTGGAAATGTGGGTGTCTCTGATCGCTTCTTTTCAACCACTTGTAAGGAAGTTAGTTCCAAAGAAGGCGGCGTTTGTTCTATTATCTGAACTTGTTTTCCTTTTTGTTGTTCCACAAAATCATTACACATTTTCTTGCTTTCCACCAATTTCTTGGCAAGACCTCGTTTTGCTTCCACAGCTTGTAGTTTGCGTTCCATTAGCATATCATCAAACTCCTCCCTGGTTGGAGTTTTTCGCAGCAAAGGACATGTTGCAGATATGCTAGGACGATTGCTTCTTCGAGTCAGTGATTGGGTTGTTGGATATATATTCGAGTTGACTTTATCCTCAACAACAATCGATTGACTTATCGGATATTCAAGTATATTCGGGTTGCTTTTATCCTCCACAATCATTATGGGTTGACTTGTCGGATACTCAATAATAGCCGAGTTGATGTTATTCTCCACAATCGGATACTCAATAATACCCGAGTTAATGGTATCCTCCATACGTTCACTGTCTTCCACATGATTCAAATCGCTGGTATGGAAGCCCACAGGAAGGCTGCCATAACTGAATGGCAGAGCATTCTCTCGAGCATGATATGGAATATTGTCTGGGTCTGTGTCCAAACATCCACCTTGCACAATCCCATTCAATGGAACAGATGGTTTCTCATGTACCGAGGCCATTGAAAAGATTCGTTTTTCTTCAACTATAGACGTCTATTTTTACAATCCGTAAAATATCTATATGTATGTACTATGTGTATATTGCCTCACACGTATACGTAATTGACCAAATACTATATATATATCACACAGCACACACGTCTGCCGGTTTCTAATAAAGATTGTTGACTAAAGTCGAAAACTATACAAAAACTTATATATATTTTGGGACCAATGTAAATGTGTGCACCTATTTGCCCCGGCTAACGGCTTAAATTGGGACCGGAAAAGTTGGCTGTAAAATAAATACCAAAATCTTCTTGCGGTATTTTAGCAAAAATCGTTTTTTGACCGCTTTCCAAAAATATATTTTTTTCAACAGGGTTAACAGATTTCAAACTCGCGTAACTTTGTCAAATCTTACCCGATTTTTATGCGGAATGTAATTTTAGTCATGATTTAATCTATAAATTTATTCTACATTTAAAAATAGTTACTTTTTTAAAATCAAAATTTTCGATTTTGTTGGAATTTTAGATAAGGGTACCCCCTTTACATTTTCAGAAAAAAAAATTTTTCAAAATTTAAAATCTTGATTTCTTACTTTTAATCAACTCCTGGTGCCTAAATTAGTATAAGAGAACACTTTAAAGTTGATTCTGAGGAGTTTTATTTTTTTGTAAAATATCATGCCAAAAGTGACCAAAAATTTGACTTGTAAAGTTGCCAGTCCCCAGGTCAACAGATTTCAAACTCGCGTAACTTCGTCAAATCTTACCCGATTTTAATGCGGAATGTCATTTTAGTCATGATTTGATCTATAAATTTATTCTAGATTTAAAGATAGTTACTTTTCAAAAATCAAATTTTTCGATTTTGTTGGAATTTTAGATAAGGGTACCCCCTTTACATTATCAGAAAAAAAAATTTTCAAAATTTAAAATCTTGATTTTGTACTTTTAATCAACTCCTGGTGCCTAAATTAGTATAAGAGAACACTTTAAAGTTGATTCTGAGGAGTTTTATTTTTTTGTAAAATATCATGCCAAAAGTGACCAAAAATTTGACTTGTAAAGTTGCCAGTCCCCAGGTCAACAGATTTCAAACTCGCGTAACTTCGTCAAATCTTACCCGATTTTAATGCGGAATGTCATTTTAGTCATGATTTGATCTATAAATTTATTCTACATTTAAAGATAGTTACTTTTTTAAAATCAAAATTTTCGATTTTGTTGGACTTTTAGATAAGGGTACCCCCTTTACATTGTTAGTTGAATAACTTCCGTGTTTATCATCCGATTTGGACGAAATTTGCTGGATAAGTTGGAACTATAGTCTGTATTATACATACCAAAAATCAAGGCGCTAGCATTAAAGGTGCTCTTGTAATTCGACTTGAAAATTTTGTATTTTGATTTGCGGGAGCGGAGGGGGCGTGGCAAAAATATAAAACAAACTCGTTCAATGCAAGATATAGATGTACATACATGCCAAATTTGGTGTCTCTAGCTCTTATAGTCTCTGAGATCTAGTTACTCAAAAAAGAAACAGACGGAAAGACGGACAGACAGACGGACAGACGGACATGGCTATATCGACTCGGCTGTTGATGCTGATCAAGAATATATATACTTTATGGGGTCTGCCACGCCTCCTTCTGCCTGTTACGCACATTTGCACAAGTAATAGACCCATTTGTACTTTTTTAAAGTACTGGGTCTAAAAAATCTACCGCTGAAAAATTGGTTCAGCTTTTTTTTAACACCTTGTATCTTTCAAGAG
Organism: Drosophila putrida; assembly: GCA_037043535.1. Classification (NCBI taxonomy): domain Eukaryota; kingdom Metazoa; phylum Arthropoda; class Insecta; order Diptera; family Drosophilidae; genus Drosophila; species Drosophila putrida. The sequence continues at coordinate 146,196 of JBAMBI010000083.1, read as the reverse complement.
TCTGACAACTTTTACAAGTAAACATTTTAATTTGAAAGTTTCCCATTTGTATCAAAAAATTCTTGTTAAATTCAGAAGTTAGCTGCTACCTAAATAGTCTAATCAAAAAACTTTCCATCCAAGATAATGTAATGTAGTAAAGTAGTAAGCCATAATCTAATAATAGAGAATTTAATTGTATTTCCCATTTTCCTATTTAATACTTTTCTTAGCACATAGATAATACTTATTGCAAAGCTTCAGGACCAGTATCAGAAGTACCAGTTATACCCGATAATAGCTTCTTTGTGAATTTCCGTAGCTCCAAAGGATCCTCGTTGTTAAAGTCATCCATAACGGTCTGCATTTGTGACTTAAGGCCGTCAGCAATTGATGTTGTAATTCGATCCTTGAACAGATTTGTAATGGGACTCAAAATAAGTCCAGTTAATTCACGAATTACTCGAGCCTGATCCAATTGAACATGAATGTTGCTGTCATTTAAAATACATTCAAAAATTATTTCATTCTCAATTAGTTTTTTATCACAATTAGAGTACCTGAATTCAATTATACGAAAATCGTAGAGATGAAGTTTAGATGTGATCACATTCACAGCAAGCTCTGCATAAATAATCGTGTCATCTAAAGATCCAAGCACTTTTCCATATCCCTCAATTGCCATTAGCTTTAGTTGAAAGTTGTATTCAAACTATCAAATAAGTCATATTAATTACATTACAATATCTTTAATTACTGTCATTTATAATAACACGATCTATCTATCAATAAACACTAATTCTTATTGTCTCAGACATAACTTCTATTAATACTGATCATTATTATATCCATTTGTGTTTATATTCAATAGGTGCGGGCTATTAGAATATTATCTATATCTAAAAATAGCTCTTATGCGAAATTGTTGGTTAATATTATCTTAAATCCTTAACCATTTCTATGCTATATTTGGAATACGATTGGTTAAAAGTTGACAACGCACTGTTCACTAATTAAATAAAGCATATAAGGCTTATCAAATAAAACCAAATTATATTTGTTTAAAAATGTTGGCAGGCAAAATGAAGAAGAATCATTTGAAACATTAAAACAATTTAACAATTTAAACAAACAGTCAAATAATATTAGGACACGCCAATCTAGTCCTTCAAGGAATTAAATAAAGCTTAAAAAAAATGTATGTATTTGATCAGATTGCATATTTTCTGGGTTATACCCAATACTTGGTGGTAAGGAATTTATTCAATAAATTTTAAGGGTGTGTTAATAAACATTTTAGCAGATAAATTTCTTGTGTAAAGTATCTTTCAGTAATACTTACATTATGTAATAATTATTTACCTGCAGTTTATCGATCTTCAAATAAAATTTACTCAAGAACGATTTGCCTTCGTATGTCATGAATGCATTATCATGTCTCCGGATGCCAGCGAGATTGTAAACAATTCCATTGGTCAAGTGCAGCCCGGCCTCATAGGTGATGAAGAGCGGCTTCTTAAAAGTTCAATTAGTTTATGTAATTTGGATAACTTTTAAGCAAAACTTACAACAGAAATACTCTCTTTCATGTCTGGAAGCTGTAAGTGCTCAATGCCCAGCTTTTGAAGATGTAATAATACCATGGGGGTTACAAAATCGACTTCGGCATTGATATTAGTCCAGCCTACGTCATCCTCTGAAAATCCGCTCGTACTTTCGGTCGTACTATTCGCATTACGGCGGAGCCTTGAAGACAAATAGAAATTTCTTACGTTTAAACAAGAACACTAAAGTCGAGTTCCTGACTAGATGATACTTTATACTCTCTCCTTGATTTCATTGAATTTTAATTGTACTTATCTATAAAATTTAAAGTCTGGCGGTATGAAAACTAAGACACTCATTATTTTACTTAATGTATATTTAAAACATTTAAAACAGACATAACTACTGTTATAATATCTATTATTATATATTTGGTTAATATGGTTCGATGGTGAAATATTTGCTAATTGAAGGGAAGGAAATGTTTACTATCAAAAAAGCGTGAGTTTTTTCGATTTGCGGGGAAAAAAGAGAATTTGACAAAATGTTCACGTCTTTTACTCTTTTCTCGACTTATTTTTGGCCAACATTTGAAACAGTCAAGTAATTTGTCTTTTGACAATTGAAAAGATTAACTTTATTTATTTACTCTACTTTTTGGAATCTATTTATTTACACAACATAATCGTATTTGTAGAGATGAATGTAAAACATTGTTTATGCATTTTAAATGAAGACCATTCATCTAAGTTTTCTTTATTTTAACTGGGCTTTTCATTGTTTTATGTTTAACTTGGTAAAGAGCGAGTTACCAAACGTGGGACGCCTGAGATTTGAAAATCTTCCCTTCGATGTTAAAGTAAAATATTAGATAATAATATGTTCAAAAGAAGTAGGAATATTTGAATATTATTTTTTAAAGCTCTTAGTAAGCTTTTTAAAATAGCTAAACTTTATTGAATAATAGTTTAATTTGAATACAAATCATTTGTTAATTGCATAAGATAAAAACGTATTTATTCTGTGAATTTAATTGAATTTATGCAGAGGAATTTCGATAAGCAGTTTAAAAGAGGTTCGTTTAAAATAAAAGCTAACATTATTAATTACCTTCTTGACTCCGGCTTAATGTCACCGCTTGAAGTAGATACGACGAACAATATTGCAATCAAGCAAAAACTCATTATAGTTCTAGTCACATACATATTTATTATATCACATGCACAATATGAACGTAAATTATTTTGTTCTTAATTGCTTTCCGTTAGTTTGATTTGTTTTCCTTTGGCTGTCTGTCAACTTTGGTACTTTATTGAAAAATACTTATCACTAAAAAAACAAACACGTTGAAATAAATTGTCAAAACGTTTGCAAATTTAAAGTTTATAGCATTTATTCTCTTTGATGATTCAACTTTAAGTTGAGCTATTTTTGTATTTTTGTATTCTAAAGAAAAATTACTGCGTTAATATTCAAGAAGAATAAATAGCTTAGAGATTAATAAGATTATTTTACTCGATTGTAGTGAAATTGTTTGAATTGCCGGCTTTTGAGCTACGAGCGACATGCAAATATTTATTTACATTGAATCACATCACTTTAATGAGAAATTTACGTTGATCTAATCATATTCTCATCCACAATTGTAAGTACTTTTCTCGATAATAATCATTTTAATTTGTTTATTTGTATGTATACACATACATACATTTCGTAGATAAACAAATTATAAATTTCATTTGCTTGCAAGACACGAATTCAACGCACTCATAAAATAAATGCATATATGTATGTATAGACAAATACAAATACGCCCATGGATTTATACCTATAATACACATTAATATTTCAAGTTTCAGTTAATAATTGTATTCACTTTTGTACATCAAACAATTCGTCATTATTAACATTTTGCATACAGCTCTAATATGCACACCGCGTTCAAAGGCCTTAGTTGTAAATATGATTAATTTAATTACACGCTTCCTATTTAGTTTTTGTTGCGGACCTCGGAGCTTTTATAAAGTTTTTACAATGCTGAACAACCTCAGAGATCGAATGCTCACCCGTTGACGCGTTCGTGGGAGCGGTTGAAATGAAACTACTGCCGAGTTTCGAGTCGCTAGGTGAACAGAGATACGATTTACTGAGACAGACACTGAGACTGACTGAGCCTCGTCTAATACTTATTTATCATACACAATAATGATCTTGATCTTGTTGAGCTTTTTAACGGCCGCAAGCTTAACTATCTCTTTATATTAAATACAGTTTAAGTGTGAGTTCTAAGAATTTGATTCACCTTCCGACCTGATTCATCAAGTTAGATCTTTATTTTTAGAAGATTTCAACCACAAGGATGTAAAATCGGCCAAAATGGTAACTTAACTCAATCTTTAATTTCTGTTTAAATTCAGTTGAAGATCTCGAACGATGTAACAAGAAAAAATCAAAGTTTCCAGGTTATCAATATGTGATATTCAATTTCAACTTTTCGATTTACGTCTACATTTTCCAGTTTCTAAACTTGTATTTCCAATTTTGAATTTTCCGACGAGCGTGAAATTATCCATTAATTTAATATCTATTAGTTAATTAAAGATACATCGCTTCCGCAAAGTGCACCTCCCAAGGTGGAAAATGGGCGTGTCAACGTTATATGGACGAAAGTATAGTTTTTGTGCGATAGTCGCAAACTCACTTTCAAAGTTCAATACGAAAAAGTTGAAGTACAACAGGTTTTGGAAAACTCACTTCAACTTTTCTTTTACATAATGAACTAATTGTTTTAACCAAAGTGGATCGGAGTATTCATCCAGAAATTTGGTTTTATAAGCACACAACATTCTGGAATATACCTGCTAATTAAAATAGACTGTAATTAAATGTTGAATTAATTATTTGCTAAGCAGTTGATAGTGATTTGTAATGGCAAGTTTTATGATACTTGTTACGTGTGAAGATATTTATCAGAATAATATGCGAAATTCTGTAAATTCTGAATACAATCCTTTTTCAATTTATATTAAGCCCCTGTACTTCAAACTTTAGCAACTGACGGAAGACTCTATCCTACTTACTACAATACAGCTTAAGAACGGATTGTACAGAATATAGGAAAATTAAACATCCGACAGAAAAGGAATCGATCAGAGGTTCAATATCCTTGTGACCAATTTAACATGCAACACTCCTTAAGCCTTCAATTGTGTTTCACCAATCACGTTTTCTTATGTTTTATTTTTACGGTTGTTTTACGCGCTTGCTTGACTGGCAGTTCATACAAGCGTATTCAGGTTGAAATAAACTTAAAACAATTTAACGTAAACATAGGAATTGTGTATGTTTAGTTGGCGCCTTGTGAAATGGGATCGATCTTGACTTCGGGAAACTTGAACTCGGGGAATTTAAGCATATCGGTCTTTCCATCGCTACCGAATTGCTTGGCAACACGCTCCAACTCGTTCTTCATCTCACGCTCGATTTCTGGATTGGAGTCGACCATTTTGCCGCCTCTGCAGAGCACAAGATAATAAATATACAATATTTCCAATTGGTTCAGTTTTTACTTACGCGCTCTTTTGCTTATATTCGCGAACTTTATCCAGGAACAGCTGCTGGATGGGATCAGACGCCTTGTTGAGGGCTGGTGCGACAATGGCAATGTTGCGACGCGCCTCGGTGCGCAGAACGCGGACGCCAGTTAAAATAGATTGCGACAGCATCTGGAAAGAATTTGATTTATTAGAATTCCTACAATTTTATTAACTTATTTCGGCGTTGGACATTTGGTAACCTTAAAAAGGTTATGTAATGCTTGTTGTTGTTGCAGCGCTTGTAGTTACCAAAGAAATGAACAATGTTTTTTTCCCAATATGAGTCGTACAGCTATTCTGCTTGACACATAACGTTTACAAAAATTCTTTATATTTTACCTTATTTTCCTTTTGTAATTGCCCGAACTGTTTTGTTGCAAATTGCCAAGTGCCTATGGTTGAGAGTTGCCAGACTAGCTAATTAATAAATCTGGCGTTTTATAAAGTTGCCATATTATAGCAAATCTTAACATGAAAATCAACACTCAAGAAATCGGCAGTTCGTGATATGTGACTATCGGACGGTTGACAGTCCTAGGGTCATTAAAGCAAATTGGTGGAATTGATTTGGCACTAGATACCGATTTGCTTTAAATTCAACGTAAGTTACTTGATTTAACTAATCGTTAAGCAATAATACCTCAATACAATAATGCATTCAATGTCTGGCAGCACTGTTTGTAGCGATAAAGTGCTTATTATTTAGTTATCGATAGAAAGTCATATCGGTAGCGGCTCGTATTCCACGTCAAGTTTTTTTGGTGGGCCGGAAAAGAAAATATTGTTTAAAATTTCATTCCAATTAAGAGATTTGCGCTCAACATGGTGAGTTTGCTACAGGAAATTGACACAGAGCATGAGGACATGGTCCATCATGCCGCTCTGGACTTTTACGGACTACTACTAGCCACTTGTTCATCGGACGGCAGCGTTCGGATTTTTCACTCGCGTAAAAATAACAAGGCTCTAGCTGAACTCAAAGGCCACCAGGGTCCAGTGTGGCAAGTGGCATGGGCACATCCCAAATTCGGTAACATCTTGGCATCGTGCTCATATGATCGCAAAGTAATTATATGGAAATCAACAACACCCAGAGACTGGACTAAACTGTGAGTGTCATGTTTGTACATGTGTAATACATGTCATGTTTGCATTAGTATGTGGGTCTAATCATATACATAGACATAATTACATATGTATGTATTAGTGCTGACACCACTGTAGTTATCTACAACACAGCAAGCAAAACACAATTAGTATTATTAATTGGTGCCGCATTTCAGATACGAGTACAGCAATCACGACTCCTCGGTGAACTCTGTGGATTTTGCCCCAGCCGAATATGGATTGGTGCTTGCATGTGCAAGCTCTGATGGTTCCATATCGGTGTTGACTTGCAACACGGAGTACGGTGTTTGGGATGCCAAGAAAATACCAAATGCTCATACAATTGGAGTGAATGCCATTTCGTGGTGTCCGTCTCAGGCACCTGATCCGGCTTTTGATCAGCGTGCTACATCTCGCAATGCAGCCGTTAAACGTTTGGTCAGTGGTGGATGCGATAATCTCGTCAAGATTTGGCGTGAAGACAATGATCGGTGGGTTGAAGAGCATCGTCTTGAGGCACATTCGGATTGGGTGCGTGATGTTGCATGGGCACCATCGATTGGCTTGCCGCGCTTGCAAATTGCATCAGCATCACAGGATCGCCATGTGATCATTTGGAGCAGTAATGCTGACTTGTCCCAGTGGACATCAAGTGTATTGCATACCTTCGATGATGCTGTGTGGAGCATTTCCTGGTCGACAACTGGCAACGTTTTGGCCGTCACTGGCGGTGATAACAATGTATCACTGTGGAAGGAAAACATCGAGGGTCAATGGATACGCATTAATTACGAATCTGGCACTGCAATTCAATCGAAACAGCCACATCATTTACACAATCCCCAACAGCAGCCCCAACAGCCAACACATCTTCAACAGTCATCGGACTCCGAGCATAGTTCCAACTTATCAAATTCAAATTTGTCAAACTCACAGTTATCAAACTAGAAAGTTAAGCCTTGCGCAAAGTCTCTGTATGCCACAGGTCGTGGTCAATTTATCTTACAAATGAAAAATATATATATTATGGAAAATATGTTATGTTTACCTAAAATTCTTGTTTACTTTTACATAAAATTAAACTTTAACACTGCCACGAAAATTAAAAGTTCCATAAGTTTGCCAATAGCTTGAGTGCTGTATGAATGTTTAAGAAATTTTTAATACTGTTAAAGGCGTCATCAATAAATATTAATTAAATACACAAAAGATAGAATTAACCTATTTTATTTACGTTTTTTTCAGCCGCTTTAAGTTTGAATTTGTTGTTTTTGTATTTTACACACAAAACATCATTTTAGTTCCAGAAAACGTCGCTAGATGCCGCCAAAATTTTCAATTTTTTTGTGGAAAACTTGACAAATGCAAATTAAAAAAATCCACTTGAATTTATCTTATTTAAAATTTCAATGAATTGGTAAAAAAAATAGTTTTGTTAGACTAAAAACTATTATTATTATAAATTTATTTATTTTGAACGCTTAGGAACTATAAAATACTCACGCAGTCACTAAACGTGATTCGTTACTTTTAAAGGCATGTAACGGGTAACAGAAAAGTAACTATCGTCCACCCCTATTGTTGTTTACAAAAAAAAAACATTAATTAAAGTTGTGGAAATACAACAAAAATTGCACGCGCTAATTAAGTAAATAAGTCTGAAAAACTAGAATAAATAAAATGTAAACAAGAAAATAGCGCTCGAACTGACTTTACGTGATTTAAGAAGACATTGCCACTCTGTGCGTTAATTCCTTTCGCTTTTTGTCGTGCGTGCGACGCACATTGGTACACACATGTATGTGGAATTGAGTCCGAAATCAAACAGTTTAGGCACAAACATGGAGCCGGATGAGATGCCACCCGAAACCGAAACCGGGATGCCCGATGTGGTGCAATCGTATAAGACGCGGGCCAAAATGAATCCGGCGAAGAAAGACAACGAGAAACGGCGACGCAAGGATGCAATGCGAAAGGTAATTAACGAGCATGTGCGTGTGTGCAGGTGTGTGTGTGTGTGTGAGTTGTGACTTGCATGTGAGTATTTACTATATTTGAATAAACAGTACAACCTCGGTTAATTGGACAATTAATAAACCAATTAGACACGAGAATATCAGAAATTAGTTATTCAAAATGATCAATATTCTTAGTTAAAGTCTAAATTAACCAGATTGTACTGTAAATGTATGTGTGTGTGTATGTTTGGTGATTCTTATTGTTGTTGATTCATTGTTTTATCGACTGATATGAATATTATTTAATCAGGTGTCGCTGATTTTACGAAAATGCGACACAGTTCGCACCGCCGAGGATCGTCAATTTCTTGAAAAGCATCCGGATATTGTGAAAACGACCAAGAAGCGTAAGGAGCGCATTGAGATCTACAAGGAGCGTGTCGTGGAGAAGGAGGATGAACCCCATGTCATCGAGGCTAAGGTGGAGCAGCTGGCCAACATTGTATCGCAAGCGAAGCATTTGGTTTGCTACACGGGCGCCGGAATCAGCACGGCAGCTCTGATACCCGATTATCGGGGTAGCAAGGGCATCTGGACACTGCTGCAGAAGGGCAAGGATATTGGGGAGCACGATCTGTCCAGTGCGAATCCCACCTACACACATATGGCCCTGTACGAACTGCATCGTCGTCGCCTGCTTCGACATGTTGTCTCCCAGAACTGTGATGGCCTCCATTTGCGTTCCGGATTGCCGCGACAATCGCTCTCCGAGATCCATGGCAACATGTATGTTGAAGTCTGCAAGCACTGCAAACCGAATTCGGTCTATTGGCGTCAATTCGATGTTACCGAGATGACGGCAAGATATTGCCATAAGACACATCGACTCTGTCATCGATGCTCGGAGCCATTGTATGATACCATCGTGCATTTTGGCGAGCGAGGGAATGTCAAGTGGCCATTGAACTGGGACGGGGCCACACAACATGCGGAGCGAGCTGATGTTATACTATGTCTCGGTTCGAGTCTGAAAGTGCTCAAGAAATACACATGGCTGTGGCAGATGGACAAACCAGCGCGACAACGGGCCAAGATTTGTGTTGTGAATCTGCAGTGGACACCCAAGGATAATATTGCCAGTATCAAGATCAATGGCAAGTGCGACAGTGTCATGGCACAGCTGATGAAGGTGCTCAACATTACGGTGCCCGTGTACAGCAAGGAAAAGGATCCAATCTTTGCACATGCCACACTATTGATGCCCGAGGAGCTGCACACACTGACACAGCCGCTGCTGAAGAATGCGGACGAGGAGGAAGCGGCCGATACACAGTCGTGTACGACGACAACTGAGGAAACACAGGATTCCATCATTTCAGGCGACAGTTACAGTGATCTTCCCATTGGCAAAGGTCCACGCATTCGCACGCCCATCAAAAATGGGAGACGCATCAAAACCAATCTGGAGATGCGACAAAAGTATTCCCGTAACCTTAACACTGCCCAACAAAATGGTGACGTTGAGGAGACCAAGCCAGAAATTGAGCTGAAGACGGAAAATGAAACAGAAATCGAAACAAAAGCAGATATCAAAGTGGAGACTGAAACGGAACTGAAGCACGAGGTGAAGGATGAGGAGAACCTGCTTAAATCTAGTCTGGAATCAAGCTGCATTAAGCAGGAAACACAGGACACACAGGAAACACAACTGCCTACTGCTGAGATGATGCCCAAGCTTGAGCCACTCATGTCCCCCAAACAGGAACTGCCAAGTGAAGTCACAAATGGACACCAGCAACCACAACAGGAGTCCAAGGAGAAGGTTGCTCCCATGGAGCTGCCGAAACTAGTCGCAATACAAAAACCTTATGTGGATGCCAACAACTGTCCTGGTCTCTGTCTGCTGCCAGTGGAGTTGCGATTAGAGCCACGATTGGAGCCAAGTGTTGGGAGTTTGGCGCCAGTGCAGCTGCCTCCGCTGGTGCCAATTGGTGCTCCACTTTATACGCCCTTTGTGCAGCCCCCAGCTCAGCCACAACATGGACTTCCTCCGGCACTGCAAGCGCTTAATTTACAAAGCGACAGTGCAACCTGCTCGGCGGATTCAACCACAGAGTGTGACGATGACGAGGAAGCCGAAGATGAACACTATGATATGGCACAAATGGATATATTGCGATCACAGCGTCACAGTGATCATGAGCTGTTGCTCCAATTGCCCAGTTGGTATGATGCCAAGTATGCGTATTCGGGATTGCATAGTATATTGATACCGCCACCATCTGATCTCAATATCTGGAACTCACAAGTGGTCCCAAACTTTGCCATGAATCGCTCCGCAGCCGACTGTGAGTTCTGTTTCGATCGCTATGCGGAGCTGGAGTGTCAGTTCTACAGTCGTTGGCATCTCAGTCAGCGGAAGCATAAGAAACGTGCCCGGAGTGGACGCTTTGTGGTCTGTGAATGTTGTCCGACCAGCGATGATGAGGATGACTATGATGAGAACATCTCTTTGGCACACATTGCCGCCGCCGAGACGGCCAAGCGGCGTCTCCAACTCAGTCATAGTTTTCCACGGAAACTGGCACGAACTCAGGCCGGCTGGTATGGCAAGGGCTACAAGAAGGGAAGGAAACGCAGATAAATCCATGAATCCAGTCCAATTTAAAATAGTATTCATATAGTATAGTTCATAGGCTATAGTAGTGATAAGTATATAGCTCGTAGTGCCACTCGCATTAGGTGTTCGTCTAATTAATTGTAATTGATTTTCTACAAAGTGTTCTTGCAACATCCAAGTATTCTTTGCTTGTCCCCCGATTGGTCCAATTTAGTTGTAAGCATAGTTTTTTAACCAGACATAAACTTCCTTCAAAATGGATTGCATATTTTTTAAAATGTGTTTTAAATGTTGTTCCCCAATTTGTTTAAATTTCGTTTAATTCAACTGGCAGCAAATAAACAACTGAGAGAGGAAAATGATTCATGATTGTTTATACTTAATTTATTTAAAATACAATTTATATGCTTTATAATTTCATTAACTTAAACATATAATATTGCTATTCTAGTTTTAGTTTTGCCTTCGTATGTAGGTGTGTGTGTGTGTATCTGTGTGTCTTTAAAGAGATTCAACTTGCAACAAATGTGGACAAGAGTTCAATCCCCAAATGCCCATGATTGAGTGTGTGTATGTGTGTGTGGAGGGTGTGTGTAAAACGAGACTTTACAAAATACCTAAGCAATAAACAAAGACAACACATAAAAATAATTGTGGGAACCTAAAAAGTTGACTCTACTAGATTAGCGTTATCATCATCATCATCAGGCGGACAACAAATCCCAATCTACGACTCTAAACCGAACTGGCAAAAGGCCAAAATATATAACTCTAAAATAGTAATAGTTATAATAATAATAGTAATAGAAATTACAAGTTTACACAGAATACAATTTGAAAGGAATATTGATCAAAATGCTGCCCAGGACGCAATGTCAACAAACACAAGGTACAAATCCTCGAAAAATAATAGCAAATATAAATATATATAGTAGATAGTTACAAGATGAGATATAAATGATAGGTTGAGATACAAAAAGTCGAAGATACTTCTTAGCACGCGCTTAGAGCACGTAACGAATTCCAAAACTAATAGGAGCATTTCTGGAGGGAAGGAGTTGTTGAGGTGCTTCTGTGGGTGGAAATGGAAAGGAATGATTAATAGGCAAGGACTCGAGAGCCAAAGCTAGTTAGGCCACATAAATGAACATGTTGATGTCGTCGTCATCCCGTCTCATATACTTGTGCTCGATGAGCCATTCGAGCTGCTCCTTGATCATCTTCTTGGATGGCAGGAACATGTTCTTCAGTATATCAATAAGCTCCGCCTGCAAAGTGAGTCGCATTAAAAAGGATTTTGTAAACAAACTAGAGGGAATCTCCCAAGACTCACCTGCAATGCTGCGTTGTTCATGCGCTTGCGCACCTTCATGATCTTTATGATGGCTTCCTGGGTGCGCAGGATGCGCAGCTGCACAATGGACTGATTGTCCTCCTGCTGTGAGCGCTCCGTGCTCAACTGCAGGCGACCAATAAGATTAAGCTGCAAAGGAAACAGAAGATTAATTTTAAATAAGAATTGATATCAGAATGGATTCTCCAACCTTTCCACGTCGCTGTGACTTGCCATTCTTGACAATGGCAAACTCCTGATTGATATAGAACATGGTGTTCTCGGCGAAATCTTTGGGCGAACTAATGGCCGTTGGTTCCATGAGCAGAATTTGCTTCTTAATCTTCGGAAAGGCAACCAGAGACCACAGCGTGCGCCTCAGCTCGGGATCTATCAAAAAATGATCGGTATTATTAATTTTTTGATTAGTTTAGTTAGTTTACCTGGCAACTCGGTGGCCAGACGGAGATTCTCATAGGAGATCTTGTCGTGCTGTCGCTGATTCCAGGCAAAGAGCACAGCCATTTGAAATGTGGTCACATCGAGATCGTAGCGACCAAAGTTGTTCACAAACGTGATGGTGCCATTGCTCATGTGATGATACCATTGTAGTTTACGGCCGGAATGCTTCTTCTTGTAAAACTCCTCCACATCGGGTATGTAATCCTCCAGTTCAATGGGCAGCGATACCGAGACACGCTCCGAACAACGTGCCCAGGCTCCAGCATTGAGTATTTTAATATTGATGGCATCGTGTCGACTTATCGAGCTACGGAATTGAGTATTTAAATCCTCGCTGACCTGCAAGACAATAAGGATTAGAGGATTATTAGAATAGTAAAGCCAATTGGGTATGGAGTGAAATTGAGTTTTGTAAGTATACAAATTGAATTTAAAGAAACCCTTAACAGAGTATCAAGTACCGAGTCCTTGGCATAGATTTGTTTTTGCTCCTAGCATTTTTCCTGTCCAAATTCTTATAGTGTATTGTCTCACCTTAATGTCCTGGAACATGCGTGCCAGTCTGTTGACATAGTCAGCGGGCATGCCCACCTCGCGTAGCCACTCCACAATGTCCTCCTCCTTTTCGCTGTCCGCACTCGTGCCCAGAATTAAGCTGCAACCAAGTCAAACATGAGTAAAGACTACCATCAGTTGGAGTAGCATCCTTAACTTACCGTCGCGTTAAATGCACCTTGTGATAGCGCATAAAGACGTCCTTGTTGTTGACATATTTGAGGACGAGCAGCACATCACGCAGACGGGCATCGATCTGCTCGCTGGTGAGCCGTTTGCTGAGCGGCGTACGTCGGAGCAGCATGTCACAGTAGTTTGCCAGGAGTTCGGGACATTTGCTTTCGGGAGCGGTGTATTTGACGCCACGATTGGCGATGCTTGTGGGCAGCTCCATTTTGAACACACTGGTGTCGTTGACCACCATCTTGAAGGCAATGTCGCGGGCAGTGAGGAAACGGGGATCATCGTTGAAGGCATTCCGCACCAGATCACTGAACTTGTTAAACAATTCCAGCAGCCGTTCCACATACTTCTCCGAGTCCTGTGTGATGATCTCCGATGCGGATTGCATGTCTGCCAAGCCCGCCGACTTGATATGCCGCTGCAGATCACCCATCATTGCCTCAACTCCCTCGCCATCGAGCACACGATCCATAAGGCGAAACATTAGATTCAAACGTTCCGTTTCATAGTCACGTATTAGCGCAGGACACTCGGCTATGATTGAATTGAGATGATCCACAATCAGCACTTTGACCAGACGGCATGTAAGTATATTAAAGCTGCTTGGCTCCAGATAACGCTTTGCACGCACCTCCTCCTCCCGCAGCTTGGCATCCGCATACTTCATGTAGGCCAGAACTCCATTCTCCTGCTGCTGCTCCGTGGACTTTAAACGATAGAAGTCGGCCGTGGCCTTTAGATAAGCCTTCTCAAAGTGCTCGCGATAGATCTCAAGCTTATCCTCGGCATTGGAGGACAGATTCACATAGCTTTCGCGCACTCCAACCACAAGTTGGGCATCATAGGCATCGCCATTGCGCTCGGCATGGACAATCTTCATCGCCGACTCCTGCAGGCGATCCTTGATGTCGTGAAAGATGTGCTTGTTCCACGAATCGAGCATTAACTTACGCACCGGACTGTCCTCGGTGGGACTCTTTTTCGAGCTGGATGCAGCTGCTGTGGCCGAATTACTTGACGCTCCTCCGCCAGCAGTGCTAGTTGAAGCGGCGGCCGATGTTGAGGCTTTCGTGGAGGAACTGCTTGAGGATGCTTGATTGCTGGATGAGGCAGTGGCAGCGGCATTCGACGTGGATGCCCCACCAGCAGCAGCAGCAGCGGATGATGCTGAGTTGGAACTCGATGATGCCGGTTTCACTTGAGGCAACTGTTCCAATTGGCGAAACGGCAATGGCAGGTAATTGGACTGTGTAAAGAATTTACGCCATTCCACAATATAGGTGGCCAATAGCGCCTGTTCGCCCCTTTGGGCCTGCACCTTTGATTGCGCCTGGACAATGAACTCCACAATATCCTGTTGGAGGCCATCGTAGATTTTGGCGGCACCCTTCTCGTCCCACAGGCACACAAAGTGCACGCCAAAGAAGAGATCTTGCCATTCCCGCTGGGACACGGTTTCCTGGCGCAGCAGCTTGAGCACAATTTTTCTTTTTTCTGGCCATACCTCATCGAAGATATCCCTGTCCCTTTTGCCTATCGCCCGCAGCATTGTGTTCGTCACAGTCCCTTTGTTCGAGGCTAACGCTCTGCTTCACCTTTGCGTTCAATTACCGAATTAAATATAAAAAATATTTTGTGATCAACGCTATTTCCTCTCCCTCCGCCTATAAGCGGCCGATTATAGTTTTCGACCGATTTGTTATTGTAAAAGTGCGATAACACTTCCTATAAGCGAGCGATTATAGTTTTCGGCCGATTTCTTATTGTAAAAGTGCGATAACACGGCCTAAAAGCTGCCGATTATGGTTTTCGACCGATTTTTTTTATGGTAAAAGTACGATAACACTTAAAATCAGTGTAACAGCATATCCATAACAAAGCACAGCTGTTATTTAACACAATCGAATTTAGTTACCTTACTTATACTTTACTTATATAAATCTAATAATAACAATTTTTTCTTTTAAGAAAATCAACATAGAAATCTGCTTATTCAGCTTGGGAATGGAACATTCGACCAAAAGTCCGATTATAATTTGTGATATATCGATTTTCCTGATTTCGATATGGAACAGTATAATTTCCTAAGAGATGCCGTATCAGTATATTATTTGCGATAATTTCCTATGTTTTTGGCGATTTAGGATATTTGGTGCTATAAATGTCCTATGAGATTGGACTTATCAGCCTTGAGCTATAAAATGCATATGAAATTGAAATTATGGCGCTTGGTCTGCCATAAATCAGCTGTTTCTTAGGAGAAGAAGAAGCTTGTTCGCACACACAAAAAGTGTAGTCTGCACTGCGTGGTGTTGAAAAGTGCGGGAAATCATTGTAACGAGACTAGTAAATAGTGTTAAGAAGAAACGAACTTAAACCAGCTACTGGTAATAACAAAGTGCAATGAAAAATGTCAGCAATATAAAGACTTTAATTAAGCAACAAAATATTTGTTAGCATGTTTTGTGAATTTCACAAATCTCTCGTTTCGTTTTGGTTTTTTTCTTCTCTACCACAAAAAAGGGCGCGTGAGTGAGACGACAGTATTGCGATTAGAGCAACAACAGCCAGCTATCCCGCCTACTCGCACGCGACTCACACGTCGCACTGCAGACTCAAAGTCTGCTCGCTCTCAAATGTTTGACATTTTTCACATTCAGCATTTTCCCTTTGTTCGTCGGCGGGTCTCGTCGTCATATGGGCTCGTATAGACGCTCGTGCGTGCGTAACAAATAAAATTGAAAAAAACGAAACGCAAAAATCGGTGTTTCAAAAATTACAAAAATAGCGCACAAGTGTGTAAATAAACAAATGTTAAATGCGCATGCAGTGTACAAGTGTGTTAAATTCATTGAGAAATATGCGTAAAAAGCGTTATTTCGTGATTACTACGGCGACGACGACGACATCAAAACCAGCAACAACAACAAAGTGCTGCTGCGTTCATTGACGTGACGCGCGAGTGTGAGTGTGTGTGTGTGTGAGTGTTTATGTGCGCTGGTGAGTGCGTGTGTGTGTGTGTGTTGCGAGTTGTTTTCAAATAATAAATAAAATACAAATCTAAAGTTCACAAGCAGCAACAACAGCAACAACAACAACAAAAACACCACACACAAAATTGCAGTAACTGCATCCATACATATATAGATACTTACATCAATTAAACAACGAAATATTTACATCAATTTATAGTCCGCGTGTCTCGTTGCGCGCAAATTCTATGTGAAAAGAAAGTCATCTCCAATCTCTACAAAATAAAATGTGTATTTATCCATGTGTGTGTTCTCAGTGTATAGAATTGAATAAGTAAAGGAAGGAGTAAAAGGAAGTTTAAAAAAAGCAATAGCCAAGCAACAACAAAAGAATAATCACAATAATAATAATCATAAGAAGAAGAAGAAGACAAGCAGCAGCAAACCAAATGAAGCAATCAAATTTTGTTCAATTTTAAACCGCAATTATCTGTATCCCCAAGCATTAAACAAGGCACATAAATTTTTGCCAATGAGTCGCAGACAGTCATTGGATCGACCAGGTGAGCATTATTCTCATTCTCATTCTTCTAAAAAAATTGCCCTTACCTCTTGTAATTAGCATTTCATTTCATTTCATTTGCTCAGCATCATTGGCCTGCATACGTGCACTTTGCGCGCACGCTCTCACTCTCTTTCTCTCTCTCTTTTTCACACTCTCTTCGTACCGTCTTCGTCACTATCCGTCACTGTCTCGTTCTCTCTTTGGTATTTTGAGAGAGAGAGCTCTCGTTGTTGTGTTTTTGCTCTCGCTGTTGCTGCTGCTATAAATAAATTGCTCTCGCTGCTCTGAAAATGCTGCGCGGCAGCTGCTTTGAGATGTCAGTTGTTGTTGTTGCCCATTGTTCTTGTTGTTGCTGTTGTTGAGGAGACAGCAACAACTGTGAAAACAATCAACAGCAACAAAACGCCAAAAACTGTTGTGTTGTGATGCAAAGGCAAATGAATTTGAATTTTGTACCTTATTCATTCTCTGATCTGAGCTGTGGTGAATTTCTATGTCTAGCTTTTGATTGATTCAACCGAAATTTGAATAAACTTGGCGCTCATTTATGACAGCATTTCAAATGTTTGTTGTTTGTTGTGCCGTCGTTTTGCCAATTTTATTAAGTAGCTTTGCTTTTGTTTTGATCGAAATTATGTTAATTGGACGAGCTGGCGCCGAGCCGGCACTTTAGGTACAACAAATTCAAAAGAGAAAGTGTCGCGAACGTTGCAACATTTGTGTAAAATGTAAATGTGACCCAAAATGTAACGTACGTATGAGAAAGCAGCGCAAAAGCAATGAAAAGGTAAAGGCCAAGAGCCGAAAGAGGAAACAGAAACACAAAAAATACGAAAAAACAAAAAAAAAAAATGATATAAGGCACTATTGCTGTTGAGATACTTTTGTATCTTTTTATAGCCGCTATCGACAACTGCATGGACATCCGTCTTGAACAAGTTTTAAAATGCTGCCTACAATTTTCACTTGTCGCCTCAATTTAGCCGGACTACTGATCATTGCACATTGCATTTAGCTATTTGACATTGTAATTGTTTATAAATTAATGTAAACAAATTGCTAGCAATATGTAAATTAGAAATCATTAAACTGTTAGAAGTAGAAACTTGTTGGCAGCTTCGATAAATGCATTTCAACTGGTAGCAAGCAAAAATTGTATCTATTTTTTTTGTATTTATTTGCTTTTGATCTGAATAGCTTTATTTTTAGGATTTCCTTAAATGTTAAATATTTCAGACTACTGTAAACCTTAAATTTGTGTCCAAATGTTGTTGTTCTTTAAAAATCTATATTTTTTAAATTTATTTACATTTGTGTTGCAATTTATTTTTGTTAGTTAGTCGTCTGTTCATAGTTGTCAATAAGTAAACAGAAAATATTTCTGAGATACATTTTGCATATCTGAGATGCATTGTTTTGGTATCTAAAGTGCTTCCCTCAACCTTTGATAACTATAAATTACAATTATTGAGTCGTTAGTTCATAGTGAACAGAGAGTAATGAATAAATATTTCTGAGATACAAATTGAGTATCTGTGAGATACTTTGCTTCGGTATCTCAGTTTACCTTCTCTTAGTTTTATTCATAATTCTAAATCGAATTCTCTGCAAAGTTCAGTAGATAAATGGAAACTATAAATTACTATAAAATAAAATGAATTAAGTATTTCTGATTGAGATATACAATTTGTTTATCTACACAAAACTTAGTTGTCATAATCTGTATATCGTTTTATTTATTAGTATGCCAGAAAATTGGATGTACTCTTTACAAATTTTTAAAATATCCATAATGATAACTATCAATTACAATTTTGTGGGAATTGAATTACATCGTCTATCGTCATGCCGCGTTGAGAGACGCCTCCACATGAAGTAGTATGAAATGCAGTAACCCGTTAATTTATTTATAAAATTCAATGTTGACGCGGGCAAAAGTGACAACAGACCAGCGAACACAAATCGTTCTCAATGCAAAGTATCTACAATAACACCAACAACAACAACACCAACAACAACAACAGCAACTTGGGGCAGGCAGCCGGGTTTTACATTTTGTAGGTCAGGGTTGTCGCGTGTAATGCAAAACGTGCCAGCAAATTGAATGAAAACGCGCCTTTGCCTGCTTGCAACAACAGCAACAACAGCAACAACAGCTACAACAACAAGTTCCACAGGCAATAGTAATAACAACAACAACAAACAAACAAACTAGACAACGACTGGGCTAATAAGCAACAAACTGCATAAATTATAAACGACAATAACAACAGCAGCATAAATTGCGACTTGTGAATTGTATGCGTTTATAATAAACCAAAAGGGTTCGATGCCTTGCACTTGGCACAAGTAACAAGCTCGTAATTTATTTAAACAATAAGCGACGGAACTCACTGTTAAGAAATTTTGTTAGCACGCGATGCAACAACAACAACAATGACAACAGAGGCAACACTAGTAACAAACAAAGAGTAAGGCTTCTAGTTCTTAAAAGTAAACTTGTCTTCTAGTTTCTGAAGCATAATAAAAGTGCTGTCTATTCTATAAAGAAATTTATCTGCCCTAAAACAAATAAAATAAATAAAAACATATAGAGGAATTTATGAAATAAAGAAATATTTCGATTTAAACATATTTATAAACTGAACAACAACAAAAACTTAACTAGAAAGTGAAATAAACTTAATGATATTTTTAAAATATATTTGTGATTTCTATAAATATTTGATTATTTGATATACCCAACAACACAATAATGCAGCTGAACTAATCTATGAAAGCTTTTAGCTTCACTTCATATTCTATAAATAATAGATACAAAGGCTTATTTGTGTTGTTTGTTGTTTGTTGTCTGCTGTTTGTTATTTGTTGTTTGCTGTCACGCTGTTTTTCCGTTTTCCTTTTGTCTCTGTTGTTTCTCTGTGTTTCTCAGTCAGCGCGTGCCAAAAGCTCATTAAATGAATTTTTAATGTTGAATCGATTTTCCACGCTATTAAACGCCTATTAAAACATTGTCTATTCAGGGACTAAAAAACCAAACCAACAACACAATTTTATTAGCTCGTTATACAAATGTGTGTATACAAATGTTCTCTATATGATTTAAATGTTCACATTCAATAATTTTTGGATTGTTTTCAAGGACAAATAATAGCGATAAAGTATTTTTTGTTGACTTTTGCTGATAAGCTTGTTTGGTTAATGATATATCGATTCATAGATAAATAAATATCCATTCAACAATGACAAACACATTTGGGGAAGCAACAAATTTGAAGCAAATTATTTAATTGTTGCTCTTTGACAATTATAGCCTATTTCCACGAGCCCTCATTCGGTGTCATTCGCAAATGTTTTCATCACTTGTTTCATCATCATCAAGTTTCTTTATATAAACTTTATTGAGTTGCATCTTAACTTGTAAATCTTTCGCTTTCTCCACTTTAATTCTTCCAAGAATTTGCAGAAAGTATTTACGTTTAATCTGCAGATTGAGCAACTTTCTGTTTCCTTAACGAAAACATTGCTGAGTCATCAAGCTGATAACGTAAATTAATTGGCAACATTATTAAAAATGACAAAATTCAAATCATATGCATTTGCATGTGAAATCAAAGTACTAATAAGTTAGAAGTTATAACTAATACAGTTTCAGATACACCTATTGCTCAGCTACATGTGCATTTAAAAAGAGGGTTACTTAATAAGTTGCGACAATTGAACTTGACAATAAGTAAAAAATGATTAAGAAAATTTAAAAAAATATATAAGCAAACACAATTATAATAAAACGATGGTAATTGTAATACAAAAACTACAAATAATAATAATAATATATAATAATAAACAATATTAAATAATAATAAATAATAATAAAAAATAAAAAATAATAATAAATAATATTAAATAATAATAAATAATAATAAATACACCCAAAAAGATAAACTATTAAAAACGGGCATATAATTCATTTTATTTTTGCATATGGATTTAAAAAGTTTAAATAAGTTCTAACGACAATTTATTCAATTTATTTAATTTTCACTGTCACCTTTATTTTTAAGCTTTGTCTGTTATTTCTCTTAATTGAATTATAATAAATAATGAAGTATTAACGTTGAATTGTAAAACAATATAAACTATCCTCGCATCAAATAATTCTTAATATATAAATTATATGGCATACGTGTTCTTGAAATTTCTTACTTAATACAGCTTATTTGTGCTTATCAGCTAAAGTTGTTCATAAAATCAGGCAACGTTGTTTTAAGAGAGAGAGAAAACACCAACAAAAGTTACTCTCTTTTGTGCGCTCTAAACTATTGTTGTTCTCTCTTTTGTTGTTGTTGGCTCTCCTGTTTAATGCGCTCTCTCAATGCGTTGAGCTCTTATCATTTAGTTGTTGTTCGAGTTATTAAATGATTTATTAACAAAGAAGAAGGAGGAATACAAAGTTGTTGCTTTGATGAACTTTAGCTGGTTATTACCATAAGCCATAAGCCAGTAGCTCACATGAAAGTGGCTAAAACATAAAGGCACAACTCGATGAGCTAATGCTGCCAATTGGTTTGACACTCCTCCTGGTTATTAATCCTGCAGACAAAAGAGTCGTAGCCAAGGCTACAACAGTTAGAATAGCAATATTCCCATTTTCAATGTCTATACGTATTTACTAATTTTCAGAGTCCTTTGTATTTAATTCCCGCATTCTTAATCTCCTTGTTGTTGTTCTTGTTGTTGTTTCTTTTGTCAACGCTAATGAAAGAAATTGCTTTGATTTGATGTCGGAAAAAGTTTTCTCATTTGAGCAACGCACTAGAAAAATTACACACAAATCTCTGTGTGTGTGGGTGTCTCTCTCTGTTAGTGTGTGTGTGTGTGTGTGTGTTTGTGTCCATTAAAAGTTTACACTTTTTGGGGGTTAATCGCTGGCATCAAAGTGGTTGCTGCTTTGCTTGGGCTTTTGGGTCTGGTGGGCGGTGGGCGGCGAATGCGATGCGATGTGTATCTATCTATTAAAAAATCGAGGCGAATCGAGCGAAGCGAGTTCGAGTCGCGTCCCGGAATTGCTAAAGACGATGTGATGATGCCCACTGACGACAACAGCAACGACAACGAAAACAGCAACAGCAACGAACAACGACGACGTCGTCAAATATTTTGAGTGCGACGCTCTCTCAGAGGAAATTGTTTTTGTTTCTGTTGCTGTTGTTGTTGCAGCTTCGACAGCGGCAACAACAGAAACTTGACAGCGAAATTAACGCCAATAGAGAGTTGATTTCTTTAGAGCACTGTTGCCAATTTGTCCTTTTTCCGGACAGATCTGTCCTGTTTTTCAAAAACTTTCAACAATTTTTAAGATAAATGAAAAAACTTTATTCAAAAACTGTTTCTGTGCATTTGGGGTTACAAATTTTTAGCAATATTTTATTTTTTCCTAGTTCTTCTCCTTATATGACTTTCTAATATTTGTTTCAAATCTGTCCCTTTTTTAACGGTCAAATATTGGCAACGCTGCTTTAGAGTGCAACTTTGTGTTCTCCTTTTTCTTGTATTTTGGTATCTTTTTCCATTACTCATTGCAAATGTCGCACAAAAGTAGGCAACACTTTGGCCAATTTTAAATTCCTCTCGAGAGAATCGAAAACGGGGATTAGAGACTTGCCATATCTCTCATTTGCTAATATATACAAAAATAATCTGGCAACCTGTAAATCTTTTTAATCATTTACGGGCCAGCATTCGAGTGCATATGTGCATAATACGTTTATGCGCACTATTTCATGTATTCTTCGATTGGTTTTCTATTTACCCAAAAAGCGAATTTAAAGATTTAGAGTTGCCAGATTTGTAAAGCTTTTAAAAAGTGGCATAACTTTGCTGGTGTTAAAGCATAATAGAAGAAGCAAGATTAATATATTTACAATCAGCATTTAGTTATCTCTTATGATTACTTTGAGAACTTTACTTTTGTAAATTTAGTTTGAGTAAAAAGTTAAGTTTAATTAAAAGCTTGAGTAAAAAGTAAGTTTAGTAAAAGATAAGTTAATCATTTCAACCAACTAGTCTGAAATGAAATGATTTTGAATGATTTTAAATGATTTTAAATGATTATACACACACTTTTGACACCATTTCATCAACAGTAAGTTCACGTTATGATCTACGTGTAAACCGAGAGTATTTGTTTTTTTTTTGTATATTTTGCAAATTCTATTCCCAGTTGGCAGCACCACATTTCGAGCAATTTCCGATGCTTGCATTTCACACAAAGATGTTTTTGTGTGTGTTTGGGGCATAAATTATATTTGTCCATACACCTCCTTCTACCACAAAATGGCGTCAACGGATGCGGTCTACTCTATATGTATGTATGTATGTGTGTATGTGTGTATATGTGTGTATTGTGTACGATTGTGTGTGCATGAATGTCTATGGCACACGTTCATTTAATCGATTTTGGTAACAGTTGTTGTGTTGCTATTTTCATTAAGGGTTATTCCGGCTTGATCTGAGCAAATGGCAGTGGCACAACAATATGCTATATAGAACTCGAACTCGCAAAACTAAACGCCGTTCGCCGCTCGCCGCTGTTCGGGACGGAAAAGGACGAACGCTTGTCCTGGACATCGTCGTGGCTGGCAATCGTGCGTTTTCAGCTTCCATTTGTTGTGTGCTTTTCTCTCTGGAGAGTTTGTCGTCGTCGGGAGTTTTTGATTTTCGACATGTCGCTGCCGTCGTTCCGTTTCCTCCCCTCCTCCCCTTTGACTTGATAATGCTTGAATTCAACCCTTTTTTCGCACACACACACACACTGACTCACACACATACGCGAGAAAAGTTTTGCATATTTATTATAGATAATTTGTGTTCAGGTTTTTGTGCTGGCGCGCAAACTCTCAACAACGTCCTGTGAGCATCCTGTCCTGTCCTGTTCCCTGTCCCATTCCTGTTTGCTGTTGCATATGCCGCATATGTTATTGCTGTTGTTGTTGTTGTTGCTGTTGTTGTTGTTGCTGCTGTTGTTGTTGTTTCTTTTCTGGCTTTGTGCTGCTATCAAAAGGGGTTGCGGGGCAAGGTGGCAGAGTAATTAATTTCTGGCTTGTACACAACTGTAAAAAGAAATGAAATGAAAAAAAAAATGATTTGGGTTGATTTTTTTTTAACATTTTTGATATCTGGCAACGCTGTTGCTTTTTTGCTATTTGCTCTTTGCATCAAGAGTTCAAAGTTTGCTTTTTGTTGTTGTTTGTGCACATTAAGTAATTAAGATTAATGAGAGTAAAGTAATTGAAATATGTATTTTACTTGACATTTTGTGCTTTGATTCGATGATTATGATATATAATTACATTCGATTTGATTCGATATGCGATTCGATAGAAAAAATGTTGGACCTATTATACAGACATATTTGGCAATTATATGCAACGACTACCAACTACAAAATTGAGCTGACAATGAGAGCTTTAAACTCACAGTTGGTTAATTGCCTCTAACTCACCTTGATGCGAACTGACTTGCTTTAGTACACGACATTTGCATATATTTAATTTAGTCACACACCCAAGCACCTAAATCTAAATTAATTGATTCGATTTTAATTGTTTTGGCTTTTTTTGTAGCTTTTAATTTTGCATGTTGTTTTGGTTTTTTTCGAGGCTTTTATTTTGCATTCCCAGCCGAAAATGCAATTAAGGCAATTGAAAGATTGTTGCAGACTTTGAGATATCCTGTAATTTGTTGGTATGCAAAGCGATTGTATATTAAAAAAAAATATTTAATAATTATAGTATATTGATAGTTATCGTTTAGTCAAATTCTGTCGATAGTTTATGCCTCAATTGGCAGCTTTTGATAGCCTGGCAATGAATTCGAGCGGAAATAATAATAATAATACTTAATTATTATTATGAATTCGAAAAATCATTTTGAAAATCGCTTCACAGCAAAACTGCAACGGCAGCAACAACAACAACAACAATAACAGCAGTGGCTACCACAACAACAAGAGTGGCAGCCACAACAAGAGTGTCGACTGTGTGTCGATTGTTATTTGCCAGGCCTGTTTCCTGTTTGTCGTCATGTTCAGCCACATGCATTTCCTATACACATGCCACACACACAAACACACACACACATACACTCAGACAAACTTCGGTTGTATTGTGTGTTGCATTTACCGCCTGTGGCGCTACTGGGCGAGTATTAGTACATATTAAATACGATTACAATTACCGTGTACTCGTGTACAGTATAACAAGGGCATCTTATTACACTCGAGCAAGCGCATTTCTGTTTCTCTGTTTCTATCATCCATTCCGCTGTTGCTTCTCCTTTACTCCCCAACACTCTTTGTCTCTCTATGTCTCTATGTCTTTTGTCTTCTGTGTTCTATAGAAATCAGTCATGTGCGCACTTTTACAATTACACTTGACATTCGCAACAACATCCACTCCACTTTGGCTATGGGCTATTGGATAATGGATAATGGATAATGGGTACAGACTAATAAGTGAATGCTTGTATATAATGTGTTGTTAGGATCCGTTTTCGTGAAATTTCAAGCCTCGCCTCATTTTGCATAACTTTGCATATAAGAAATGGCAGTAATAACAAATTACACACACATAAATACATGTAGATACATTTATTTTAACATACTTATGTATAATAAAGATATATACATTTGTAGATATGCTGATAACTGCCGTTGGGTTATTATAAAACAATCCGTTGCATTTGAGTTTGTTTTGCGAGTTGAGTTTGTTTTTCAACTTCTGCTACACTTGGCAAAATTCTCGCGTTCTGAATTGACTTTTATTTTAACACACTTTTGGAGTTGGGTATGTGCGCTATTTAAAAGTGCAATAACTGTGTTTCTTACAGTTTTATTTATATTGATTTTTAATTGTTTTTAAATCTAATTAATGCTTGAGTTTTTTATTTTACCTCGTTTACATACATTCCTAATAATTGTTTAGCATTATCTATTCTTATTATAGATTACAGATATAAGTGTGAAATCTCTCTTAATATCTTAATAATTGTTAAGTATTATTTATTCTTATTATAGATTACAGATATAAGTGTGAAATCTCTCTTAATATCTTAATAACTGTTTAGTATTATTTATTCTTATTATAGATTAGAGATATATGATGAGAAATCTCTCATGTTCTTGGCTTTCTTGCTTGTCTATAAATGATACAAATATTACTAATTGCAGTTAAATTCAGTTTAATCATCATAAATGTTAGAGTATTTTGAATTTGCTCAATGCTTAGTTTACTACGATACTTGCTGGTAAGCTTCATTATAAATTCATATGGTAAACATTTACACAAATGGCAGCAGCGGTTTTTGGGGGCATTTTTACCAGTTATCGTGCTTCCCATTTTAATGATGTTCATACTGAGGATGATGATGGTGAGAATGGCGCAAATGATGGAGGGATAGAATTTTAGCCACTTTTTGTTTGCAGCGCTTAAAAGAGTTGCTTTTTGGCTAAGGAATTAGAATTAGAAAAGTGTAGAAATGGAGTTAAATTAGCAACATGTTGTTTCTACATTGTAATGTGCCTTAGGAAATTAATGAAAAATTAATGAAAAATTGAATGAAATTAATGCAATAATCATAAATGGATTACGCTGAAAGTCATGCTAAATTCATGTACTTTGTAAATTATTCTAAAAGAAGGTCAGAAATTCTCTCCTTCTTGCTCTCTTTGAAGTGACCCAAATTCTTAGTCATGACCCTGGGCAGCATTGGAATAAGTTTTGTGCTGCCTTTGCGACTTTGAAACTGACAAAGCCGGACAGCAACTGACCAATGGAATTTGCCATTGCCCATGGACATGGATAGGACCAGAGAATGCCCCACAGTTACAGACGTCGAGTCGCATGAATGAATTATAAATGTATCTGTATATATATCTTTAAAAATTTACATTATACACATTTGTTTTTGATTTTCCTGTACTGTGTGTGTGTGTGTGTGGCAATCAGATTTTTGCCACAGAGTCGTCTTCCATCTCTCATAATCCAATTGAGTGTCAACTTGGTGTCAGTTTTCATTTCGGACACCAAAACACTTGATGTTGCAACCCTTCCCCCCTCTCTCACTCTCTTTGACCCTAAATGGTAAAGGGGGTACAGGGGGTAAAGGGGGCAGTGGATAATTGGCGGCACTCAGGCATAAAACCGAAACTTACGAGCAATCCTTGAGGTCACTTTGTTTTCCACTCAAGTTTCTACCAACGGTATCAATATCATTCTGCTTTTTTGTATCTCTCTACTTTTTATGTTGTCCTCGTTGTTGTTGTCTGTCTGCCAAGTTAACCACAGTTATTTTTGTGTGTGTTTTGTGGGTGTTGTTTGCGCTTTTCTTGTTCGTTGTTGTTGTGGAAGGAATGTTTTTTGAAAAGTTTTTAATTCGTATGTGAGACAAAAGTTTCGTCAGTTTGTCAGTTTGTCAGTTGTTCTGTTTGTTATTGATGAGTCTGGGTGCTTAGGAATTTTCCTCTGTCAAATTGAACCAATGAAAGTTCCAAAGATAAGATGAATGACAGTTTTTTTTATAATAGAACTAACAAAAGGAGAGCTTTCAATTTGCTAGACTTACTCTTTTTCATAATGATAACACTCAAGTACTTAACTAATTACCCACAATTAAGTGGGAACAGTGAGAATCCCCGTGAATGGGATAAATCTCTGAAGGCTAATCCAAAAATGGCTCAGACAATGGCAACAGACAGACAGCTGCGTAGTTGGCCAACCTTTTGTGATACAAAAATACGTGTAATGGTCGGTTAATGATTACAAAAAAGAAGGAAATACAATCACTCGTAAAGTTGTCAGACGAGAGGCAACATCTTCTTGTGGGAAGAGAGGGAGAGAGAGACGCAGCAGCTGCTTCTTCACTTCTCTTCACCTGCTTCTCTGCTTGGAGTTGTGCATGTAATCTAAACAATACTTGAGTATCTGAGGCTGTAGCTGACGCCAAAGCGCGGTTCAATCGAGAACAATGAACCGAAATAAATGCACAAAAGCGAATCGAAGCTTATTGACAAAAAGGGAATGTGGCAGTTAACAAAAAACAGTCGTTGCACATTGGTTTACCCAAGGATAAAAGGCGTTTAGAAGTTGTCACAGGATACCTTCCAGAGGGAGAGGGGAGAGAGGAGGTTGAGCAAAGTAGAGACACTTTGTAGTTACTTACAGGTAGATTGGCAACAGCTGCAAAAATTGTATTACCAGGCACTTGGCTAACATCTCCCCCTCTCTTTCTCTCTCTCTCTCTCTCGCTCTCTCTCTCGCTCTCTCTCTATCTGCTGGCCAATTTTCGAGCATTTGACTATTTTGGCCGCACAGCAGCTAACAATGTATTTACCTGTTGTCCAAAATGTATCTGCAAGATACACACACAATCGCCAAAGAAGTGCAGTCTCTCTATCTCTCTCTCTTCGAGTGTGTGTGTGTTTGGCCCTTGGTTTCCATTGTTTTAGCCATCATCAGCAATATCAGCAAGGTATTTTTGTTTCTTTTAGCTCCTTTTGTGTTGTTGTGGTCTTGGTCCATCAGCTGTCAATGGCTTCTGAGCTGCCTGCAGCTCCGTTTTGTTGTCTACCTCTTAGAATCCGCTTTGCTCTTTGCCTCACACACACACACACAATCTCACACACTCATGTGTGTAAGTCTTTGTCCCAGGTTGTTTATGCCAGTTTTAGTCTGCCATAATTGCTGTGCAGGCTCTTGTCCAGTAAGTTGTTGTTCTCGTTGTTGTTGTTGCTAAGCTTACACTGTGAGAAAAGAGAAAAGAGAAGAAGAAACAAATACAACTGAAATGCAAGTTAATTGGCAATATTATGTTGATTCCCGGAATTGAATCAATCTTCTTCCGTTTCACCATTGACCATTGTGAGTTAATGCAAGTTTAAAACATATATATATATTTCGTTGAGTGTAGTCGAGGTTTATAAAATGTGTATAAATGTATTGCCATTGCCATGAATTATATTCAACTGCTGGCACAGCTTGGCAAGCTGCTTGTCGTCCATGGCAACACAACGAGCCATGGATGCCTGCTGGCACCCACTCAATATCAAAATCCTTTCAGGTTACCATGACGAGTATCTGATTCAATGGCAGAGTAAACATGTACAAACTGCAAAATTAATCAGGCTTTAGCACAAGCAGTAGTTGTTGTTGCTAGTTGTTGTAGTTGTTGCCAGTAGTTGTAGTTGTTGCCAGTAGTTGTAGTTGTAGTTGCAGTTGGGTGTCAGCTGCCGTCCGTCGTGCAACATTTTGAAATTCTATTGTCTTCACGCTTTTCATTTTCTCTTCTTTGTCTCTCTATCTCTCGCTCTGTCTCCTCATAAACAGACGCAATACACAGTTCTGAGAGTGTATAAGTGATTGCATCTTTGTGGATTTGCGTGCTGCAGTTGCAAGAAGGTAACATAAGCTCCACATCCATTAGGAGTCTGACAACACACACACACACACACACACTCACACACACACACTCACACACACACAAAGATACAACTGCCAGGGTATGTGTTATTTATCTCACTCTCATATGCGCAAAAGAGTATGAGAGAGAGTTATAGAGAGAACACAGAGAGTAAATAAAACAAGCAATATCAATTGAGTATGGAAAGAAAGAGGAAAAAGGGAAAAATTTCATAATTGGAACAAAAATACAGAGATACAAAGATAAAAAGATACTTTCATTATTTATTTAGTTGTTATTTAATAAGAAAAGTATACTCTGTATATAAGACCTATGAGAATATCTCCCCAAAAGAGATCCAAGATGGATAGTATGCATATTCCGATATACACTGTATCGATACAATATAAATATATCAATTTATCGATACACATCTCTAACATAATCTTCGATTTTTTATTTAGTTGTGGTTTAATAAGAATAGTATACACTCTATATAAAAAACTATAGCAATATTTCTCTTAACAAGATCCGAGATGGATACAATATCTATATATCAAAATATCAATACTCATCTCTAACAGTAAGAAAATCAACTTAATCAGCTCGAATTCTTTGCACTTCGATCTTTTTCTCTTCATAATTGGAACAAAGATACAAAGATACTTTCAATACTTATATATTTGTGATTTTATAAGAATAGTACACTCTGTATATGGGCACTATAACAATATCTACCCAAAAGATATTCGAGTTGATAGTATATTCCGATATACTCTGTATCGATACATTATCTATATCAAAATATCGATACACATCTCTAAGATAATCAACTTGATCAGCTCGAATTCTTTGCACTTATCTCTCTCTCTATCTCTCTCCATCTCCATCTCTTCTGTTTTGGCCAATTGCTCGAGTTTGAGGCAGGCCAACTCGAACTTGGCTACCATTTTACTTGGGGCGCCGTTCAAGCGCGTCCAAAATGGTAATTTGCCAGAGTTTGAGTTGAGTTTAGGTGCCGCATCGTTAGTGTCTGAACTCAACTCTCAACTGGTTGTCTACCTGATCCGGTCTACAGGTCGTTGTCTGACAGTCGGACGCCTCTCATGATCACTTCAGTTCAGTTTCAGTTCAGGCGCGAAATTATCTCACATTAAATGTGGGAAATTGTTCTTTTTTTTAAACAATTCTCTACTTGCATAAACTAACTTTGTACATTGTAGTCTTCATTTGAAGTTCAAATCTATAGATTGTAATTTGTAGTTTAAATTTCTTTCAACTTTAATAATGTTTTGTTTTATTTTATGCTCTTGTCATTGCAGGTAATTATATTTTCCGTATGACGACACATGTTTACACTTTATGGATGGTAAGAGGGATAACTAAAGGCAAATTACAACTCTGGTTTAATGCAAGCAAGTCCCGTTGGTCCATGGTCCATAGTATCTGTATCCTTAAGCTTAGGCTTAGGCTTATTGTTGGTTCATGTGTCAAATACACAAAATTTTAGCTTTTAGCACTTACATTTTGTGGTCTTGGTTAGCAAAGGGCAACTACAACAGTTTAATGACTGCCACAAAGTTCTTAACGGTCATTTTATGCTCTCTATCATATTTTATGCGATGTATTAACACATCTAATTAACTTGGCCAACAACAGCAACAACAACAAAGCGCTGTGGGAGGCAAAAGAGACTTGCAAATGATGTCAAAGCCAAAAGATGATGTTGTTCTCAATGTGCTGCTTGCACGTGACAAGAGGGAGAGATTAGCCTCTGCTGCTGCTGGGCTGCTGGGCTGCTGGTGACTGCTGCTTATTTATTTATAACGCATTTTTAAATGCCACACAAAACCAGACACACATCAAGATGTCCAAGATGGTCGAGAAACCCGAGCGGAAGTTGATTAAAACTAATTTCCTACGTAACGCTATTGCCTGTTTTACGCAGAGACCAATCTATATATAAAAGGGGAGAGATGAGGTGAGGTGAGGAGTGAGGGGTTTCAGGAACTCAACGACACAAAGCAATCAAAGCCAAACCAAAAGACCGAGTTCTCTCTGTTGGCCCCTCTGTTGGTCAACGGCGCAGAACCCAAAGTCAAAGCCCAAAAGTAACGATAGTAAACAGCCATAAAACGAAAATATATAGACTGAGAAGAGTAGAAGAGAGAGAAGAAGTGGAGAGGTGGAGAAAAGAGGTATGTATGTATGAACAGAGTAAGGAGCAGATTAGAGAAGTGAGCTGAAGCTTGGCACTGAAATTACTTGAAGTACTTTTTACCCAAGTTCACTTCTAACGTTATAATATGACTCGACTGTTGTTGTTGTTGTTGTTGCCGTTGTTATTGCCACAGTTCTCGTTCTCGTTGTTGTTGTTGTTGCTTTGACATTTGTGGGTTAAGAAAATAATTACCCTAATATTTATAGAGCTGAGGCAACAAAACAGTTGCTAAGATTCGAAATTTAATTGCCTTCATTTTGCTATAATTCTTCTTACCTCTCTGCTCTATATACACTATCCAACGAGAGGTACATATATTTAATATATCTGTTCTTCTTAATAACTATTTTAATGTCGTATGCAGTCAAAGTTAATGTTTTATATTCTTTTTATTGCTTGTAAATCTACGTTGCATCCTTACTTGTCTGATTTTATTAATGATTGCGAAATTCAACGACTCTTCGATAGTTCCGTTAGCCCAATAATCAGATCAGGTCAATACCTAGATCTGCAAAAAGAGTATATAAAAAAAGGTAAACTTTATTATCGCTTCGTTGTTATTACTTCATTCTTGTTAATGATTCTCGAAATGCTTTTGTTTAACGCTCTTTTGATTGCGTTATGTAGCACATGAAGTATCACCGAGTGTGTGTGTGTGTGTGTGCGTGTGTGTGTTGACTTTATGATGAATGAATGACCAGTTTTCTTTTGGGTTCTTTTATTTCGGTTCTCAGCTAGTTCTCTTTTCCTGGCCTGGCCAAAATGATTTCTTTGCATGTCGTGCCAATGAACCCGTCCTACAAAAAACAATTCAATGGCATTATAATAATACCAGCGTCATTAACGCCTGTTCTGCTCTCTCTCTCTCCTTCTCTCTCTCTCTCCTCTCTCTCTCTCTCTCTCTCTGTCTGAATGGGGATCACACATCACGTGCCACGAACTTCTTCTTCTATCCCCAAAAACTGACCCCATTTGATAGTGTATATTGCAGGCCAAAACGGATATTGGAATTTGTTATGTATTTCGCTTATGGCCAAATACCTCTGCATTCAATCCCCCCTCTCCTCCTCTCTCTCTCTCTTGAATGCTTGAATGCAGCTCGTTCGGAATTTATTTTTAACTTTTGTGCGAAAAACTAAAAATGATAAATAATAAATTTATACATTTTTGCTGAATTTGTTTGTAGTTTTTGTTGTTTTTCTTGCTGTTATTATTTGCTGTCGGCGTTGCCTGGCTGCCAATTTGCCTTTTATTAGGCCAACTACCAAAATGTTTTTCATGGCTGTCAGCATTTTTTCGCCCCTCCTCCTCCTCCCACTCTCGTTCCACATATTTGAGCATTTCTCACCCACCCAAAATTTCGGGGCATATTTCTGCTGTGACCTATTGAAGAAGAATTGACATGAATTTCGGAAATCTGACTAGAAATACTTATATCTTCCCTCTCACTCTTTAATGCGTCAACATTTTATGAAACATTGAAATTTCTTTTTTTTTTGCTCGATTTGCATTTTTTTGTAGCCGAATTTCCTATGAAGGTGTTTATTATTTTATGACTTTGGCTGAAACAATAATTCATAAATTGATTTGCTTGCTTCGCTTACTTAATTATTCAATTAAATATGAAGAAAAACAACAAAAAAAAAACAATCATTTCTGTTGACCCACAAGAAATTCATGACAACACAACTAATCGCATTAAATTTACTTTTTTTGTTTGTTTGTTTGTTTGTTTGTTCGCTTGTTGTTAATGCCGTTCATTCAACTCCATGGAGTGTGATCCATAACAATCAAATGTTGAAACAACAACAATAAGTGGAGAGACACCCACATGCCGGTTGTTGTTGTTGTTGCTGTTGATTATCCACTTAAATGACTAAAATCTAAAGAGTGCTCTTTCTATAATAAAGGGTTAAAATGATAAGCACTTGATTGTCTTTTGTGGCTATCTTCATTAAGACTATCGATAGACTCATTGAATTATCGATTTGATCTATAATAGTTATAGAGTTATTTATAGTTACTCGTCAATTTTCTCTTTTGCAGAGTATCTGCAGGTCGACCAAAGTCAATTTGCTACTTGATTTATTTATGATGATTGCCAAGCGCAGTTTTCGACGCTTAAAAACCATCAACAAATATTAATAGCAACTATAGTTTTATGTGCATTTGTTTATTTATTTCATATTTACAAATGCTCGTTTTTTTTTTGGAATTGCATTAACAAAATAAATAAGCAAAGTAAATAGTTAAATAATAAGCGAATTGCAACAAAATGTAAACAGAGGCAAATTTAAAGCATTCTTTTTTTATTGTGGAGATTGTAATCGGGCAAATTGTGTGACAATTGCTTCACTCTATAGTATTTTCATTTTCAGAGATTCAGATTCAGAGATTTTAAATTAAGAAAGCGTTGACCTTCCTCTAGATATACTTTTGAGATGGCGATGACAGCAGAGACTAAAGAGGCAGATAATAATGGCTGTCATTAAAAGTGTTTAGCATAGATATAATTCTTGTTTATATATAATTGGATGCTATGCACGGAATTTCGCATCGTTTAAAATCTATATAATTTTATTTCAGATTTAATGGTTGATTTAATAGTGAAGCAATCTCTTAAAATATGACATCCCATGAGGATTAGAAAGTAGAGAGGATGATATAAATATTTAATATGCATTATTTTATATTTAATTGCACAACAAATAGTACAAATAGTACATAGAATGGCTGTCAGATAAATAGAATATTGTCTGCCGTTATCACGCATACGCAGTGTTGGCCCGGACACACCCCAAAAGTGGACATTGTGTCCTTATGTGTGCAGCCACATAAGGATTATTTAGTAGTTATGTGTATGCACTTGGTTATTTTGGTATCCTGGAATTATCACCGCATTGCATTCTTCTTGTGGTTAGCTTATTCCCTTTCCTCTCCTTTCCTTTGCTTTTCTGTCTCAATTTCTTTGAGTTTATGGCCAGGGAATTTATTTCATTTCTCTCATTCATTTCATTTGACTCGTCATTTCATATTTATGGTTTTGCACTTTATGTTTGCACTTTTGTCTGGCATTCCTTGGACTTATTCGATATTTGATTTTCCTCGGGCAAACATTAAACTAAGAAACCAAGAAACATGCTCAGCTCCTTGACATTTTCTTAATTGACAAAATGAAGAGAATGCAAATATTTTGTGACATTGCAAAATACACCTGTAATAACTTTGCCTATGGGATTTGAATCAGTAGCTCAAACTATATTTTAGAACTAATTAAACAAGATGAAACTTAGAAGCATAAATATATACATTTATTTCAGCAATTTACTGTTTAAAATTATTGTGAAAATAACTATTAGTATGGCAGGGAAAATAATTTCTTATAATCAGCAGCTTTTAACTAACTATTTAGCTAATTAAACACAACAAAACGTAGAACAATTATTTAATTAATTAACAATTGTGAAATTATCGAATAATATTGCAGAAAAATTCAGAGTGATTGCATATAACTTCATATCTTATTATAAGCAGCTCAAATACAATAAAACGGTGAACAATAAATATATAAATTTATTTTATATGTGTGCAGATTTTAATAATATGAAATATATCTTAAATTTACATAAAGCAATTCATAGTGAATAATTCCAAATTGTATCTTAGAATCTGATTTCTATGATACATTAGTTTTCCCACCTATTTTAGTTCTTGAAATCACTGAAGTTGTACATTTGCTCTATAAAACAAACAATAAATATATCCTTAAGTACCTAGTATTATTGTGCGTAAACCTTTTCAATTGAAAATCCCTTAAATTGGTTAACCAACTTTTAAGATTGGGGTTTAAAATAAATAAAGACTGTAATTACGCACTACGATGTCTGTAGTTATCACAGTTTTCAATTACGAAAGTTAGAAGAGAGTTGCATTTGTAATTGCAGTTACTAACTAGTTCAATTGACTACAAAGGATACTTTGGCAAACGATACATAATTAATATTCATTCCTACACACACATACACACAGACACACACACACACACATTTTGGCTTTGCCTTTGCCTCAAAAATGTCTGTTATGTGTGTTGTGTGTTTCTTGCCTTCCATATTATTTGGTTTACTGTGGAATTGAGTTTCCATAAATGCACATCGAAATGTAATTACGGGCCATCTTTTAAACATACTGTGGTTGTTCTTGTTCTTCTTCTTCGTCTTGTTCTTGTTGTGGCATCTATTGTTGTTATTGTTGATGTTTGTGGCATCTTGGCAGTAGATGCTTTTGTTTGCGATTCTCAGATGCTACCTTTGGTTGCCAGGCTGCCAAGCTACAAAGTTGCATGGCTGCACTGCAATTTCTGCAATTACTCAAGCTTAACCCACGCACAGCTACACACACACACTCATACACACACACACTCATACACACACACACTCATACACACACACACAGCTACCCATTCATGTGTGGAAAATTGAATATTGGCAAAATGAAGGTCCACTGACAGGTTCATCTACACGTTGCTCGGACTTTTGTGTTGGTTGAGGTCGGTTTACGGTTAGTTTTCACCATCCGGAATTACAATTACTTGCACGTTTCCGTGCATTTGGACTTGAACAGTAAGCAAATGCAATAAGGGTCTTTTAAAAGCATTCTGTGTAGGCGTGGCAATTGAATGTTTGTCATTCCCACGATAAGCTCAAATTACCACTTACATATGAACCCCTTACAAAGCGAGCCCCTTTTTTAGAAATCAAATTAAATTGACAAACTGAAAAGATAAGAATTTGTTTGACCATTTCTATAAGAGACTAAAAGATACCCTATACAGTGTAATAAAAGGAAATACTTAAATACTTGCAATTACTTTAGTAATTAGACCCTGTACTTTAAAAAAGTACAAAAGGGTCTATTACGTTTGTGCAAATGTGCGTAACTGGCAGAAGGAGGCGTGGCAGACCCCATAAAGTATATATATTCTTGATCAGCGTCATCAGCCGAGTCGATATAGCCATGTCCTTCTGCCAATATCTATATCCATACCTATATCTATATCTATTTCTATATCTATATCTATATCTATATCTATTTGATTAAGAGTAACAACTCGCCTTTGTGTTTGTCATGCCCTTTTCTTGAAAGTGTCTATAAATATAAGAATATACAAGTAGTTAATAGATAAAAAGGTCAAAGTGTGTGTCTGGACTTGAGAGCCAGACAGACAGACAGACCAGACAGCGTTGAATCGGACAATTCAGTCGGCCGTACATAATGGCAACAGACGAACGGAGCACTTGACAGTGTGACAATCTAATTACATGGCTGACGTGTTCAGTTTTGAACTAACCAAGTCCAGGAGAGGAATGGACTGGGTTGACAACCACCAACCAACCAACCAACCAACCAACCAACCCCTCTCACAATGTGTTTTTGTTGTCTGGCTTTGATGTGTGCAGTGAATTTGAATAAATGAATTGAAGGGGAATCGCATCGCTGAAAGGGGCAGCCGTCCAGTCGTCCAGGTCAGCTCAGTTTAGTAACTTTGGCTGAACATTTTCAGCTATTAATAGAAAAAAAAAATAAATACAACAACTAACGTGTTTGTCGAACTCAGGCTGTCTGCCTCCAATATGCCCAACTCTTTTTTTTTGGACAAAGTCTATCAGAGGGTTACCCGCCGCAAGGCTAACCAAACTGTTAAGGGAGTGTAAATATCGAGGGGGAGAGGATGGGGAAGGGGAGAAGGACTCCCACAGAACACGTACTTGACATAAAACGCACGTAGGCTGGCAACACACACAGACACACAAAGTGCACATTTCAAAGCAAATCGTTAAAGAATTGAACGCCATTTGTTATAAATGTTTTAACAGTTACATATTTTGGGGAGTCCCCAACGGTAAGGATGGCATAGAAATACCCTTACAGACAAGGAAATGAAAGGTACACTAAATGTAAAAGCTTTTTTCCATTACTAAAACGTGATAATATTTGAAAATTGAGCTAAATCATAGTGGAAAAAGAGGGATTTTAAAAACAATCAAAATAATCTTTACAATAGAAATTTTCAGCTTAATCTGATTAAAAATCATCAGCATAAAGTTAATTGAAACTAAGTTAAATTAGAACAGGAAAAAAAGAGATTTCACTGCCAAAAACTCTTGCTGAAAGGAAAAACCAAAACTTTCCTGTTAGATACAAAATAGAATATTATTTAGTTTAAAATATAAATCTATCTTAGGGTTAAATGATGATGTTAATATAAAAGAACAAGAGAAATATAAAATCTATCTTAGTCTTAACTGATGATATTAATATAAAGGAACAAGAGAAATCCTTTTCAAAACCAATTCAATTTTCAAAACAAAACCTTTGCAATATAAATTCAATACGTAAATCGTTGGAGTCCCAATCACTGTAAGATCTTATCCACTCTGATTACCAAAATGGTCTATTGGCCAGATTGCAGGGTAAGACTTGACTTTGAATGTGTGTGTGCGTTTTGGACCCTCGTTTGGCCATAAAATACAAAACCAATTGTGAACGATACGCTTCAGGGTTGCCACCCACAATTCATAGTCAAAGTAAAATAATAAAAAAAATAAAAGAGAGAGGAAACAAAAAATCAATTGGCTATATAGACGACACTTTACGAGTATTGTTGCTATTTGAAGTTGATTATGTTAAAGCTCCTTTATGGGCTCTCTTGTCCATTTGTTGTTGTTGTTGTTGCTGCCCATTGGGCATTGCAAATTGTGCGACAATAACAAATTAGCTGCAATGTGTGGCCTGAAATGGTCGAGAGAGAGATGAACATTGGGACGACGTTTCGACGATTCGACGGACTGTTGAGCATTACCGTTTGAACTGAACCTGTTGTGCATGTAATTTGGCAGCAAAAGCGGAACCCTTTTTGTTATGGGGCCAGACGACAGACTGACGATGACGATGACGCCGACGCCGTTTCAGCCAAATGTCGAGAGTCAGAGTCAGAGCAGAGCCGGCAAATCCAAGTTCCAGTTCGTTGACTCTCACGTGCGCCAGGGATGGACGCTTCGTTGCTTGCCTGCTTGGCTTGGTTAGTTGGTTGGCTGCTTGGTTCTTTGGCCGCTTGGCTGACTTGGCTAACTTGACTTGGTTGCTTCGTTTGTTACCTGTGCGCGTTGCT
This sequence comes from Drosophila putrida, assembly GCA_037043535.1. NCBI lineage: Eukaryota > Metazoa > Arthropoda > Insecta > Diptera > Drosophilidae > Drosophila > Drosophila putrida. Next base: position 107,476 of record JBAMBI010000083.1, on the reverse strand, counting down.
TTGTAAATGACAATTTTACCGTTTTGTGGCCCCGCTCTTTGAAGTACTTTTTAGACTGGGCCAGCAATTTGTTTAAATTACGACACTGCACAGTGGTTAACGCATGTGTAATAAATTAATGCAAGTAATCTGCTTAATTATGTTCTAATTAGTTCTTTGGGAGACTTGGAAAATTTAAGAAACATTCCATATTTAAACCAAATTACTATCAAAAGTAACAAAAGTATTGGAAGTATTATTACTATCCACTTTAATACTAAGATCAAGAAATCCTTTCGTTAACTGAAATAATGTTGAGATTAACTATATTTATAGTTTACTATTAAAGTTAATAGTAAATTATTTTTGTATGAAACTTGTGTTTATTAATAAACATTAAATTATAAATAAATAAAATTATAAATAATAATAAAAAATTCGTTCAACTATTATAAAGTTGACTTAAATCATACTTTATTTAACAAATTTCTGGATCTACCTGTTCAGATCTTTGTAGCTTTTTTATAAAGTCCATAGTACATATATCACCAAAGTCTATGAAAAATAAAGGCAACAATTCTTTGAACTGTACTTATGTTGATTTTATTCAAATTAAACAAATTACATCACATTTCAATGGAATCGTACCAGTGTGCAGTGTGAACAGGCAGTTTGTTGAGCACACACTTTTCATTGTTGTTATGATTGTGGCTGTTGCTGCTGTTGTTGCTGTTGCTGCTAGTGTTGTTGTTGCTGCTGCTGTTGTGCGTGCCTCTTGCGGGAAATTTTTATTATGACTCTGCTAATGTCAAGTGCAAATAAACGTTTGACTGACGACGATGACGACGACGACGACGACAAGTACGTGAGCCCAGCGAAGCGAGCCACGCCTCCCAGTTAGCCAGGTACAACAGCAACAACAACAGCAACAATAAATGGCGGTAGCATCCACAACAAAATTTGTTGCAATCAACATAATCAAAACAGATATACAAAATGTTAGCTATGCTGTTTGATGGGAGACCGCCTCCATTGATGACGCCATTAAGTACATACAGACACATTCACTTGTACATACACAGATATAGATACAGCTATACAGATATAGATACACATACGTGTACAGATACAGATACATTTGGACATATGCAGTTATAACAAACATTTCAAAGGAGACAAATAAAGATGGCCCCAGGTTCGTTTTAATGTTATGGTATTTTTTATTGTTGTTGCTGTTGTTGTTGTTATTACTGAAGTTGTTGCTGTTGTAACTGTTGCTGTTGTTGTTGTCGAGTCGAGTCAAGTCAAGTGTTTATTGCACTGCAGGTGCGCCATGTTACGCTTTTAAACGGTTCTTCAGCCGATTTGTATCTGTGTATCTGTGTGTTTGTTATAATGACACACACACTCACACACACACACCATAAAGAGGCCCGCATATAAATAACATAAATAAATAACATTAAAACAAACTCAAAACGTTAATTGCATTTGAATGTTGAGTACGTGAGTCGCAGCTGTAACGATGTTAGCATATGTACATATGTGTATACATAAGTACACATCCCTCTGCCCCTATTGCAGTAGAGGGGGGCGTGGCAGGTCAGGCTAGACTAGACGTTTCTAGTTTTTTTTAGTACTGCAGCAAATTGCACTCACATTTTAGCAATTGACAGCGATAGAACCTCATACTTGGTATTTACTTTAGTTATTATGCTTACAAAAGTGCAAAAAATTATTGCCATTTAAAATTATAAACAAATTACAAATTAAGTTATAGATTTTCAAAAATGTTTTCAATTTAAAGAAGCTTAAATATCAATGAACATTATTTTGAATGCTTTAGTCAAACAAAGATGGAAAACACGAAAGAGAAGGAAACTAAGGAAGATCAATATTACCAATATTATAATTAAAGTTATTAGAACTCTGCGAATAAATAATTTGCATTTCCAAAATGTTACTCAGACCTGCAAATTTAAAGTAAATCAAAAACTCTTTATTGTTCTGAGAACATTTTTCAGATACAGATTAACATTACCCAACTACAATTTGCACTTTTCTGCTTGTAAGTCGATAAGCTCATTCATTTATTTAAAATTTAAATCCTCTGTTAATTGCTAGTACTTAGAAGACTAGTTTAATCTACAAAAAATAAAAAAACGACAAATGTTTTTCAAGTTGTGGTCGTATGAATTTTGCGCTGATAATTCCTAGAGATGACCATATGTGTATATGAAGGTATAATGAAGCTTAAGAGAAATTCAATGGCAGCTTTGTACATTTTTTTTGCATTTCAATATTCAATATGGTTTCCCAAAGGATAATAGAATCATTCTGTGTGTGTGTGAGGGGGGTATGTGGCATGTGGCAGTAGCAAAAGCAACAGCATGTGGCGGTTGCCAGGCAGCGCTATTGGAATATGCATCCATTGTTAGTTTGTTGTTGTTGTATTATGCAACGAAATTAATTAAAAACTTGACAAACGCATATTCAACATAACCTTACACTTTTCGCCAAAGCTTTTGATCTGGTTTTTTGTGTACACATACGAGTATGCATACAAGTGTATGTGTGTGTGTGTGTGCAGTGTGTGTTTGTTTGCTTGCACATATTTTTGCTTAATAATAATAGCTTTTGTGTTGTTGTTTTTTGAGGTTATTCTTGTTGCTGTTGTTGTTGTTGTTGTTGTTGTTGTTGTTGCTGTTGATGCACTTGTTATGTTCATAAATTTGATTTATTGTTAAATATTTTACGTTGATTTCATATGCATTAATTAGCTATATCAAGGATAGAAGATTTGCACTTAGGTTCACAATTTAGCAATACCATGAATTATTTGATCTATTAAACAAGATTTAAGATATATAGAACTTCTTAAAATTTGATAAATACTTCCATTTAGTTATCTCTTATTTAATGTGTAGAAAGCTGTAAATTAAGCTTGAAGAAAATGCAAATATTTAATGATAAATTCAGAATTGTGATTTTGTTTCTTAGAAACTTTTCTTAGATTAAAAAAAAAATATTTAATATTTAGGTTTTAGGAAGTGCAGTCAAGTTATTTCTTTGGCTTACCATTAACTAAATTATCTGTCTAGTTCTTTGAACATTTAACATTCAAAACATTGTTCTGAAACTTTTGTAAATATCTATTTAAACTAATTTATAACTTTCATTTCACATTGTTTCTGTAAAATAACAGTTCATAGGCACTGAGCGTCCTTTTCAACTTGTTCACATTCTCTTGGCTGACTTCTATTTAATAAGGACTTCATCAGTCCATTCAATTGTGTGCTGTGCTTAAAAATTGATGTTTTCTTAAAACAATAGCGTATAATTGTGTATCTGTATCTGTATGTATATGTGTATCTGTATCTGTGGAGCATACGAATTTTCAATTAATATGCATTCAACGGATGCTTTGCAACCAATAACTTTGACAAAGATCAAAGTATGAATACTTTTCACACACACACACACTCACATACACTCTGTGTACACATTCATCGTTGTATGTAGGCATGTAAGTAGATTGCTTAAATCTACGAACAAATAATAATGTACTGTGGAGTTGTGATTGAGAGAGAGAGAGAGAGAGAGAGACAGAGAGAGGGAGTGAGAAAAGGAGAAATGCGCACAGACGCGATGTGAATGTCAATGTAAACAGAGTTCCATTGATGTTGCTGTTGTTCTCGTTGTTGTTGTTGCTGTTGTTGTTGCTGTTGTTGTTGCTGTTGTTGTTGCTGTTGCTGCTCTTATTGTTTATTGTATTGTGCAACTGCATATTCATATTCTTGATATATATGTTATTCCCTTGCTCGACCGTTGCTTCTACATACTTCAATTGAATTCGTAAAGACATTCAGGCAGCCAAACGGACAGACAGACACACAGTATAAGTGTGGGGAAGAGAGGGAGGATTCAAAGGTGGCCATAAGTAGGGATGTGTGTTTGATGGGGAGCGTGTACAAAGAGGATTTAATTAATGACATGTCAGGCAAGTCAGCCATTCCGACAGCTGCAGATAGATGGATACATAAAAAATTCATGCTTGACATGAGGTTGATGAAAGTTGAAAGTGAAAAATACGGATTTTAGTTCGAGATACTTTTCAAAGGTAACTGTATCAATTACTTTAGTCTAAATGAAGTCACTAATGAAGTCACTATCTATTACAAATTGAAGGACAGCAACTCACGCTTTTCTTTTATTTAATTTCATTAAACTTTGATGGAGTGGAACAACATTATCAATTCAGCTTAGAGTAGAAGGCTTTTGTTTTATTTCCCCGATAAGTGCGAGCACATGCCAATGTTGCATGCCACATTAAATAAAATGCTCAGGTTCTGATTCGTTTTCTGCAGAAAATCTAAAATTATACCAATTCTTATTGCATTTGAAGCACACTTGTGAATCTCCCCATCTGTAATGAATGTGAGATGTGAGATGTGAGTTTGTATGTCAATTAGTTGAACAAATTGAGTGCCATTCGCCTTTGGCTCTCAGCTGGAGAACTTGAGAAGCAGGAGCAGCTGCCACTAACAGACTCTCGAAGGTCTGCGGGTTGCCTCATCTGTCTGTCGGTCAGCTTAGCTTAGGTTAGTTTAGCTTTCGCTGAACTCTGTTCCATTCTTCCTATCGCTGTTGCTGTTGTGGTCACCCCAAAACGCTCTGGGCTTCATTTGGCTTCATTTGGAGTTAATTTTAATTGCACTCAAGTAGGAAATCTCAATTTCACAGCAATTTCAGTTCAAATTCATTAAAGCAAATCGGCACGAATCTCATCTCCATCATTGGGCGTCGCTTGTGTGTGTGATGTGGTGTGATTTGATGCAAGTTTTGCATTAATTGCCATGCGCGAAGCTCGCAAAGAGAATTATGTGATAATAATGAAGCTGCTGATGATGAAAATGCAGCTGATAATGATGTTCTTGTTAGTGCACCAGTTGGTGTCAAGTGGCCAAGACAGACAACATAATGAAAACCGAGCATTTACTTATCTCAATGAGGGTCTTTAAATTGAGCCATAAAGAAATACGGTTTATTTTAAATGAGTTCTGTCAGAGTTTTGAATAAAACCAGTCCGACTTTAATAGTTTCTCACAATTTTAATGATTTAATAGATTTATTCATGCAGTTAACTTAAACACTTGAATGATCCAATTAGTTAAAGCCAATCGGCCATCGAATGTTGTACAAGTAAAGTATTAATAATATGGCATAATCTATTTATAACATTATGTAAAATAATAATTAGAAAAGATCAAATCTCTTGGATAGTTAAATATTATTGTAAACTACATACTGTATCTTTGACTTATAAAGTATCTTCTAACTAACTCAGAGTTTATAAAAGCCCTACTCTGTTTATTACGCAGCTTATTTAGACCCATCTAAATAACTGAATTGCTTCTCACGCTTTCACAAATCTACGAACTGAAATCTAAAGTTATTCTAATAGATAAAGTCTCTATTTTGTGGTGTACGTGTCTTTTGACATGTCATCTCTGGAACTTTAAAGTGTTACACTGTACATATTATAGAATAAAGCAACAGGGTTGCCACTATTTGAGCTATTTTAACTGCTTTTAAGTCGACGACTCTCTCGTGACTAAAATACTTATGTCTATTAATTTAATTTCAATAAAAAAGCGATAAAAATCTGTTGGTAAATAAAATGCCACTTTGTTCTGACTCACGGTTATATATATATATACATATATATGTGTATGTATATAGATAGGTATGTTTAAACATATCTCTTGCCTCTGTCATGTGCGTCGCTTATCAGGGACAGTGTAATTGCAAAATTGTCAACGCAGCGAGTACTTAATCTGGCAGAGCTTCCGTTGTTAAATAAATGAAAACTAAACCAAAAGTGAACACATTTAACATTTAACTGATTCTACCTACCAATTGGGCCCTTGGCATTTTGTTTGTGTGCAATTCGTTAGCCACACAACAAAATATGCACATGTATCTATGCAAAAAATATTGCTCTTAAATGTTGCCCATTGACTATAAAAAAACCACCAACAACAACTACAACAGCAGTAACAATTGAAACGCATATAGTAAAATTATACGCCATATTTGTTGTTTCATTGTTTCTCGACGAGTTTCCATTTGCATTTCAGCAAACAACAAGTCAAATCGTCAGTGGAACGAATGCAGCGCATGTTGCATTTGCTTCACTTGTTATACCCTGTACATCTTTGTATCAAAAGGGTGACCTTAAGTTGGTGTCAAATCAAAAGTGTAGTGTCGAAAGTACCATAACTTTTGATATCTTATATTGCGACAAATGATGAACAATTGAAGATCTGAACTATTTTAAATAAAAACCATTTTTTTTGGACTTAAGTGTGCTTTCCGCACTAGAATTTTACCTTATGTTAGTTCCTTTTTTTATTGATATGTAACTCGAATTTTTCTCTATTGATGGTCTCCTTTTATGATGCTTCGTCACTAGCAAAGACTATCAGGAATTCAGATATCTTTAAGTTGTACTGGAAATCAACAGGGTATCTATTAGTCTGCCTTTTACTTGCCACTCTTCTGTTTGTTGTTTAATGGTCAGTGTTGTTGGTTTTGTAAGTATTATCTTCTTTGCTTTGCGTTTTGTTTTTATTGACCATTATCGGTGTCCTTTTTGCACATGGCCAGCAAAAGTTATGAGATGCATACACGCACACACACACTCACACACACAGATAGGTATATGTATGTGTGTACACCTTGTGGATGCACCTTTTGTTGAGCTTGCGGCTAAAATAATTTTTTGTGGTTTGGTTTCTTGGCTGCTTGCAGAGTTCAAATTGTGCTCTTCATAAATTACACATACCACACCACAAAGGACCTTTAATATACATAGGATATCCTTGAGTTTGTACCATGTCTTTGACATATCTTTTGAGTGCTGCTTAAGGTTCAACTTTGTGGTATAAGTATGGCCTTGTCAATCGCTTTGTTGGCTTTCAACATGCCTGTCTGTTGGATAAGTCTCGTTGTATATTGCGTATACGCACTGCATGCCACCAACAGAGAGAGAGAGAGAGAGAGAGAGAGAACCCATAAAACAAATGCCATATGCCAAGCACACCATATAACATATGCAGTATCCGAGTCCCGGAGTCTCTGTATATTTTTTTCCGCTTATCATCACTCGCAATTTGCGTGTCGCACAAACAACAAATGTGTGTTGTTGTTGTTGCTGTTGTCTGAGTTTGTTAATGTGGATGCAAAGATGCGGTTATTGAGATACATAAGAAATCTGTATCGACAACACACGTCCATAATCAAGGTGTGTATTTTGTCTGTCTTGGTAAGATACTTTTTTTTGCCGTCTCACGCTGTTGGTATTATTGACTTGATTGTGATAGTTTATCTTGCGAGAATACACACACACACTCACAGTCGCAGTCTCAGTCACAGCATTACACACACTCTGGGCAAATGTGTTAATTGTATTTTGATTGAATTGCGTTGAAATATTTACACAGCAGCTGAATATTTAAACGAGAAATTTGTTTGATTTCTGATTCCTGGATACCAAACAGACAACAACCAAAGAAAAAAAGGAAAGGCAACCACCAGAGTCCCTGGCACTTATTATAATAGTAACAGGTTTTCAATGAGTTTCCAAAGTCTTTTCACACTTTTGTTTGAGTTTATTTTACACACTTTTTGTTTACAATCTGTTATGTTTATTGTTCTCTGGGTCGATAACTAAATGCAAATTACAATAAGCAGCAGCTGCAACTGTTGAGGAACATACTTGAATATTGATGGGGATTGTTTAACAAGTACGAGGAACAAGAGCATCACTTAAAAATTTATACACAGAATATGTCTTGGTTATGATGTCTACAACTCCATTTCCTTTCCCCCTCTCACTCTCTGCTTCTCTCTCTCGGTGTGTTCTCTTTGTAATTTGTGTGCCCCATTTTTATAATAATCCATATCCATACAAATTTTGATTCATGCATTGTTGGGCTAAGTTTTTGGTTGAGGGTTGCTTTTTGTTGTATCCTTAGAACTACTCAATGGTGGTGGTGATGTCTCTGCGCCAGAATCTGTTCACTCTCTCTCCCGAGAGAGTGCTGCTCTCTTGAACAGCATGCACTTAGACCAAGCTCTCTCTCTTTCTCTCTGTCTGTCTGTTTTTCACTTTAGCTATATCGTTATCGTACTTTTACCCTAACTACAACGCCTCGAATTCACGTGTTTTGTATTTTGGGAAACCTTTTTTTTTGCTCCCCCGATAGCGCCAAACATTTTTGGCCAAGAGATGGCGCCACGTCTATATTTGTTTGCTGTTAATGGAAAAATCATGAAAATTAAGCTTCGTCAACCGACAACGTCAAGTTTCCCCAGTTAACTTTCCCTTTGTTATTCAGCTTCACTGCTTCTTCTTCACTCTTCACTCTCTGGTTTTTGCCCTTACATATTTGGCCTGGCTACTTATCCGATTACTTTTAACTTTTGACATATTTTGTGAGTGTGCTTCGGAATGTTGCCAGATTTTTGTTTTTGTTTGCTGCTAATGTGGCACTTGAAATTTGTGATTTATGAAGTCGTCTTGTACTTGTTGTTACTTGCAGCATTGTTTTCAGTTTCCCTCCACTTGCGAAAGTTTTCTATTGCCTTGAGGCGAATGAAAATTGTAAACTGGATAAGAACCAACTAGAACAGTTCAATTAGAGTGTCGTTAATAATTAATTTAGCCAAATAAAAGATGATTTAATTAACACCTAATTATTTGTGAGCACATACTTGAAATTAACATAATATAATCTACAATAAACTAATTTCCGTTTTCTCTTTTTGCAGGTAAACAAATATGAACAGCAATAAGATATTATTGAGATTTACATTGAGGCGATGTCAATTAATAAATTAAGCAATTTATCATCAAGTAAGTTAATAGTGTTTTTAGAATAATAAAGTCCCATTGATAAGAACTATATTTATGCATTCATAGCGCATTCAAAACAGAGCTACCACCTGTTATCGAGAACAGTCGCCAGTAAGCGCTGTTTTATTGTATGCGCATTAATTGAATCTGGCAACGCTGGCAGGCCCTCCATATGCAATGTTGTTGTTGCTGCTGTTGTTGTTCTTATTGTTTGTTGCTCTGGTTTTGTGCTCTTGTGTTATGTTGCGCTCTTTCGGGGTACTAAGTGATTTTACGTGTTTGGTGCATCACACACGTCTCTGCCCTCCACCTTTGTCCCCCATTCCACTCCACTCCACACACTGCTGCCCGCATCGTTTCGTTTCGATTACTTTTTTGTTCTGCTTCTTCTTCTTCTGCTTGGCGCTCTCTAACTACGCTAACTCTCTCGCGGGCGCTCTCACGCTCTCATTTGCGCTCTCTCTCTGTGTGTTGGCTTTGGGTTCTATGCTCTGTTAATATAAATGTATATATTGTATGTATTTTTTGCGCTCTGTTGTTTTTCGGCTTGAGTCGCGGTCTGAGTTTTTCTTCTCATTCTTTGCGGCGCGCGCGAAGCAACAACAACAAAGCCGACGACGACGACAACGATGTTGACGACGACGACGATAACGCGAAGCACAACGAGGACATCATCCACGCCGAGGATGTTGTAGGGATATAAAAATGTTTTGTGCGATTTCGCCGCGACTAGTCTTACGTACGTGCCGGGAACGCAATGAATGTGTCGTCGCCTCGTCTCGCCTCTAACCTACAACACTTCCTACTCTCATCATTGTCGCCTGCCTGCCTGCCAGCCTTCAATTCATCGTGGTCGTCTCTTCTTTTTTGTGAGCAGAGCAATAAAGTTTTGTAGGCGCATTCATTGTTTGTCTGACGACCCGTCGGGAATTGCCATAAAAAAAGGAAATATTTGATAATACACAAATTAATCAAAATGATTGGCGCGCGTTTCTAAATGTGCTTGTGTCTCTCACAGAGGGTGTGTGAGTGGGTGTTTGTGTGTGTGCCAAAACAAATCATAAAAAAGTGCAAAGTAACATCTTAAAAAGGATAAACGCGACAACAAATGAATAAAAAAGAAAATCCAATTAATTTAGTTAACATAATATTATTCGTGTTTGTGCAGTGCATAAAAAGCAGTCAAAATTTTCACCATTTATCCGCAAATATTTAGTGAGTATCTCAAAGATGCCCGCCCATTCACATTCGCATTCACATTCCCGTTCCCAATCCCATTCACATTCACTCCCTTGCTCCAACAATATTTAGTATAAACAAGGTGCGTGTGTGGGAAAGAGCACGCGTGTGCAAATGATGTTTTGGGTGTTGTTGTTGTTGTTACCATTTTCATTTCGATGTTGTTGTTGCTGCTAGCTGCTAGCACGTCTTTAGATACGTCAATAAAGCGCCACAAACATACATACACACAGCACAGATACAGATAGCCCAAGAACAACAACAACAACAACAACAACAACAACAACAGCAACAACAACAGCAGCAACAACAGCAAGAAGAAGAACAAGAGGAACGTCGATGACGACGACGTGAATTGTGAAGAAATGCGCGTTCGTGTGACCCCATAGTATCTTCCGCTCTCACCCAACACTCTCTGCCGCCTTGCTTCCCCTACTCTCTCTCCCCCTCTCTATCGCTCTCTCACGCTCTGCTCGTGGCCCCCCACCGCGGAAAAGCAAAACAAATAAGATGTAGATACATTTTTTTCGTTCCTACACGTTGTTGTTGTTGTTGTTTGCCTCGTTGGTGGCTGATGCATGTGTATGTGTATTTTATCTAGGTATTGGTATGTGTGTGTGTGTGTGAGGCAAATGTAACTCTCAAAATACAAGTATCTTAGCTGCCGTCCATTACTTGTATCCATTAGATACCTATGCATGGGCTTTGATGTCGTTGTGGTCTTTTGCTTGTCTATCTTTATCTGTCTCCTCCTCCCCGTACTCGTCCTCCTTCCCTTCATCGTTTTGTCTCTTTGCCTCCTTTTGAGTGCGTGTTTCGTAGTTTCGATTTTTGCCCTTTTCACACTTTGTTTGAGCCCCCAATAATATGATGGCTTCAATTGTTGTTAACTTGTTGGCCAAGCTTGTGGTTAACTTGCTATCGCTTACAGTTACAGTTTTCCTCTCTCTCTCTCACTCTTTTCTTTTGCTGTGTTGTTGTTGTTGTTGTTGTTTTTTATAAAGTTGGAGGCGTCGGTTTCATATTTATCGAATGACAACACTCACTGCAATTGATGGGCATATTTAATCGATGTTGAAGTCAACTTCGATGTCGGAAAGCAGCAATTTGATATACAGAATGCAAGTTCTTCGTGTTGTTTTTAGACCCAGTACTTTAAAAAAGTACAAATGGGTCTATTACGTTTGTGAAAAAAAAAATGTGCGTAACAGGCAGAAGGAGGCGTGGCAGACCCCATAAAGTATATATATTCTTGATCAGCATCAACAGCCGAGTCGATATAGCGATGTCCGTCTGTCTGTCTGTCCCTTTTTTGAGTAACTAGATCTCAGAGACTATAAGACCTAGAGACACCAAATTTGGCATGTATGTACATCTATATCTTGCATTGAACGAGTTTGTTTTATATTTTTGCCACGCCCCCCTCCGCCCCCGCAAATCAAAATACAAAATTTTCAAGTCGAGCACCTTTAATGCTAGGGCCTTGATTTTTGGTATGTATAATACAGACTATAGTTCCAACCTATCCAGTAAATTTCGTCCAAATCGGATAATAAACGCGGAAGTTATTCAACTAACAATGTTACGGGCAAAATCAATTTCTGAAGTGGCGCCATCTATGGAAATTTTTTGAAACTGAAATAATCTGTAGTAATCGCATTACACTCAAAAAGTACTGGGTCTCCTACTGTCGAGCTTGCTCCACCGTAGCTTAATGCATTTTTTTCTTTCTGTTATGTGGGGAAAATATGATAGCCAATTTGCATGTCTTGCATTCAAATGTATATTTTAATATAAACTGAACTACTATGTTAAAGAATTTCATTTGAAAATACTTTTTAAAGTTAGTATAAACTAAAGAGAACTATTACTATTGGCACTTAAAAGTTTTTCTTTATATATATTCAACTAACGACAGAGCTAGTCTAGACTCTTATGAGGTCAGTTTAGATAAATATTTCTCTCTTGTTCAAGTGATAAATACAAAATTCTATATAGAACTATAAAATCTTTACGTTTTTGCATTTATTTGCCAGTTATAAGATGATAAAACTAACAAGTTTAGATATATATGTAGTATCTTAGCTTAGACCAAATTGTAGTTAGCACCTCTGCTCGTTGAATTTATCACCTGATAACACTTGAGTGCTAACAGACTTGATGTGAGAATCACGCTTTATGTATATTTGTTATTTGCTCAAGTTTTACAATGATCTTGAGAACTTAATTCAAGAGCGACAATTGGAATTTGTTATGTAAATTAAATAGAATATTAATTAGAACATTTTAATTGTATAAGATTTATTGATTCAACAATCTACTGTTTATAGATTGTTCGATTGTTTTATTATAGTACTTTTATAATTTATAACCGGATAATTACAGTCTAATTAGCTCGCCGATGACGGAAATTCTTGTACTTGATTTCGAGATATTCCAAAAGTTTATTTCAATTTCTTTTTGATTCATGTAAACTTAAACACTTCGAAAGTTAAATAAATATATTTTAAAATCTCAAAATAAATAGCTTCAATGAAATAATAAAATGAAAGTTTATTATCAATCTTCTAAAGAAGCACATCTTTATTCGAGATTTTTTTTATCTGATTTATCGACACAGATCCTTTGCTGAAAGGTATTAAAACAGGTGACAAGAGCCAACGCTTTTGGCCAGACCACGAAATGTCCCAAAAAAAAAGAAGAATATGTTGTCTGCCCAATGTTTTGTTTGTTTGTATAGTGTGTGTAGTGTAGTGTTGTAGTGTTTTAGTGTGTGTTGTGGGTCGTAGGTTGTTGACGCGTGACGTGCTAATGACGTTGCCATTTAGAAGCGTCCGTCCAACAACGACAACAGCAAAAAGAACTTGCATGCCACATAAGTACATAAATATGTTGCCTTACACAGCTGTAGGTTGGATGGTTGCATGGCTCTCTCTGTGTGGCTGTGGTTGCGTGTGTGTGTGTGGGTGTGGACTGGTTGCCGCGGTGTGTGCTGTGTGGTTTTAAAAGCTCTGGCAATCATTTTGCACCTACTTGTGAGCGGATTTTTGGCAGTCACATGGGTCGTATGTGTAATGTTGTGTATGGCTATGACTTGACAAATTCTTGTTATGCTATGACTCATTGAGATTTTGCCACCAATGTGTGTGTGTGTTGTTATTGTTGCTCTTTCAATCGCTGTTGCTGTTGCTGTTGTTGTCATTGTCGGTGTTGTTGTTGCGTATTGATTAATTGTAAATACGGCGCCCATTTGCCATTGGCTTTGGTAATGTCAGCAGTTATTGTCAGGCCGTTAACATCAGTTGGCACTTTTCCCATGGCCATTTAATGCATATTTAATGCGCCTTACACTTAGTGTGTAATATGCACAAAAGGGCTATGTCTCTCGATTCAAAGGCAACAGTCATCAGTTACCAGTTTGCCAGCCACGCCGTTGGCCATGGTAATTGCACTATGAGATATATATATACGTAGTGTGCATAAACTAAATTAATTTGATTGGCAACGGGTTTCAGTTGGTTTGTTTTTATTGTCGAGGCAAATACAATCGACGCTTCATTTTGTGCCATCCTAGCAGACACACAATGCTCTTTGGCTCCTCCAAACCGATTCCCTATCCCTGCCCAATCCCGCCACCCTTTTCAATTACATTAAGAACAATTTGCCCGACAGTTCTGAGCAAATGTTATCCCTGACCCCAAAATGAATATGAATCCGTAATCAGTGGTCAGTAATCGAATCGAGACTGAAGTATTACCCATTTATTATATTATTGTTTCCCTGGAGAAACTTGTTGAGTATTTTATCACGAAAACAACAGCAGAATTAAATTACTTACAATTAATGGGAATCAATTTGAAAAATAATATATATGTACAGAAATTGTATCCACGTTTTATTGATAATTAAATAAAATGATTCAGCATAAGGGAAACTTGAAGTTCCCAAACCTAAAAAAAAATATCATTCAGTCGGGAGAGCCCGACAGTAGAATACCCTGAGGTAGCAGAGAGCGTCACTCAAATTTTCTACTAATTATATTTGTGTTTTGTATTTGTGCTGTCTGTTTTGTATTTAAAAGTCTGAAAACTTAAAAAAGAATTTTTAAATGTATAACAAAAATTAAAAAAAAAAATTAAGAATTTAAGCATGATTTTACTGAGACTCGAACCATGATGTCCCGTCTATCAAGGTGGCAGCTCTATCACTCTACTTGAAAGAGAGAGGCAGAGAGGGCGAAAACTTACTCTAACACAGCGCGCGCTTTCATGCATATGTATGTATGTATATGTAAATGCTTCAACGAATAAGCAAATAAGAGAGAAGGCGAAAACTCACAACAACAACACATTAAACTAAAAAATTAAATAATTGCGGATATCTTCCGTGTTTATTATCCGATCTTGATCAAATTTTCACGACGCATCCATTTCAGTACAAGTATTGTTCCTGCCGAAGCTCAAATCTCTAGCTTATTAATTGCCAGTGCTATCCTGTTTTTTTCACTTTGTGGGCGAAGGGGGCGTGGCATCCAAAATTTAAAATAAACTTGATCTGCGTGCAAGTATAAGAAGTCTTCATACCAAATTTGGTGTTCCTAGGTCTTACCATCTCTGAGATCTTGTTACTTACACGGACAGACGGACAGAAGGACAGACGGACAGACGGACAGACGGACATGGCTATATCGACTCAGCTTCTCGCCCTGATCAAGAATATATATACTTTATGGGGTCTGCCACGCCTCCTTCTGCCTGTTACATACTTTTATTTTTTTAACAAACTTAATATACCCCCTCAGGGTATAACAAATCAGAGAATCGCTTTTATCTTTTCAGCTCAGTTATTACTGAATATAATTAGGTTAATCTAATGTTTAAAACTGAATGAATGAAAGAAAGAAATTGTAACTGTTAATGATTATGATGATAATGATGTGGTGTCATCGACGCCTCACCTGTAAAATTTACATGCCCCACTCACCTGGACACAAAAAATAAAAAAAATTGAAAAAATGACTGGAAACTCAAACTCATTTCAACAGCACTTGAGACATGAGTTATTTGGCTCGCGTGGACTTTATTTTTTTGTGTACAGTACAAGTGCGGGGGCGTAACACGATGCAACACGACGCAACGTGCCACAAAGGGAAGGCAACATTTTTTAATTGCAACGCCGGACGGACGGACTGACTGACTGACTGACTGAATAACTGACTGACTGTTGCTGCTGTTGCTTCGGCGTCCTTTTTGTCAGACTGTTGCTGGTTAATTGGCAAGCATTAAATGCACTTTGTCTGCGGCTTACATGACGTATACGTAATATGACTAAAGCCCTTGTTTTTCTCTCTCTCGCTCTGCCGCACACACTTGCATCATTAACGCCGCTGTTAAATGGGCATTAAAAATGTGTCTAATTAGCAATAAATAACATATTTAATTGTAGGCGCAGCAAAAGACATAATCACAATTGACATTATGTCCGTCTACCACCGTATGTGTGTGTGTGTGTGTGTGTGTGTGTGTGTGGGTGTGTGTGTGTATTAGGTGTATACACAAACAAACAGTGTGAGGTACGAGTTTTTCCAAGAAATAACAAAAACAGGACAAGCACTGAAGGAATAGTGAGACACAGACCCTCACGCAAGTTCTCTCCATCATCCATCACAAGCTCCTCTTAGTTGCCGCTCCCTTGCACCCTACCGACCATTTTCCCCACCTCCCTTCCTTCCTATAGCGTATAGTCAAAGCTGCCTTATGCCACCATCAGACAGCCAACGACACATCCACATCCACATCCACAGAGCTCCCAGCGACCATTCAAACGTGCCTACACTTATCGATTTTTATTTCATTTTTATCCATTCTCCGCTGTCTTATTTTTTGCTCCATGCCTATCCGAAACCTCCCCGTCTCCCCTTCTACTCCCCTCTCCTCTCCTCATCACCTCCTTGGTGGCTGTGTTTCCACATCGGAGACTACTATCCTGTATGCCTGCGCATTGTTTTTGCACAAACATTTTTGTATGTTGCTTACTGCTCATAAGAGACGTTGAGACGCAGAGACTTGAACTGTGGCAACTCTGTGAGTGTGTCTATCAGTGTTGTCATATTAGCTAATTTATAGCTAGATTTGGCACTTTTATAATTGCAATTGCAGCTGTACAGTTTAAGGAAGTGATATTAGCTAGAAAACTGGTTATATTTGTAATTGAGGCGACTACAAACATCAATAAATTTGGATAAATTAATAATCAGTTTAAAGTATTAATTAATTATGATATTAAGACAAAGATTTTATTAAGCAGTTAACCAGGAACATAACAAGAACAATTTAAGTTGTATAAGAAATTTCTAAAAGTCAAATGCTATTGTCGCCATAAGTTTGTGATTGAAAATTATAATGCAAAGCTTCATTATTTTAAAGTTCTTATAAATTTGCTGAATTTTTAAATGTGTTATACATAATAAATAAATATAATAAAATTCTGTCGTAAATGTTGACAAAATATCGTTGTTGCTAGCAAAGTTTAAGCTAAAAATGTTCTATTTTAATCCCTAACTTTTGACTAGCTTCTTCCCAAAGGGTTTGGATGACAAATAAACCATGACTTAAAACCATTTTCTTAATACAATTTTAGTTAATATTAAGCCATTTGCATTTTCTGTAGCAGATTTAAAAGGTGTTTCTTACTTCTTTTTATCAACAAGCCATCAATTATAGCATTTCAAATTTTGGCAACACTGGTGTGTGTGCTTGTGTGTGTGCTTGTGTGTGTGTGTGGACTCAACTCGGTAGTCGACGTCAGTAGTCAGCGACATATCGCCATAACACCATCAACAGTTCATACACACCACGACACGAGCACAGGACAACGACAACGACAACGACAAAAAGCGAACTGTTTTTAACTTGATGTGGTTGTTGTTGTTGTTACTATTGTTGCTGTTGTTGTTGCTGCCTCTGTCTCCCTGGTCCTTTTTGGGGTCGAATTGTCACACGGACGGTCGGTCGGCTGGTTGTTTGGTTGTTTCTTCGCTTTGCTATTGTTGCAGACTGTGACAATAGAAACAGCAGCCAGGAGTACTCCTACTCCCTACTACCACCTTCCTTTCTCCCTCCCTCTCTCCCTCCCTCTCGCTCTGTTTCTCTTTTGCCAAGAGTTTGCAGAGCACGGCTCCTACTTAGTGTCCATGAAGGAGCCGCGAGGCTGAGGTTATGCCAGTCAACCAAATAACGAAACAACAAAGACGGCACACACACACATAAAAACTCACACACACTTTAAAAGAGAGCGAATAAAATATGCGAAAGCATAACAGAGTTGCCATAAGGTGGACTCCAAGGCTCGACTGAGTCGAGGCGCCTTCTATATGTAGTTCCAAGTCCGTGGCCATTCCCATTAGCAGCCAACAGCGTCGGCTCTCTTGTATCTGAAGTGTCCTCATTGTGTGTGTGTGTGTGTCAGTATCTGTGTGTGCTGTGCTTGCACATAAATAAACAATTTTTTTATTGTACGTTCTTTGAAACTGAAATCTGCAGAGAGTTGAATGTAACGCTCTGTTGCCAAAACTGTTTCGACGCTCATAAATATCATCTTACCAAAAAAATAAAATTGCCCAGCAGATTTATATTGTAAAAATAAGATTTGCAAAATATGTTTACAAGTCGATTAAAATATAAAGACATCACAAAGATGTATAAAAAAGTGTTGTGACTAAATTGGAAGTCAAAGTTGGAAAGCCACAAAACAAAGTAGTTTGTTGATAAGATTAAAAGTAGATTATATTAATAATATTATTTTTTTATTTTTAATAGTTAAATATCATTTTAAATTAACACTAACTTATTTCAGAATTTATAATATTTATATTTATAAATATTAATTCGAAATATATACTCTTAAAATTATATTGTAAATAAGATTTTGAATAGATAAACATTAAATCTTTAAATAAGCTTAAAAGTCGATTCAATTATAAAGTCATATAAAGTCAGGAATAGTCGTTTCTTTATAGTTGTTTATAATAATATACTAAATAGGATGTTATATAGTTTATTCGATCTTTTTACACCTACACTATGTTTGGATTATACTGCAATCCAAGTATCTTTGTAAGCTTATCAATAGTTGCACATTAAATAAACAATTGCAATAATTTTCAACTCTTAAATCTGCACACTGTTCAACCTGTTCAACAATTTAGGTAGACTATGATCCATTTATGCAGTTTGTTGACTCCTTTTAATAGAAGCTGAGTGAAAATGCATAATTAAATTACGTGCCGACCCAAAAAAAGAAAGGAAAGGATAAAAATAAGGATGTAAATGGTCATAACGAAAAATACTTCTGTGCCAAGCCTTTCCGTAGTATCTATGTATCTATGTATGTGTTCTGCATGTCTGTCTGTCAGTCTGTCAGTCTGTCTGACTTCAAATACTCTTTGCAATTTTACTTTACTCAGCTTTTGGTTCTCTATGCCGCATTTAGCTTAATTCAATTTTGCTGCTTAACAAGCCAAATGCCTTGAAGGCAAGCTGAAAACTGAAAACATGAACCGACGTCGCCCAAACACAGGACCCAAGGATACAGAAACGCGTCAGGATTGTGGCTCTGACTGATGGCAAAGCAGTTGCTGCCGAATGGATAGGAGAGAGGGAGGGAAGGATTTGAGGGAGGGACATACAAACAAAAAGCTAAAACTACTCGCACTACACTTTCCATTACCTTTGCCGTTTACTTTTTATTTTCCCTCTTATTTTTCTCCTCTTATTTGCTAGTTTTTTTTTGCTTTCTTCCTTTTTTTCATTTTTTTGCTTGCGCGCTTCAACCGACAAAATTTTTACTGACTTTGACAGGCAGCAAAGCGGCGCAAACACACACAGAGAGAACGAACTTTCAGATACTCGAGTGCATGCACACAGATACACACTCATATACTTAGATACAAACTAAAGTCGGTGACTGTGCAGTCAGTCAGAGTTTGTGCCTCGTAAATAGGATTCATCTCGCAACGCGGGCAGCCGCCGTTTGACTCTGTCTTTGCCCCTGCCCCAATATTATTTTTGCCTTCCTTCCTTCTACTACTGCTTCTGCACAAAATGCAAAATAATGTGGCAACATCTGGCCCTGCCCGCCCGCCTTCAGTCTCCTGCCAAGTCGACGTTGTTGCCTCTGTTCTGCGCCAGACACTCAAGTAAGTAGACGGCAGCCTGGCAGGCAGGCAGGCTCTATGGCGGACAGTCAGTTAACTACCATCGAAAAACATCATGGCAACATCTCCCATCCATGCAACTGTGCAACCATGCAACCGTGCAACCATCCATGCAACCATTCGTCGTCTCGTCTATCCGTGCGTTCATCTGCGTCTCGGCTAACCAAACTTTTGAGCATCTCGACATATGTACGTGCATATCAAGTGTATATCTTTATCTATATCTTTTTCTCGATTTCGATTTTGCGCTTTGCTTTTTGTTTATACACTATTTACACTGAATGTGAATACGAATGTCTGCCACATTTGGAAGTGAATAGCATCAAAAAAATCATATCTCAATTGGCAAGCAATGAATTGAATATGCAACATATGTTCTATAACTTGATATCTTTACAAGATTTGTCTTTGATGTCATCTTGTATTGATTGTAAAGCTAAAATATTAAAACTTTTCTATTTGTTTCCTATCTCTCACTTGTAAAAATTATTAACAAGATATTATATCTCAACTTTTAAAGTACTTTTATCTTTATTGAAGATCTGTAGATACTTCGCATTCCACTTGAGATTGAGTTTGAAAATGAATTTCTGCTTCCATAAAAGAAAACACACTTTTCGATTTATTTCCGATTTCTCAATTTAAAGATTCGTTACTAAGATTTTACTAGTAAACTGTCTAAAAAGATACAATTGGTCGTTTTGGATGATCTGTAGATAATCGACATTCCACTTGAGATAATGAGCTGCCACACCTGGTTCCAACCTGATTTGTTACGCTTCTATCCGTATCTATATTATATCATATCATATACTTGTACTCTTGTATCTGAAGTGAAGACACTCCGAGGCATACTTATAAGTAGGTTTATTCGTATTTATATGTACATACCATATTTTCCATGTGTACACTTATTGTTATTGAGAGCACACGCGGCGCGGCTTTGAATTACGTTGCTCGTGGCAACGTTTCCCTCGTCTCTACTCCTCCACACACTCCTTCCCTCCCGCTTGTCCCTTGCAGACATCTCAAGGCATCTTGAGCTTTGGCTACAGAAGAAAAAAGAGAAAAAAATGATGCCTAAAATATATAAAACTCGAACGTTGCCAGGACAATTTCACAGTAAAGCGACGACGTTGGCTTTGATACCGACAACCATGATGATGATGATGATCACAATGGTGATGATGATGATGTGAATATGCTTGTTGTATATGTATGTATGTGTGTATGTTGAATGATGAGAAAGACGCCGTCTCCCGCTGCTCTCACAGGGCAGCTGTAAACGGGCGGGAGGTGCTTGTTAAATTCTTTTATGCTTTGTTTTGCTGTCGATAATGGCGGCAATGGCTACACACATATTCCTCATCCATCCTCATCCAACACACAGTTGTTGCGATTTCGGTTGGGGATCCCAGTTCATGCCTCAATTCCAATTCGTTGAGTATAGGAGACTTCTTTTGATGCTTATGCTCATTTATCCATACCTACGCCTTTGCCCGTTGCTTCTTGCTGCATGTTTTTCTGTTGCCGCCTTTACTTATTCGTAATTCCTCATTTTTCGTGCGCCCTTTTGTGTCTGCCCCCCTTCCCCATCCTCTGCCTTGTCTATGCTGTCCTGGTTGCGACGTATGCAAATTAATGTTGGCTGCCTTCTCCTCATCTTAGTATTATGCAAATTTTGCGAATACTTTCTGTCTGTTCTGTTTTGTTGTTGGTTTTTCATTTCGTTTTCTAAACAATATATAAATATTGCTGCCGCCACACAACAACAACAACAACAAGAGGCAACAATGTACCACGTATTGGCAACATATTGTGGCTCTTTCTCTTACTGCTGCAACAAAGTTCAACTTTTAATTGAAAAACTACCTGAGAGACACCTTTTGCAACAAGTTCAGTTCCATATACATATTTTAAAGCGGATTTTAATAAGCACCAGCACGTGCATCGAAAACTTTTTCGGCAGCAGCAACAGCGGCAGCAACATCAACAGCAGCAGCAACATCAGCAACAGTAACAACAGCAACATTAATAATAACTATTTGAACGTTGCCAGATGTCAATTTTAATATTTACGTTTATTTAGTGACAGTTTTGCGTCTTGATAACTTAGGAACTTTTTGATCTTAAACGTATCTAGATATTATAGTGTCGCTTCTTATTCTTACCTAATTCTGATCTCTGGTCTTTCCAGAAGTTTTGAATTTCATGCCATCTCTTTAGAGTTTAATGTGTCTTAAATAAACAACTTCCTGTTGGCCAATATATTCAAAACAAGCTGAGAACAAGAACAAAGCCAAACTATAAATTTAATAATGCCGAAAAGCAAACGACTAAAAGATACCCTAGCCATATGAACACATATTATAAATGTATAAGAATGAAAATATATAAAATGTAGTTCATTTAAGTTGGATAAGTTTATTAAAAATATGATGAATTTGTAATTACATTAAGATTTTAATCTTTCCAATAGGAAGAGCTTAAGGTACACTCTGGGTTCAATATAAATATGTGCCAAATTTATAATATTTATCCATATTATTAAATAAAAATAAGACCTCAATAGTCTTAATGTTTTATAAAAAGAAATCCTTATGTATATTATATAGGTAACTATAGATTTTATTGGACAATTTCTTCAATGTTCCTACAAATTTTCATTGCTAGATATCTTTGAATTTGACATTATACATTTTATACACTTTACGTCAGTTTATCATTCGGATAGTTATTTGAGACCTTATATAGATATTGATATTGATATTGATATAATGGGTCATACTCTTCTTTCAAAAACGTTAGTTTTACATTTTGATAGTCTTCAACATACCCCTTAACTTCCTTGTGAAGGGTGTATCAAAAAGAGAGCGCAAAACGCACATTTTTGAAGAATGAAATGAAGAAGTGCAAAGAACTCTTGAAGCCCTAATGAAACTGGTTTGTTTCTGTTGGACAACTGGCAGTCAGCTCATGCAAGGCTAAGCCCTGGCCAAATATGTGACTGTGATGTGAAGTCCCTTTTTCCTTTCCGGCTCCTCCTCGTTTCCTCCTCCTCCCCAATGAAGAGTGGCAAACAGAGCGCCCTTCTGAGTTGAATTTGTGCCTGGAAATTGTGCTAAGTTGCGTCGTTTTGTATGCACAAAGGCAGAAAACGGCAGCCGAAAAGTGGACGTGGACAGTGTGCAAGAAGGGGGAGAAGTGGGGAGAAGAAGAGCTGAAGAGAAACAGGGAAGTAGCCTGCAGCGAATATAAGCGTTCCAGCTTCAAAATAAACAACTTTGAAATGGCGCGCAATTTCGAACACACTTTGATAGAGAATTGTGTATGTGTGTGTGTGTTTGTGTGTGTGTTTGTGTGTGTGTTTGAGTGTGCTGTTTGTGTATCTGAAAGATACTCTGTTAGTTGTTGTTGGTATCGCATATATCCAGTTGTGCTTTGGTCACGTACAAGATTGCTGGCTCCCCAAATGGTTGTCGATGTTTATGCCTTGGCTGGTGTTCATTATGGACAAGTTGCTCCTCGCAACTCCATCTCCATTCCTTTGGCTACCCGATACGAGTCCCCAAATGACATTAGTGGGTCAATGTTGGGCCAATAAATACAATGTATAAAGTGCACTTTTATCTCTCTCCCCTCTCTCTTTCGCTCTCTTTTAATATTTATTAATTCTTAACTGATGTTTGGCTTTTGCTTTTCCATTTGTTGTTGCAGGAATATTGTCTCCTCCGGGTCCGTTTCTGACGCCCAGTCCATCACCATCGATCTCAGCTAGTCCACGCCTGCAACCATCACCATCGCTATCGCCATTCCCACAGGATGTGGTGCTTGTAGCCGGTGGCAACGCATTAAACGCCAACAGCAATTCCCAGGAACACGTGAGTATTGCGCAAACACATATCAATTTTATTTAATCAGCGATTAATACTGAAAAAAAATATCGGAATTTCTATAGTTTGAAATAAGTATTTCGGCAAAGGGTTTAGTTTTTATTAGTAGATTAAAAAAAAAATTAAACAACAATTTGCGTATCGAACATTATTGTGATAAGTATTACTTCAACTTGGACTAAATTTAAGATAGAATGCAATTCAGTAAGAGAAAAATTTAATCAATTTAAAAAAAAGTAAAGTAACCATGAAAAACATAAATTAAACTTTATCAATCATTTTTAAATTTAATCAAAATTTTGTACAAACAAATAAACAAACAATAAACTAAATAACTAAGTATTTAAAAAATAAAAATACTATTTATCTATTTATTTATTTATTTAACGTCGACAAAAGCAATCAAAATTTATGAGCAAAGTTTGAAATTAAAATTATAATTATTACATTTAAAATACAAAAATTTAAAAAGTTTAAAATTAAATTTAAATTTAAAAGTATATAGTATATATAATATCGGGTTTTTAATGCTTTCGACATTTTTCTTTGAATTGAATATTCCATAAATTATATTCATATATGTATATCCTTGTTAATGTTGCAGGAGCGCAAGGCGGCGACGCCTGGCAGGCGACAATCCATACATCAGTTCACAAATGGCAGTCCCAATGCCGGCACCGTTGTCTTTCAACCGAGTCCCTCACAGTCACCGGCCGCTGCCACGACGGTCATTGGCGTGACAGCTGGCGGTCTTATAGCCGCCGCCACCGCCGCTGCCGCCGCTGCCGGTGGACAACACAGCAATGCAATTGGGAATGAGCTAAATGCCACACTTGTCGGTTCCAATAATATACAACTGAATAAGGTAAGTTTTTCCAATTGACTTGCACTGCTTAAAGCTTATTATTATTTACAAGTACTCTTTGATAAGATAAGATCAGTATCTAAATGGAGCAAAGCTGATAACGAATGAGAAAGAAGAATACACATGTCATCAACTGCTAACCATCAGCAATCATTCCCGAATGTGATGCAACATTTCAGAATGCACTTGTACTTGTAGTAAAATCTTGAGTATCTGGACAATTAGTAGGCAGTGATTGACCTCAAATGTCCTGAGATCTCCTTAGAACCCAAAGAACACGCTATGTACAGCTGCCGCTTTTTACTTCGAGCTTACACCTAATAGAAATGATTTACAGGGTCTTAAAATAGTCTCTTTATATGTTGACTGATTGTGTCTAAACTTGGAGGGTAGTAGAAAATCAGAAGTATCTGAACAATATACAATTAGTACAGAGTGAGTGACCTAAAATGTCCTGTCCTTAGCTCTCAGATATCCTTAGAACCGAAAGAAACTTAAACTTAACTTGAAACTTAACAGTTGAACAACTTAATAGAAAATAGAGGGACTTAAAATAGTTTCTTTGTATATTGAACGATTGTGTGTAAACTTGGAGGACAGTACTTAGAATACCATAGATAGGTCTAAAGGAATTTCAAGGCTTAGGAGAGACTTTTGGTAGTGTGTTTCCTCCTTTAGTTAACTTACACCTCAACTAAACAGAAAATGTGGCATCAAATTATTTGGATAAATTATATTTCTTAATTTGAAAGAAGAAATTTGAAATTAGTTTGTCATTTTTTGTTAGAGCTTTTGGCACCTGTTGGCTTGGCTGCTTGTGCGACTCTGTGGCGCCAGCATTTAGATTCCCTAAGGTGGACAGGATCAAATAGAAAAACAGGCAGCACTCAATAGAATTGGCTCTTGATTTGGTCGGAGATGACTCGTTCCGTTACAAACGTTTGCACAGAGCTAAAAGACTCCTTTAGATACTGTTAAAAATATCATAAAATTACAGATAATCATTACTAAAGATAATAAAATTTTTATTTATATTTTTGCAGAAGGGCAACAAGCGAACTGGACAACAGCAACAACAACTACAGCATCAGCAGCAGCAACTACAACAGCAGCAGCAACAACTGCAACTACAACAACAGCAGCAACAGCAGCAGCAGCAACAATTGCAGCAGCAAATCTTTAGCACCAACGCAGCGGCGCCAACATCGATCTGCTCGACAGTAGCCGGCGGCTATGGGCAACCAAACGCAACGGCAATCAGCACGCCCATTTCGTTTGCGACAGCAAATGTGGCTAGTAGCCCAAAAGGTCAAGCGAAAAAGGGTGCCACCACATTGCTGAGTCAACAGCAGCAGCAGCAACAACATCAACAGCAGCAACAACAGCAGCAACAGCAGCATCAGCATCAACAACATCAGCAGCAGGCGCAATTTCAGCATTATCAGAGCAGTAGTCCGCTGATAGCGGATAGTCCTATACCCAGTCCGAGTAACGCGATTGCTGCAGCGGCCATAAAGCCACCAACGCCACAACCACAACCTCAGACCGTACAGATGTTGCCGCAGCAATTTACAATTACCAGCGGGCCGCAGCAACAGCAGGCGCCGCAGCAAGTGTTTCAGTTTATACAAGGGCCACAGGGTCAGATAATTGCCACAACGCAGCAACAGCCGACGTTGCAGCAACATCAACATCTGCAACAACAACAACAGCAGCAGCAACAACATCAACAGCAACAGCAGCAACAACAACATCAGCAGCAGCAGCAACGTTTTACCAGCAATGCAGGCATTGCGTTGTCCACAGCCAGCACAAAGGCAAGCAAGGCGCCCCAACAGATTCTGCCAAAGCCGCAACAGGAGCTCTCATCCCAGCCGCTGCAGCAACAGCAATCGAAGAGCAAAAACCTTAGCAGCAACAATGTCCAGCTGCCGCAGATCTCGCAATCCCCACAGCCGCAACAGGCACAACTCAGTGCAGCTCCCACCAATGCCAACAACCAGCAGCAGCAGCAACAACAACAGCAGCAGCAGATATTGTTGCCGGCAACAACAGCACAACCGCAGCAATTGTTGCTCAATCAGATGCCCGTGTTGGTGCAACAGAATCCTCAAGGTGTACAGCTAATATTGCGTCCACCGACGCCACAATTGACGACACCTTCGCTGGTCATCCAGAATCCTCGAGGGCAGCCGCAATTGCAGCAGCCGGCACAGCAACAGTTGCTGCGAATTGTGGGCACAAATGGTGCGACAATGCAATTGGCCGCAGCCACACCCACCTTCATAGTGTCGTCGCAGGGCAACCTCATCCAGCAGACAGCTGGTGCCGCTCAGTTCCAGAACGCCATCAAGACGGGAACACAGCTAAGTGGACTCCATGCAGCGTTAGCCGCTCAAGCGCCTAGATCTCAGCCGTTTACAACAACGGCCACCATCAACACTCAGCTGCTGGGCCAGAGTGTTGCGGCACAGTTGCAGAATCTGCAATTGGCCGCTGCTGCGGCTGCCAATGGCAATGGTATTGCTCAGATCCAGATGCCCAATGGACTGGCGGCAATATCACAGCTACAACAGACGCTGGGCGGTGCTACGATCAATCTGAATCAGTTGAGTGGCGCTCATCTGCAACAGATTGCGAATGCCTTTCAGACGCCGCAGCCACAGCCACAGCAGCAGCAGTCAACAGCAGCAGTGACGGCAGCAACAGCGAATGCCAATGGCAACAACTCCACAGAGCTCTATGCCCAATCCTCGTCAGCGCATGTGCCGTTGACGGTGACTTCGGAGCCAATGACGGCACAGCAACAGGCAGCAATGGCCACAATACAGCTGCAGCATCAGCAACATCAACAGAAGCAGGCGCAAATACAACAGTTGCAGCAACAGATTCAGCAGACACAGACCCAGGTGCAACAGGCGCAACAGCAGCAACAACATCAGCAGCAACATACCGTTGAGCCCAAGAAGAAACCACGTCCTCGTAAAAAGAAACCACCAGCTGCTGCAGCGCCAGCACCATCGCCAACAGCAACAGCAACAACACAGCAAAAAATTGCCATACCTGCCACGCCCACATCGACGACAGCTCCCACGCTGGCAAGAACACCCACACCACAGTCCCATGTGCTCAGCACCACCAACACCACAGTCCAGGCGCAAATGGTGGTGCGTGCAAAGTCACCATCGCCACCACCAACACATATACAACGCGCCAGCAATGGCAAACTTGATCTTGGCGATGTGATGAAGTTCTGCGGCATCACCGAGGACGACGACGATGATGAGGACTACGGCATGGATGCGGTGTCAGCATCTGTACCAGCTGCATCAGATCCTGCTGCTGCTGTCAGCAACAACAATGACGAATCATTGGTTCAGTCTCAGCAGCCGTTGCTGCCGCTAAGCAATGGATTGGCTGGGGCAACCAATGGAGGAAGTTCCAATGATATCATGATCTCCATACCGAGCCAAAACGGCAGCGATGGCCTACCCTTCACGCTGACCATTCCGGCCCCAACGCCGGTCAACGAAGCCACCGAAATACCAAATATCCTCATCAAGATTGATCCAAGTGACGCCGGAGCAGCAGCCGCAGCAGCAGCAGCTGGTGTTGCAAGTGGAACAACATTACCACCGTATACGCTATCAACGCCACGCCTGCCCACTGCCGAGGAGATTCGAATGCAGGCCCAACAACATCTGGCCCAGCAGGCGGCAGCAGCAGCAGCAGCGGCAGCAGCAGGTGCCAAAATATGCACAAGCATCCAGGCAACGACGCCGGCGCCAACGATTAGCTTTAGCTTGGGATCACAGACCCAAACCATTGGCAGTGTGACATTGCAGCCGACACCGATTGCTGCCAGCATTACGCTGACAACGCCCACGGTAACGGCAACGACAACCACGGCCTGCACCGCCAGCACCAACACCACAACAGCAGCAACCACAGCGGCGGTTAAGCCGCGACGCAAACCCGCCGTGCGACGCAACACCAAAAAGCAAGAGTCCCTCAACAACATTAGCAATGTCAACGGCAACGGCAACACTAACAACATCATCACCAACAGCAGCAACATTCTTAATAGCAGCAGCATTTGTAGCATCAACTCAACAACAACGACAACTGTTAGCAACAGTGGCAACATCAGCACCAGTAGCAGCAGCATTGGCCTTGGCAATGGCACTGTTAATACCATTACATTGACAACACCTGTGAGTAGCTGCAACAGTAGCAGCAACAGCATATTGCTGCCACACGGTCTGGGTTTGGCCAACAACAATACACCGACAACGGTGCCCAGTCAGATTGGAAATATCCAAATATCGCAGGTACAAAATCATCATCCATCAACGTTGCCCATCAGCAGCACTGTTGAGAATAAGATACAGATAATGCCAATTCTGCCACCGGGTGCCACAGTTATGGGTGGTGTGCCAGCATCAGCAGCGCCAACAGCAACAACAATTACTGGACCTCAGCAGCAGACACAGTTGCTGTTTCAACAGACGCCAGCGACAACAACACCGGCCACTGTTGAATCTGCCACCATCAAGTTGTCCAGCGATGGACGTCAGATGCAATTGGTGGCGATACCACAAGCACAAGCCCAAGCAACAACGCCGGCGAGCACAGCAGCAGCAACATTGCCAGCGGTGACAACAGCTGGTGGTGCGACCATATTGCCACCACAGTTAACGGGCATGCCTAGCAATGTCTCCATCTCGGTGGGTTCACCTGCCTCAGCAGCAGCATTGGTGCCTCAGCTCACGGGCAGCTTGACGTTGGCCGTGTCGGAGCTTTGTGAACGTTTGATATTACGTCATGATCCCAACAGTCCGCAGGATCATCAATCGCAGCTGATATTGCAGGCATTGCTGAAGGGTGCGTTGCCCAATGTGACCATCATCAATGAACCGACGCGCGTGGACAACAGCAAGACGCCAGCGCCAACACCTCCGCCACCGCCACCAGCACAGCAGCAGCAGCAGCAACAGCCACAACCGCAGCAACATGTGCAGCAAACACAGCTGACGCCAGTGACAACAGCAACCGCAACAATGCAACAGTTGCCCAAGGTGTTGCCAGCAACGTCCAAGACGGAAGCCAAAGGTAAGTGCAACAAAATGAGCTTAAAACAAACATTTATACTAAATGTATTCTTTATTTTTTGCAGTTGCCAACAACCGAAAGCTCTCAACGCCCGCCGTGCCCGCCAACAATCTGCTAAGCAACAGCAACAACAGCAGCAACAGCATTAGCACTATAACGACAACCAACTCGATCAAACCACCGACATTGCATTCAAAAACCAACGACGCGTTAAGTTTTCCACAATTGTCAACGACAACAATGACAACAACGTCCATAGCAACGCCTCAGTTGATTGTGCAGCAGCAACAGCAACCACAGCAACAGCAACCTCAGCAACAACAACAACAGCAGCAGCAGCCACTGCAACAACGTTATGTAGCCTTGCCGCCGATTGATCCCAGTACACAGCAATTGTTTTGCCTAAACAGTGTGTCCAATCAGATCACAGCAATAAGTGCTGGACAAACGGCAGCATCAATTGGGCCAACGGAACGATTGTTGATTGCACCTGCGGGCATCAATGCACAGCAATTGGCGCAGTGTTTGCAACTGGGTCAGTTGCATTTTAACGATGTGAATCCATTGCCACAGCCGCAACTTCAACTGCAGCAGCAACAACAGCAGCAACAGCAACAGACGATGACAGCCACATTGCCGATTGCATTGCGTCCACAGCCACCGCAACAACAAATTGTGCATCCCATACAGCCCATCAGCAATGGGCATGGACTTAGCTTGGGACTGCCCATCAGCACGACAACAACAACGACGCTAACCACCAGCAGCAGCACCTCGACGAGCACCACAACAGTCACCAAGCAGGTGGCCAATGTGGCGCCAATCATTGACCAAAGCAAAGCCAAGTTGGAGCCAGCTAAAGCAACAGGCGCGGGAGCAACAACAGCGTCCAGCACTGGTGCTGTGGCCAAAAAGAAACCCGTGCGTAAGCCAAAGACAACACCAACAGCTGCCGAGTTGTCCAACTTGAAGAATGCTAGCGTTGTGAAACCGATGCCAAAGCTGGATCCACTCTCCCAGAAGCCCAACAATAATCCTGTGCAGATTGTGCAACCAAATGTGGCAAGTGGCAAGCAAATGATTGTTGTTGTTAGCTCTAGTGGTGGTCAGACAACAACGACGACAACAACAACCATAATGAGCAACAGCATTCAGCCCTTTCAAACAACAAGTGGCACCAAGTTGGTGGGCGTCACAGCGCCAATGCAGCAGCAACAACAGCAGCAGCAGCAACAACAATTGCAGCAGCAACCAACGGCAACGGCAGTAGCTGTGCAGTCACAGCAGCAGCAACAACAACAACAGCAGCAGCAACGTGGCAGCTTTAGCTTAACGGCAACAACAACCACACCAAGTTCTGTGTCGGTCAGCAGCAGCAATGGAACAGTTCTGGCAGCAACAGCAGCAGCACCTGTTGTCACTCAACTGCAATTACAGCCACAACTGCAGCCGCAACAGCCACAACCCAAGCAACAACAGACTGTGCCGCAGCAACAACCACAACAAAATACAATTTCACGAGTACAAACTATTCAATTGACGCCACATATGCAACAAGTATTCCGGACTGTGCAAATGCAGATTCAGTTTCTCACATTCAAGCTGCAAAACAAATCGTTTGTGCCCACGTTGCCAATATCGCCGGACATTGATCCGTCAGCAATTGCCATCTACAATAAACCCATGAATGATGCTGAGATCAATGTTGCCTTGCAACGTTTATTTGCGGAGCAACATCGCATATTGGCCTCGGGAAAGGAGGTGCCCACGCCAGAGGGCATGGTTCCTACGCCCAATGCAAATGGCAGCTTTAGCCTGATGCCGCAGCAATTCCAGCAAGTGCAGCAGCAACAGGCGCAGCAGCAACAGCAGCAGCAGCAACGCAGCAGCAGCAGCAACAACAACAGTCGGTGGAGTCAGTAAAGGCAACAGCTGCTGGTGTGATACTTGCGAATGTGGTGCAACCGAATAATCATTCAACCACCAACACGGCAACAGCAGCAACAGCTATTACTGCCCAGCAGCAACAACAGCAGCAGCAGCAACAGCAACAATTGAATGTTGCCCAACGCATTCACATATATCCTATGCAGCATCAGCAACAACAGCAACTGGCAAACAAACAAAAGTTGGCACAACAGAAGCAACAACAACAACAGCAGCAGCAACAAGCCGGGTCCATTTGCAATTTGCCACAGCAACAGCAGCAGCAACAGCAACAAACACCGCAAGTTAAGCTCAAGGAATCGCCCTGTCGCGGCAAACAAAATGCTGTCAATCAACAGCAACAGGCGCAGCAACAACCACCCAATGCAACTGTCAACATGCTGCAGCAAAAGACAAACGTGTTGTCGGTGCCGTTGCAACAACAGCAGCAGCAACAACATCAACATCAACAGCCAACCGTTGCCAGCATGAAAAACGGACCACCGCCGCTCATCTTTGCCAGCTCTACAAATCTGCTGTCGATCAGCAATGCCAGTAGCAATAGCAGCAATTCCAACAGCAACAGCAGTAGCAATAACAACAGCATCAGTGGTAACAGCAACAGCAACAATTGCAGCAGCAATAGCAACAGTAATAGCAACCTGCAAGGCAACAGCATATTGACAATGCCACCATTGCAACCGCAACAACAACTGCAACAGCAGCTACAGCAGCAGCAACAACAACAACTTCAACAGCAGCAACAGCAACAGCAACCACAACTGCAGATGCCAATGCAACAGCCGCTTCAACCGATGTCCCAAACGGTGGCAGCATCAGCGCCAACATTGAGCAATCTAATTGCGCCAACGTTGCCGGTGTATCTGCCGGCAATCACATTGCCATTGCCAAAGCCCGAGGAGTTGCTGCCGACACCAAAACCAAAAATTGCACGCCTCTCCTTGTGAGTAGTTGGTTGAACAATGCCGATTTTAATAAATGAGGCCAACTTTGAACAAAATGCATTAAATCAAATATGAGTTGAAGAATAACCAAGTTTCCTTTCACAGATTCGTACGGCAATTGGAGGTCGATCAGGAGAGCTGCCTGAAGCCGGACTATGTGAAGCCATTTCGTACCAAGGACGAAGCGGTCAAGCGGCTAATCAGGTAAGTCTTGAATAAAGTTGTTAAAAGACAATTAGAATAAATTCTCCGATTATTTCTAGATATCATTGCATGCATGAAAACGACTTGGAGTTGCCCTCGGATGAAGATGAGGAGTTTGAGGCAACAGCGCTTGGCTTTCGTGATAAGTTCCGTCAATTGAACGGCAAATTCCAGGAGATTTTGCTACAAGAGTCAACGGTAAGCAGTTTATAACTCTACAAAATGAAAAGACCTTCTTTTAATACCTGATTTATTATTGCAGCTGCAACATCGCACGTCGGAGTCGTTGCAAATGCAGCAACTGATGATCGATGACCTTAAGGGCGAAATTAGTGATATACGTACCGCGGAAAAGGAGTTGATGGAGAAACAGCAGCAGCAGCAACTCAAAGAGGAGCAGGATTGCAATGAATCAACTGAAACTGCGTCGACGGAGTTGGAGTCGAAAGTGAAGGATGAAATCAAAGTGGAACCTTTGGACAAAGTTTCAGAAGTTACTCCGACAACAGCAGCAGTTGTGGATAAGTTTGATCTGCTGAAGAATAGTGCCGATGTGAACAAGGCATTTAACAAACCACAACAACAGCCGCATCAACAGCAGCAGCAGCAACAACAAAATCAGCAACAACAACAGTCACAGCAACAGCAGCTGGTCAAGCGTGAGGAGAATGGCGACTGGTTGGCAAATGCTGGCCAGGCTGATGTCAGCGGCAATAACAACGGTTCGTTAAGTGATGCTGTTAAGAAGGAGCAGCACAACAGTTCCAAGGACAACGTAGAGTATATCAAAAAGGACTACGACAACTTTGACATCGAGTCGGAGTTGACGCCCAGTTTTATTATGAAGAAAGTCGAACAGAAAATGGATGCAAATGCAAGTGTGCAGCATGTGAAGAACGCTGACAATTGTTTTGCTGACAGTCTGCTGCAGGATCAACAGCAGCAGCAGCAACATCATCAACAGCAACAGCCTCAGCAGCCACAGCAGCCACAGCAGCAGCATATTAAGAACAATTCGCTACCCAACGAAGATCACGAGGATGGTTGGTATTGCTTGCAAAAGGAGCTCAATTTGATGAACAATGAAGCTTTGCAGCCGCAGCAACAACATGCACCACTGCAACAGCATCAGCACCAGCAACACTTGTCCCAGCAACACCTCTATGACAACAATAGTGCTGGCAGTCTGCTTAGCAATGGCAATCATCTGTCGGATCTGTTTCCCAATGGTTGCATCGACAAGAGCAATCAAAGCAACAGCAATAGCAGCAGCAACAGCAGCAGTAGCAGTTGTGCTGGCGATGTTGGCGGCAACAGCAGCAATGTTGGCAACAATAACGTGCCCATCGGCAACTCCTCGTGCAGCCAGCAACGTCAGCAACCATTGGCAATGCAAGCGGATCAACCGAATCATCATCCAGCAATCAGTGAGTTCTTCAACAGTGACTCGGATGTACAAAAGTCGGTGGAGACGCGACTGGAGGCCATGTTTGGTGAATCGCCCGTGCATTTGGATGTGAAGAATAGCAGCGATGCCCATGACATTGAATCGAATCTGGATGAGATCTTTGGTGATTCAAAATCTCCTGCAGCGAATCATAAAAATAAAATGAACATTTGGGCACCAAATGCAGGTTTCAGCACCAATTACAACAGTGAGCAACCCCAGCAACCGTATGGCCATCAGCAACAACAGCAGCAGCAGCCACAACAGCAATCACAGCAGCAGCAACATCACATTGAGCTGAACTGCAACAACAATCCCCGGTGGATGCAAAGCATGGAGGCCCATTACAGTGACTACATGTCCAGCAACACCAGCACCGTTGATGGCCAAACGCATAATATGTTGGTCAATGGCGAGACACGTAAACGTCATTGGAACAGTCAATTGATGGGATCCAGCAGCGACATGGAGGATGAGAACAGCAGTAAACGTCTTTGCACTGGTTCCTCGACATCGTCCTCGCCTCTGTCCTCGCAGCAGCATGTTCAAGTGCCACAACACGGCATCCTGGACGCCGATATGTTGGCGCTACACGATGGCATGGGCGTGGATGGGGTGACAACGAATGGTCCTGGCGGCTTTTCACAGTTGCTGATGGAACAACAGCAACAGCAGCAACAACAACAGCAGCAGCAACAACAACATAGCTTTGGTAATCATCAGGCGTTTGTCAATATGCTAGACCCTCAACAGCAGCAACAGCAACAACAACAACAGCAGCAGGTGCAACAGCAGCAGGTGCAACAACAGCAGCAACACTATCAGCATAGCATGCAACAGCAGCTGCAACAACCGCAACAGGCACAGTTGCATGTGAATCACATGGGTGCCGCATCTGTGGTTACAGGAGAGTTCGATGATGACATAAGCCGACATGTGGCAAGTGCCATTGACAGCATATTGAATCTACAGAATAGCGGCGATTCGTTGCAATTCTCACTGGGTTCGTTCCTGGGCGACAGCATCCTGGATGATCAGCGGCAGGCGGCTAATTTGCCTAGCTGCCAACAGGAACAGGCAAACAGTAGACGCCGTCAGTTGGGGGATGACATTGGTGATTGCCTGATTAGTGGCGAAGCTGCAGCAGTTGTCAATGCGGTGGCAGAACCCAGTGGTAACATGTTGTTGGATCATCATCACCACCACCAACATCATCAGCAGCAACAACAGCAGCAGCAGCAACTCCAACTGAATCATATGGGTCAACAGCAACCACATCTACAGCATCATTCACAACATCATCACAACCTAACGCAGGCGCAGACTCAGCATCATGGACAGTTGAATGACTTTTGTGTGGCTGCTGGCCTAGACGATGCTGTCAAGTCAATTATGACCTCTTGACTTGGGCTACAAGCAGCAGGAGGAACAACAAGTCTGGCAACAGCAACCGAGCTGCCGCCGGCGGCAACGGCAGCTGTTGCCAATAGTCTGATACTGGAGTTCAATGCAACCACCTTGTGAAGAGCCAAAGGCAAACTTCATTGACAAATTGACCAGCAATTGATTGTATAGTAAAACCTTAAGTTCTCTTTAGTTATTGTGCCCTGTGCTGAATCTGATCTGATTTCAAGTTCAGCAACAGTTGCCAATATTTATGCACCCTGCTCTGTACAATTTTCTTAATTTTAGCTCTAAGTTTGAAATGTAGCATAAATTGTTTTATTTCTTGTTTTCGTTTTTAGTCCAATGTGTTTGTACAATATTTAAAGAAGAAACTACTCGTAAAAGAAAACGATAAAAGATTCCCTCCCTCCCCGCCCCGTAATTATTTTGTATAAATTTGATAGTCACACCGGAATCGGTAATCGGAGGAGAGCACATTGAAGAAGAAAGGACTGCAGATCGATCCTGCAAAGTCAAAATAGCAAAGCAATTAGAACGCGGTGAATTGAACACAAAACAAAACGACGAATAGCATGAAATGCTTTTTCTAGAGATGAAGATACCCTGAATGAATTCTAATGTAATACAAATTATATATGTAGCTACAATAAATAAGTGAAAAATGCCTAGACAATTTATTAAAAATCTAAATCTTAACTATGACAACAAACAAAAGTAAAACAGATTCTTTTTTCGGCCAGCCGAATATTGAATAGCCTTGCAGGTTATAAAATATAGTGTAGTCTGATTTATGAGGTCTATAAAAGAAGATAGATCTTTCGAAAGAGATATAATCCCGATCACTATCCAGTCTCATACATAAAGCTTTAAAATCGACTACAACCTGCAAAGGAGAGAATAACAAACGAATGAATCGCTAACAGTAATAATGATTGGTTGTAATTAATGGAGAATTTAGAAAGTGAAATGACATCCTCAAGATAAGAGAGAAACTTCATTATTAGTTTAATGCAAACAAAAAAACAATTGTAACAATGTTGCCAATTTTGTTGAAATCCAGATGGGGAGAGAATTCAACCACAGCTAAATGATTTATATTACAAAATAAACATAAATATATATACATTAAATTATTTATTGATAAGCAATTGTAAATACAAAATACATATTTATGTATGTAATGCATGCGCCAGTTTCAACAATCGCAGATTTTAAACAAAACAAACAAAAACAAAGGATTTGCTCTTACAATTAGTGTAAAAAATGTGTATCGAAAACAAAAAGCATGCGAAAATACGTAATATAAATTATAAAATAATAAACAAATCATTTGATCAATTGAAGCTAAGCAATTTCAACTATTATTTATATAAAACGCTTAACGTCTGTCTGCTTTTGAGCTAACACACACACGACACACACGCACACACAAACAAAAAACACATACATATGTAGACATATAAATAATTCGAATAATTAATCGTGCTCAATTTGAATTAGAAAGCTATATTAGCCAAGTTTTTACACTTGGCTGCGACTACGGGTGACATCAGCTAAAAAAAAACAGTCTTGAAAGTTGAGTTGAGAAAGGACAAAACGACGAAGCAAACCAAAAGCAGTTCAAAAATGAAAAAAATCACAATTTTAGCAAATTTAGTTTAAACATTTATGAATTATTATACAAATTTAAATATATATATTGATATGTACACATACAAACACACACAACAAAGAAACGAAAACGAATCGTATCATTGTATCTAGTATCTTGTATCTTGATCTTGATCTTGCCACAAATCTGATTTGTGATTTGTGCCACGTTTTAAATATATCGATGTCTGATTAGCTTGTAAAACAATTGAAAAACCAATAAATCCATAGTAAGCAAAACAACAACAACAACTACGAACTTAATCCAAATATTGTAAATGTTAGGAAGCCGCGCGCATAAGATTCACTCAATTTCACATAAGCTAAAAAATGTGTGCGACTTAAATAGTTATATATTATTATAGTACATACATTATATACATACATACATACTTAGTCGTCCGTCACGTATTAATGCATACCAATTACATCAAATACTACTACTACTACTACTTTAAATACCACCACAACAAGAACAACAACAACAAAACTACTACAACAACAAAAACATACAAATGTATGAGGAAAAATGTGCGACTAAAATAGAAACGTATTCAAACTACATTATATGTAGTTGATAAGTGAATTTCAAGAAAGGAATTAAATTGTATGTATTATATATAGATATATAAATATATCGAGTTTAATTGGTTTAGATATCCCCCTCCCACTCCCCCTCCCTAATTCCACAATTCCCTGTCCATGTTCCTTTCCCTCCCCCCTCATCTGTATGATGTGCACGCAACACTTTCTAGTTGTTATACAAAGACAAATAATAAATAAAACACAAGATTGTAAAGATTTATATGTAATAGCATAAATTAAGTTAGTCAAGGAAAATTGCATTCGATAATATAGCTGCCGATACAAATACAAAATACAAAATAAAAGAAAATAAAAGATAAAAATACAGAAAATTTATGCAAACAGAACTTATCACTCGCTAGGAGCCCAATTCAATTAAATTATTGAGTAAATGATATCATTTATAACTTATATACGCATTGTTTGATCTTTCAACTTTAACAAACGAAACGGTTATTCAAATCGGCTTCAACAGAACCTCCTCCCTCTCAAAAACCAAAAACTAAAACAAAAACAAAACGATACGAAGTGAAAAACTTGAAAAGAAAATAAATCCCAATATCGTAATATAAATTGTTCAGCTAAATGTGTCTAAATGTAATTTAAATGATGAAAACTAAACGAAAAAAAAACAAAGATTTTTAATGCAACATTGTGAGTTTTAATTACAGCAACAAAACAAAAAACAAAAAGAAAAAACAACTTAAAGAAATGAGAAATCAAGCAAGTTTAATATTTCATAGTTTATTAAGCCCATCCATTCATAGTCGTCATAAACATTAAGTAAATAAAAAGCAACGTATATCGTATAAAAAACGAAACGCAACAACAACAACAGCCAACAACAAAATATTAAAAAGTGAACCGAAATTGAAACAGAATAACTTTAAATACACACAAAGCAAAAGAAAAACAAACCAACAAAAATGCAATCAAATTCAATGCGTGTTGTTGGGTGCAATTGCAAATCGTACGCAAAAAAAAAGGAAAAGAAAGAAAAAATCGAAAAATACGTATTCATAAGAATAAAGAAAATTCAAACAATTTTAAATCAGCGTCTTTTATTATTCATATTCACATCATGAATGAGTTACTTTCAGAGTTTGGATACAAAACAAATCAATCTTTTCAGTTTCCTTCTATGCGTTTTATTAAATACGAGCTACAAAGATTTGATTTGATTCGATTTCATGTTTAATTTACTAAACAATTGTTTGCGGGTATTTACGAAATTACATACACATGTACTAAGTACCTACCAGATAAATATTAAGACATAGGTGAGCTTACAATTAATTATTACAATAAACAATAAACATTGCGGCAGTTACAGTACCAGAGAGTGTGGGTGCAATATCTATATCTTATGAATGCTCATCATACATTGATAAATAAATAAATAATAATGAGCTAACTTAGTACGAATCTTTATATATATTACAAATCATACATTATTCAAGTGATCACGCCACAATATTGC
Organism: Drosophila putrida; assembly: GCA_037043535.1. NCBI lineage: Eukaryota > Metazoa > Arthropoda > Insecta > Diptera > Drosophilidae > Drosophila > Drosophila putrida. Next base: position 68,590 of record JBAMBI010000083.1, on the reverse strand, counting down.
ATGATCTATTGATTGATACCAGAGCTGTAAGAGATTGCAATGATTTGATTGATACTGAATTGATTGCAAGATTTTCTATAATTTTGATTTCAATTAGAGAGCTAGCTTCTGCAATCTTTTACAGCTCCGATTGATACAGTTCATCATTAAGCCAAGTGCACTCAAAATAGTTGTGCATTACAAGCTTGGCATATTATTTGGCATTTGCGCTTCACTACGGACTAAGAGGGGAGGGGGTGACTGCCAAACTGATTGCAGCTACTTAACTACATAGTACTAGTTTATTATTTACAATTATTGCTGATACACTGGCAACGGATGACCCTCCGAGTTGAAGACCCATTTCTCTAGGTCAATTTCCTTGCGATTGTCACTGAATAATAGGTAAAAGTATTTCAAAGTCTCGCTCATCCAGAAGCTTTCCATGAGATCGCGCATTCGCGTATTTAGTGTGTTCTTAACATTGCCCAGAGACGTGTAGCCGGCAGCCACCTTTGAATGCTTCTCAAAAGCCTGAAAGATGGTCCAGCCCATGTCCTGGTATGTGCGGTTGCCAGTGAGTGCATAGAAATAGTATAGACTCTCAACAAACTCGGGTCGCAACAAGTTGTGGGCGTCATTGGGCTTCACATAGATGTCATTCTCATCTTTATCGTTAAGGGCAAAGTACGAAATTTCAGCTGCCAATTGTGTGGGCTGCTTAATATAGGTTTGATAACAAGTGTCCATCATATCTCTGGCCAGTAATAAATGCGAGTCTGGCATGCCATTCTGATGGCCAAGCAGCAAAGTGCCTGGCAGGTAGCATGTCAGATGATCCATTTTTGGCTTAAAATCATGGCCATTTATTAGCTCTCCTATGTAAACCCAATTCTCACGTGGCGTGCGACGCATCAATTGTGTTAAGACGCCATCAATTGCTTGCATATAATCCAGAATCAGACTGTGAAGTAAATTAGTTTAGAATTGAAAGAGCTATATGTGATGTTGTTTTACTCACTTGTCGTTGTCCTTGCGGCCTGTTTGTATCCATTGTTTCAGTAAGTATTCATAATACGAATCGCCACGTGCTCCTAGAGAAATGGTGGCGTAATTCCGGAAGGTTCCGGTATTTGCATTAATAAATATGGGCACCAAGCCATGGGTCTTGTCCAGCGCATGAACCTTTTCGTTTACGACATTTACCACCTAAAATATAGATAATTATGATAATGCTTATAAAGTTCATTCATCGACACTTACCCGTTCGTAGATAGGAACATTTGTGGAGCGGCTAAGATCGCGGAATTCCAACTGTATGGTCGTTACTTCGCTGGTCGAACTGTCGGGAGACCATTTGGGTGAATGTGCTGATCTTTCACCGAGATTCACATCCGAATATGGTATACCCGATGGTGATAGAAAACTGGGTAACAATCGATTTCCCAGTTCGGATGCTTTTACCAAAAACACTTTGTCACCGCTTAAATGGTAAGCAGATAGCAGACCGCCTAGAACACGTATTGTAACTTCAAAGAGATTCACATCGCGGCTTGTGTGGAACCGCAGTGAGTCCTTAACCCATTCTCGTGCCTCATTGAATTCTGTAAAAGGAACATTACAAGTTGTATCTAAAACAAACATATCAATAGCTCACCATCCTCCAAGCCCATGATGTACATTGTGTCCAGAGAATCAACGATTGACAGTCCAAGACCGAACCATTCGTGGGAAGTCTGCGAAACGGGCTTAAGATTATCATGACCCCAAGCATATTTCTTGTAACCAGCCCAGGAGTGTTTAAAGGCAGCCACAACAGCCGTTTGACGCTCATTGGTTGCACCATGGAAATGTTGTGGCTTGGCCAATTGTGGTTGCATCTTTTGCAAATGCAACTCAATGCTTTCTCCCGCCAAATTGAGAGGATGCGCAATAGCCTCTTCCAGCTCAGTACGCATATCCGATGGCTCATCGACAGGTGATGAGGGATCTCGTTCAATGGGCTGTTCCACATTGTTGACAATATCTATTAATCCATTGATGTTCTCATTGCCGGCAGCAACAGTTTCCGGTAGTTTTACAACGTTTTCCGCAGAATTTCCCTTAGGATAAGCAGCATTACCACCAACCTGTAATAAAAACGTAACAAATGAGAACAATAAACAAATAGGTCTTATATAATATAATTGAAGTGAGGCTCATTATACACTTCTCGTTTTATTCCCCTTATCATTCAATATTTGTCGAGCACGCTTCCCATATCCAAGTGTCAATAAACCAAAGCCCCAATCGTATAACCATTGATTGTCGGTCTTATCAACGCATTGATTGGAGTTTCCTTAATGAATTTTCAAGTGAGTCGGGCCCATTAGGCCCAGGTGTGTGTGGCGCGTTAAATAAACATACATTCATTTACTGATAAGGCCTTCAAGCTGATAGGTTGCGCGGAACTAATTGCTCAATAATTGCTAACAGATTCAAGACTTTACCTTATCATTTGATAGCTCCTGTTTGTTCAGCCTGTCTTCAGTCATTGGCGATGCCACAGCTGCCGAAATCTCGGCAGGTAATTCATTATCATTCTTTTCTGGCAATATATTTGGATGATGATGTGGATTTTGCAGCGTATTCTCTCGTCTCATGTGAAATGGTGCCGCTCCAGGTTTCAGATGCACATCTTTCAAACTTATTAGCTGATCACCGGGCAGATAAAGAAGAAGCGTTACACAAAATGCTGTGATGCCCATTATGATGAGATTACGCTGGCAACGGGGCAGTTGATTCCACGACTGTGTGTGGAAAAAGAAATGTTATAAAAGTATATTAGTTATTAGTTGACAGTGTTATCTTTGACACAGATCGAAAATGTTCCGATTGATTGGTGGCACAGATCTTTCTCTGCTTTGTGACTCTCTATGGATCCAACATTAGAACCATAGCTGTTGCTCTATAAATATTTGCGAAATGGCTTTCAAATGCAAATTCACACACAAATACACTCATGTGTTTTAAATTTATACTAAATGTTGATACACGTAGCTCTAGAAAGTATAAAGCGTATCGTCATTATAAATTTGTCCACTTACCCGTCGTAAGCTCTTGCGGGAGAGATTGAGAGATTCATCGCTGCTACTGCCACCGACACCTGTTATGCCCGCTATGGATGCCGAGGATAGCGTTAAGGCAACGTGATCGCTCTTTGTCATGTTTTCCTCTTCCTTTTATTCCAATTTGGTGTTACCTTTGGGATGTTCAAGTGCAAAAGCCAAAAGCATCCACATTCGCATTTGCTTTGACAGAAAAAAATCGATGCTTCTTAGCTAGACAGCGATTCACGGTCATAGAATCAACTCATACAATCCAGTATTTATTATGATTTGTTCACATTGCTTCTTTTTATGATACTAGTTAACGAAATGTATCAATTTTAACTATTAAAAATTCGCATTTCTCCGAGATTTTCCTGCCGAAAAATCTTTCCGATGACTAGGGATTGTATATCGGTATATCGGTGTGTTCGTATATCGGAATGTCGATATACAATTTTGCGCGATTGTGTATTGATGCGCAATATTCTTATCGCTTTCAACTTTTGTTTAATAAAAAATTCTTTCGTTATTCACTTCTAAAATGCCTATTGCACCTCATTACCTTTTCTAATTCCAGCGTAGGAACACGTTTTGCAGATAACAGTTACCTTAAAAAACCTTCTAATTCAAATTTAACTGCCAAGCTGTAGAAATTTCGATATAGTGATAACAGACATGCATAGCAGAGCCTGATGCTGTTATTAACAGGAGCAGCTAACAGAGCTTCGTATGTTAGCTATCGACTAGCCATAATTTTAATCGAAATATTATCGATTTATAGTTTATATATGTCAAATTAAGCGGTCTATTCAAATAACTGCAAAATAACTTAGAGGTGTCTAAATATATTACATTTATATAGTGACGATTTCTACTTGTCTCTTTGTGTAATCAAATGTGCTAATATTATCAGTGACTGGCCGGGTACCAGAGACTGTTTTCATTTGTTGTTTTGTAGAGTTGATAAGCAGACAAAGTCGAGGTCAGTCCGGAATTTGTGATTAAGCGAGGGTCTATCTAATACTAAGAATATATGCTTGTATAATAGATCAGTTATTTATAAAACGAGGAAATGAATGAAAATAAATCTAATCAAGACTATTATCAAAGCGATATTGGCGCCTTAAAGTCAAAACATTAATTTTAAAATTCAGAGTGTATTATCATTACACCATAGAGTATGATTTCTTTTTAAAATTAGTTAATTAAATAATAATATTTATTTTATTTTTTATTACTTCTAAGAACCTTAGGCAGCTAAATCTAAATAGAAAATAATTCAAAGCCAAGGAAACCTCTGTATGCATGTTTATGTATATTATTAAAATACGTATTAATGCGGCTTATCATTGATTGAACTTTTGACACATTTCAAGCTGACGATCTTATGTTACGGGAATCAGCTATAAGTATAGGCAACTGAATCGTTGTCCGCTCAGTTAATATATTTTACTGCGTCTTGAAGGTACATATTAAACATGCTGAAGTATTTAATCGTCTGCCTGGCTCTCTGTTCTTTGGTAAGTGGAAAAAAATAGAAATACTTTCAAGGAAATATTTTTACAACATTTTAATTCAATCCAGGCCTATGCCGATGGAGAATGGACTCCCAAAACAGCTGAGCAAATTAGAGCATTCCGTGCTGAGTGCCTTGAGGAGCATCCCTTGAGTGCTGATCAGATCAGCAAGCTAAAGCAGGTTGAATTCCCCGATGAGCCCGAAGTACGTCAGTATCTTCTGTGCTCGGCTGTTAAGCTGGATATCTTCTGCACCCACGAGGGATACCACGCGGATCGTCTGGCCAAGCAGTTCAAAATGGATCTAACCGAGGAGGAGGCTCTGCAAATTGCCCAAAGCTGCGTGGACAGCAATGCTGAGAAGAGTCCGGCTGATGTGTGGGCCTTTCGGGGACACAAGTGCATGATGGCCAGTAAAATTGGCGAGAGAGTTAGATCATTCATTAAGGCCAGACAGGCTGAGGCGGCTGCCAAGGCTGCCTAAATCCAATAAATGTATACACTTTATAGTTTAGAGCTTGAACCGCAACACGTTGAAGGTAGAATTTATTTTGTTTGAAGGCTATGCAAGAGGGCAACATAATTAGACTACATGTGCATTAAACTATGATTAAGTAGTAACTGAGCAAGTGATTCTCAAGGAGATTTAAGCATCGCCGCCCTCGGATATGGTCTTCATAGCTGCATTAATGTGCTCGTCCAGCGACAGGCTGCTGTCCAATGCTGGATTGCGATAACCCTCAAGGAAATAGCAGGTGCCATTGCCATTCGAATTGGGAAACTCCTTTGGTAGGAAGGAGGGATCGCGTGGCTGCAGATCAAAAGCGAATCCCTCGTGCTTGGTAAGCCAACTGAAAAGGCAGATTTTAAAGTGGTTAGTAGTAAACTTGGGAGATAGCTTAAGTAATAGCTTACTTCTTTGTTGTGGGGCTAATATTGATTTTCAAAGCTTCGCTGCTCGACTCAAATTTGTTGGCAATGGTCACGTTATGGCCAAATAGACAATATCTGGGCATTTTGCGACCCACAACGCCCGCAAGGACAGTGCCAGTATGTAGACCGATTCTCATTTTGATTTGCTCTCCATCATGGGTAATATGCTTGGAGCAAGCACTTATCATCTTTAGGGCCATCCAAGCAACCTTGTGAGCATCGTAGATGGAAGCTCGATGCAATCCGCTGGCCACACAATAAGCATCTCCAATGGTCTCCACTTTGTACACATCAAAGAAGTCGCAGAACTCATCAAAGTCCTTGTACAAACCCTCTAGCATGCTGATGACCATGAACGGTGTGGCACGGGAGCAAATACTCGTAAAGCCAACAATATCGCTGAAGAGTATGGTCACATCCGGGTAGGTCTTGGCATCAATGGAGGAGCCTAGCCACAACTTCTCGGCTATCTCAGCCGGAAAGATCAAATGCAATAGGCTGACGTTCTTCTTTCGCTCCTTGGTCACCGCCGAGTTGGCCTCCTCAATGCTGCTCTTTAGCTTATCCATGCGACGACGTAATCCATCCTGAGCTCGAGCCTGTTCCCCCACCAGGATTACCTCACGTGTTGCATCGTGCAACGGAATATCCGAGATGAAGAGTCCATTGGTGGTCAAACCATCCAAGCCATCCAAAAAGGGCGAACCAATGAATAGCAACGAATTGGATTCCGGGCAATGCACCATCTGACCTTTAATCTCTAGTCCCATTGCCGGGAAATCAGATACACCTGGTGGGCAGTTTAATCCAATCAAAAATGGGGTGTAAGTGCGTCGCACAATGTCCCGAAACTTCATGGTCAATCCCTTGGGACGCTTAAAGTCAAAGTAGGTGCTGGCCTGGCTACCAAAGTCAGCCAAATAGGGCCTATAGAGCTTACTAAAGCCACGTCCCAGCTGTACCAGTTCCAACTGCTCGTTCATAATGAAGTGCCAGGGGAACATCTTGCAAAAACTGGACGAGTTCATTTGCAGATCCGAGGCATTGGCCGAGTTGCTGCGCTGCACCGTCTCTTGGGGTTTGGTATCCACAACAGGACGACCCATCTGCAGGGTCTGGGAACTATCCTTAACCAGCGAAAACAAATAACGATATCGACGTGCATCGCCCTCAACCGGTTCGATTTTGATATTCACATCCACCTTGTAGAGCATGCGTGTGAGAGCCTTGAGGGAGCCAAGCAGGAGCCAGGCAATCACCGGACGCTCCGAGGTGAAGATAAGTTCCCCATCGCCTGCACACACAAATCCTGTGTCGGTCACATCAGCCTGGGAATGTTTTAAATTAAAATCGATCCTTATTTGAAGTTGCCTTGTAACTCACCTCCTGCAATTTTAGCACATCGTAGACACCATCCAGGGAGCCTAGAAACTCCTGCAGATCGGTTCCCAGGCAGCGAAAGGCTCGCTCGATAATTCCAGTGCAGCAGCAGGTGATCAACTCCTCACCCAACAGCACCAGGATCTCGCTAGCACTCGCTTCGTCCATCTTTAGCAAGAGCTCTTGAATATCTCCAAGATAATCATAGTTGGCGCAGCTCTTAAAGATCTTTGGATCCAGCTTCCTATAGATAAAGTGCTTAAATTAATCAATTATAATTATAAATACTTTCTCAACTTACAGCTTATGAATGTTGGGCCAACTCTGACGATACTTGGCCACCAGCGAGGTGACGGCTGTATTAAGATCTTCATTCGATGGGGCCGTCAACAGTTGTATGGCCATTTGCAAATGGGTTAGAGTCAGTGCATCATCGGACAACGATAGCTCCTCGTCCTCCAGATTCCAATGAGCTCCGGGCTCCACAATGACTGATGGCTGACGTGTCAACGAGTCGGTGCGACGAAAGAATGGACACGCCATGTTGCGTGATATTGATATCTATGAATATGATAAAGTCTGAAGCAATACTTCGATTAGTAGACATAATTAATTGAGGGTATTAAATGTAGAGCACTGGAACCTTAGCCGTTAGTCGATATGACATAGTAATCCACTATTGCCTGCTCATGATGTCAGCATTGAATGCTATGCAAAAAGTTCTTCAAGTTCAACGTGCACTTGTGTACATATACTTATGTAGATACATATATTTGTGTGTGTGTGTGTCTGTGTGTGTGTACCACCCACTGGCCCATTAAACCATGGCCATTACCCGTCTCTGTGTGTGTTTCTCGAGTGGCTGCAGGAATCTCCATCACTTTGTTTGTCTCGAGTTCCTCCCTGGAGGTCAAATGTGTGTACTCAGTATGTGACAAGGCTCAAATTTACTTTCATTACAACAAACCCATTAGCATAATACACTTCTTACTAATTTATTACTTTCTCGACATGTTTTTACCGAGAACTGTTTTAATTTTTAATACAATCATCCACCACTCAATTTACACCACAATATAACTGCTTAAAAAATTATTATTCCAGCGGGTAAAGGAAATAGACATGAATTATTCATAAAGTAAAAGAAAATTTAATCGTTTTCATCTTGATTTTTCAAAGCTTTTGCAAATTTGTCGAATCTTTTGGAAAACCATTGCGTACTTTCTTGAAAAACAAACAAGATTAAGAGATTTTAAAAACTGTTTTGTACTTTTTATTCGTTAAAGTTTTTATGCTCCTCTTATTGCAGTGGAAAAATTTGTAAATCAAACAGGACACCCCCTAACAATGGATACACAATTTTTGCAGTACTGACCAACATTTTTTGCATTGGATACAGTTCATTTTAATCTCTTACCTCCGGTTTTATAACCAACGTTTTTTCTTTGTTTTAATTAATCACAATTTTTAAGCAATTTCCATGATTCTTGGTTAATATTTAATGTAGTGGAATTTAATAAAATGGATCCGAAACAACTTCCAAGATTTTCGTACGCCTGAAAAATGCCACAACTTAAAACGGAATGAGCTTTGGTGAAACGACACAGAAAAAAGCTAGTCTCACATTTGGCAAAAGCTTAAAGCTTTCAAAGTGCAGTGAAAGTGTGCAGAGGTTGTTGCATTGTTTTGAATTTGCTATCAGACAGAAGGAGACAGCGTTAGCGCACGCTACATTTCTTTGTGCGACTGTGCGCATGACATGCTCTAAAATAGGAATTTATTATATGCAAAGCTCTCACGGCGGGTCATATGCCTCACACACAGTAGCGCATTGGTCGGCCAATTAACCTGTTGCGTGAGCAAATTTGTTTTTGCTGTTCTCTCTGTCTCTCTGTGCTCATCCTCTCACGTGCTCTCTCGCTTTCTTTGCTGGCGTGCTTTTGGTGCTTTTGCACTCCACGAAGGTACATCAAATGAAAAGGTTAAGGCAGTTGTTTGTGTATCTGGCAGAATGCTGCTTATGCTGCACATGGCCTACCGGCGCTCGCATTCGCACTCACGCGTACTCTCTGCATCCGCACTCATGTCGAGAGCGGGGGTGATGGATGGCGAGGGGCAATGGGCAATGGGCGATGGCAATCAAAGTCGAAGCCAGACTAACGTCCAGTACGTTTTGATTCAGTGTATTGACGTTGGTCAAAAAGTGAGCAACGTGTTTGCCTCTGTGCCGGTTGTACATTATTGGGCTGTGCTCCATCGTGCGAAACGGCAGCTTGTACTTGTATTAAGTTTAGCGATTATTTAAGTGACAACGTAAAAATTTGACTGACCGATTAAAAAGCTCCAATTATGAACCATTCACTACAGTTCGTAAGTGCTTGTTTGTGCCCGTTATAATCTCGTCTTAAATCTCAATTGTAAAATAAATCACATTAGCGAAATGTGATATCGTGTCGTTTGCATTGTTTTCTTTGTTTATTTGCTTTTAATTTCCATTCGCATCGCAGCTAAATGTGTTTTTTCGTTTTGTTTTCTGTATAAGTTCAAAATTATATACGCTTGTGAGTGTGTTTCGCACCTTGTGCACAGCATATGCTTTATCTAACCGCAAAAAAAAGTAAAGCAAATATGAAGCTTTTGTCCTTGACCTTGCTTACTATATCTCCTGTGCTCACCTCCGCTCTCTCATATCTCTGTATTCTCTCTTTCTCTATCGCTCTCTCGCCCTGTCTGGATAAGCTGCCGAAAGCTCATGCTACCATACACTACATATAAAAGTAAAAGTTTTTTATGCAAGAGCATACATATTATGTAAATTAAATATATATAGAATATAGATGAATGCGGGAGTCGCTAACCGATTAATCTAATCACCCTTAGGACAGGTGTACCTTATCGCATTTTTTTATTTTCGGACCCTCAATCATTGCTCAGCGATTAATGCTAATCGTCTAATATTATTGTGTTCTCTTCCATAATCTTTAAGGCCAAAACACAATGTCCGAAGCTTATACCTTTTTTCCTAAGTGTGGTGCTTTATTTTGCCCTTGTCCGGAAAGATCCACAAGGAGAGCTATGGACAACTGTACTCAAATGCTTGCCCATTGTGTCATTGATGCTATATGTTGTGATAAAAGGATTTGCACTCAATAAGCAGTAAGATTTCTGTTGTTTACGACTTTCTTTAAATATTAATCACATTTTCTTAGTTATCGTCGCTCGCAGTGGATTCTTCTTGGCCTGATATTTTCTTGCGGTGGCGATGCATTGCTCAATATTAATCTATTTCCCTTTGGAATGATTTCCTTTGGGGTGGCACACATATTCTACATCAGCGCATTTGGCTGGCACCCTCTGAAGTGGATTCTAGGATTATGTCTTTATGTGCCGGTGGCACTATGTGCGTACCATAAGTAAAATCCTTGTTTGCTTTAATTTCTATAATCTATATCTATTGTAGTTGTCATTTTGGTACACAAGCATCTGGATGAAATACTGATCATAGGTGTGCCCATCTATTGTGTGTTGATTTCCACCATGTTGTGGCGCGCCTTGGCCCGTGCAGTGGATGCAAAAAGTTTCCTGACAATTTTCTGTGCCGTGGGCGCGTCATTGTTTGTCATATCCGATGCGCTTATTGCAGTGACAATGTTCTTGAGCGTAGCATTACCCGGAGCACGTCTGCAAATCATGATTACATATTATATCGCCCAGTTTGCCATTGCGCTGAGCACTGCCGACGATGGACCGGAGCCTCAATGCAACAATAAAAACAAATAACACCGTTAAATGCTCAACGAGAATTCATAACCAAACTACAGCCACCAAAATAAGTACTTCCAAAATATTAGAGTAATAGTTGTGATAGTTAATGTTTGTTAAAAATAATAAAAATGCCAATTTAAAAATAATTTCAAATTTAACCGCCTCTTAATTTTCAAACGAAGCGAAGTTTTGTAGCAAATAGCTTACGTTCACGTCACATAGTTGCTTATGACTTTAGGGTGACCATTTGTATACCGATTGTCGCTGTTAAACTAACATTTTTCAGGGAAATTCAGGATAATTTGAGAAAATGCCACAAAATATCGGTTTTGTTTCGAAACTTTAAGTAAAGAAAATTGTTGGTGCTTTTGTTTCCGAAAAGTACTTAAAATTACGGATAATTTCCGTTAATTTTGTATTTTTAACAGCTTTTGCCAGCACTAGTTTTTTGGTATTTTTAGCATCTCTCTTATAAGCTACCAGACACTATTTGTTTGGTATTTTTAACAACGCGACCGACCGGCACTTAAATTTTGTTAATTGTCAATATATTTTAAGTTTAAAAGGACAAAATGGGACCGTCAGAGTTTAAATTGAATAACCCACCCGAGGATCTCATATCGGCAGTTAAATTTGGATCCAAGTCAAATCAGTATTTAGCAGCATCGTCATGGGACGGCACGCTTCGCTTCTACGATGTGGCGGCAAACTCAATGCGCCAAAAATTTGTACAAGATGCTCCCATCTTGGACTGTGCCTTTATGGTTAGTCCTATATGCATATATTGAGTTTATCTTTGCTAATCACGTTGTCCACAGGATATTGTGCATGTGGTGAGTGGTGGTCTGGACAATCAACTGCGTCTGTACGATGTGAACACACAAGCGGAGACCTTAGTGGGTGCTCATGATGAACCCATCCGTTGTGTGGAACATGCCGAGTACGTAAATGGAATACTGACCGGCAGCTGGGACAAGACTGTCAAGTTGTGGGACATGCGGGAGAAGCGCTGCGTGGGATGCTTCGAACAAAACAATGGCAAGGTTTACTCCATGTCTGTAATAGACGAGAAGATTGTAGTGGCGACATCTGACCGTAAGGTGCTGATTTGGGATTTACGAAAGACAGATAGCTACATTATGAAGCGAGAATCATCGCTAAAGTATCAAACCCGTTGTATTCGACTGTTCCCCAATAAGGAGGGCTATGTCATGTCATCCATTGAGGGTCGTGTGGCCGTCGAATATCTTGATCACGATCCTGAGGTGCAACGCAGGAAATTCGCATTTAAATGTCATCGCAACAGGGACCATAACATTGAGCAAATCTATCCGGTCAATGCTGTCAGTTTTCACAATATTTATCATACATTTGCCACTGGCGGATCGGATTGTATTGTTAACATTTGGGATGGTTTCAACAAGAAGCGTCTGTGCCAGTTCCACGAATATGATACATCGATATCATCACTTAACTTCACTCACGATGGCAGTGCACTGGCCATTGGTTGCTCCTACTTGGATCAAGTGACAGAGCCTCCAGCTTCTGTGCCAAGTCCTGCTATTTATATACGCTACCCAACAGATCAGGAAACAAAGCAGAAATAAACTTGGCTGTTTTCCAACTTTGTCTTTTAAATAACGACTACAGATTAAAGTAAGTGATGTAATAAATAATAACTAATAATATACATGTTGAAGAGATTTTTAAGTTACTTTGTTGCTATCTTCGCATAGCCATCCTTAAGCAGACTCCATAATATCTTGCCAAGTACATAGGCCAACTCCGCAAAGCTCAACACCGAGGCGCCTACGTAAAGGCCTAGGATGCCACCAAATCCGGCCAGCAAATCTGTAAAAGTGTATTGAAGTTTCGTCTCAATCTTTGTTATCACTCGCTGTCCATAATACACCTCCGTTCTAATGCTCTTCTGGAAATGCGTCGAGTTCGTAGCGTTTGTGCTGAGAAGAAGGGATTTGAATAGACTTTTAAGACAGTTTTTATAAAGGACTTACTCTAGTTGTCGCACATTCAACAGCATGTTGTACTGCTGCGTGTTGCAGCTATCTGGACACCTGCACAACTGACCACGACGCGAATCATTGATGTACTTCTCTTGTCCATGCATCTTGACATAGCCAAAAACATCCGTATGCTGATAAATACATTGAACATCCAGAACGCCACATTCTCGGGTGCCCTCTGGAGAATGGAAAAGTGTGAATTTAGAGTGGATTTCTTTAGAGATTAGAGAGTAATTCTACCTATGGGTGGCTGAAATAGCGGCATTGTGCACTTGCAGTGATCCAGCATCGACATCTGCAGGCAGAAGGCAATGCAATTGTAACGACTGTAGGGCAGTGTGGAATCCGAATAAGCATAGTAGGGACTACGTTCGTTCTTCATTCGGAAAACCAACAATTAATTAGTCAAGAGATTTGTATGACACCAACTTCACCTACTTCAAAATAGCAACCTCGTTTTAATGGATGCATTTGCATGGTGTTTTTGGATGTTTCTATTATCAGTGGCTCGATGGATACAAAATTTTCGGTATTCGAATACAGATGATAGATCACGGGTTGCGACCACTGCAATGGCTCCTTGATCATTAGCTGTAAGTTATTGTTTAGGAAAAGTTAAAAAAGACAATATATTAACTCACATTCATGGAAAAGGGAACTTGGGTGCCCTTCCTCAAATAGGAATCGTTTAATCGCAGCATGAACTGTAATCCGGAGCCTTCGCCGGCGGTGCTTATTTTGTAGGGATAAAATTGGTTGACGAGCTTCTTCTTGCGCGACTCTTCCGATATTAGCGAGTTGAATACCAAGCACTGACCCTTCTCCGTATACTCCGCCACGAAGAGTTGGCAACAATCGTAGGGAGTCTCATCAAAGATGCAGGAATCGGGAACAAATAACTCATCACAGCGATAGGCCAAATAGCTGGCAAGCTTTGTCAGACTCAAGTGGGTCAGCGAGGAGAGATTTCGGTTGGAGAGTGCTCCCAGTGTATGAAATTTGCCAAAGGTTACCTGCTCCATTCCAATGAGAAGCTGTTGAAAAGTCTCACGCACATATCGATCCGCATTCGTGGGCAGAAAGCGCTCCGCAGCCGTGGAAGCCCGCAACCAGTTGACATGATTCCAAGGACAAACGGCAACCGCCGGAAACTCAATGCTAAAGACAGGGAACTGTGTGGTTGCCACCACACTGACTAGGCCCTGCTCATTGTGACGATGCTCCAATATTGAGTAAGTGATGAAGAAACCCAACGTAGCCAACAGCACAATGATGAGCCAAAAGTAACGCACCCAATGATGATGCTCCTCAACGGCATTCTGTAAGCCATGATACGTGGAATGTGCAAAGGATCTTCTCAACAATTTTCCATACTTCCTGCGCAATGGATGATGATCAAAGCGAAGTAATCCCGACCTGAACTTTGGCCGCGGAGCAACGAGTTCTTTGGGGTACAGCAACATGGCAAGTGAAGCACTCAAAATGTCTATTCTAGTAGAACTTATAGGCTGTGTTTAAGTGTGGAAAACTATTGATTGTTTTATTAATGCTTTCGAGGCACAATTGATGTATGTAATTGAGGGTTTTGATGAATGCTTAATTAACTTAGGTGTAACTTAGGCCTTGGGTGCCAGGCTCTGTTGAACCAATTGGAGATGGTTCTTGAGCAGGCAATTGGCACCACGCCAGGCCCATTCACAGGCATTCGAGCCCTGCTCATTCTTGTCCATGCAGGCCTCAATCTGGCCGTGCAACGCATCATCGTGGTCAGCAGCACCGCGCATCAGTTGAGTGTGAACATTCTCCACAACGAAACCGGTGTCGACATCGAACAGACCGAACTTGGTGAAGACACACTTCAGATAGCACTGAGTCTTGGGATCATTGGGATATTGCCATTTCTGATACTGCTCGACAAGATCGGCGGGGATACCCAGATCCTTGACACACTCCTCGCGGTAGCTCAGCATATTTTCCCTATTCTTGACCACATACTCGGCTGAGGCCTGTGAATAAACCACAAATATTATAGCAACTAAGGATCAGGAATAATGACAAGTGTGTACTTACCAAAGTGAAGAGCAGGCAGGCGGCTACGAAGAATTTCATCATGTTGATTGAACGATCAAACTGTGACTGTGACTCAAGACTGCTGCTCCAGCCAGTATTTATACTCGACCGAGGCCTCCGATTGTGGTATCTTCACAAGGGTTCTTTTACCTGCTCTCCCATGAAAAAAAACGCACGAAAAATCAAATATTCTAGCCGAAAAAAAAATTTACTCAGATTCGTTCTCTTTTGATTAAACACTTTGTTCACTCCCCAATTGTTGAGTCTTAAATGGATGCTTAAAAAGATAGTGTAGTTGGTTGTCATGTGACTCTCCGGAGAATCAAAATATACACGTAATAATTGGGTCGATTTTTTCTTTTCTAGAGTCTAAACATAAAGAGCTGTTTATTGAGCTGAGATTTAGTTAACTCGTGATCTTTAATTCGGTCTAAAGTCGAATATGCTACAAAAGAGATAGTAAGTACTATTTTAGTACTAGCAACTAAATTTCTTTTCAAATAATAAATAAATACGGTGATTACTCGATAAATGAAACTTTCTTAAATTATAGTTTTGAAGACACTTTTGGATTGTTGAATTTATAAAAATTTGTGCGGAAAATGGAACTTTTTAAGAGATTTTAAAGTTGTAGTATTGATTTATGCTGGAAATGAAACTTAAGGTTCAATTCTTATTTTCTTATAAATCATAATTATACTAGGCAAAATTTGTATAAAATAACACATCTAAAACTCATCTAGATTTCAGATAAATTTCACTAGAAATTCTGTCTTTAAAGGTTCTATAAATATTTTGAAATACTATAACTAGTTTTTCAAACCTATAACAACATTTCTGGAAAATTCTCTTTCATTGAGTTCTGTTTTTCGAGTGACTACTGTATGAACTTAAAGAAATACAAGACTCTCGGAGCAAAACAAAGTTCATCACATAGTCAATATGCCTTATACGAATTTTTATTTTTGTCTGGTTGTTGTGTCTGTTGAACAAGTGTTCTTCTGTGATTTGATTAAATGTGATTCAAAGCACTTTGGCTCGCTTGCTGATAGCCTGGAGATAAACCCAAAACATCTGCTTGATTAACATATGGGGTACATCCTCTCCCGAGACTTTGTTTGTACAATTGAGATCGGATCTTCGGGTCGAATCGGGGTTAAAATAAAGAAACAGGTTTCATTGAACTGCATCGCAATTGCAATCGGAATTGGAATTGAAATTGGAAGAGTGAGGATTGTCAATGCTCGACAACACTTGGAAATTTTCCACTGTGCTAGCAGGTAGCTGAACTCTGAAATCTAAAGATTACCTAAATAAAATGTTTTTTTGTTCTTTCGATTTATTTATGGCTGCTTTTTCCCATCTCAGAAGTAATTACGTGTGTGCTATGGTTGCAGGTAAATTAAAAGGAACGTGAGATCACAGCCGTGGGATCAAATTAAGAGGGTCGAGGCGAGGGTTGGGCACAACAGCTGATGCGATCCATGATGGCATTAATACCTCCGACCACAGATATTCCAAGGATCAAGCCAGCAATGCCGCCATAAGAAACTGTGACACCAAAGGGGAAAAACAGAAATCAAAAAGTAATTGTAGGTGAATTTATTTAGAACCTACCTATTAAATCGAGAAAGGTTATGTGCAGGGTAGAACGATAGGAGAATAGAGTCTCTTCCTGAAAGTAGACATCAACCTCCATGAAGCTAATACCGTCATGCTTCCCATACAAACGATCCGTATATATCGAGGCATGATATTGTATATGATTGCAGTTCGGATAACACTTGCAGTCGGTTGTATTGAAAACATTGTCCGACGACTCCTCGATAATGTTGCTCATGGAAAACAAAGAAACTATCGAAGGAGTCAAGTTGAGGATTTTCGAATTTCCAGATGAAACTATAGTTACCTTTACCTTTGTGTTTTAGAAAACACATTAAGTCCTGAACGGAGCATGGACGTTGCGGGGTTTCCGTCTCTAAATCCTTTTGTATTGGCATGGGAAGTGCGTAGGTGCAATTGCACATCTTGGACATGTAGTTAACGTGGCAAGCGTGTATGCATTCCGATCTTGAGTGACCATTTAGCTTCAGTTCATCCGAAAAATAGCAATAACGCTTCTCCACCGGACGAGCCTTGACTCCAGCCTCGGCTGTGAATCGGATGGGTTGCAGGGGAACTACAATGCGATCATCCGACGAATAGGTGACACTAGTGCCCAGGTATTGATTAGGCTCTTGAACAACGACCTGCGTGGGATGCAACTCTATATAAAACAGATCTTCTAGAGTGTCAATCGAAAACTTACTCCAATACTCTCGAATCGAACATCGCCCACATAACGATTAAGTTTCACATTCAGGCCACTATTGAAACCAGAACCAGCCACAGACCAAGGCCAAGTAGGATCAGCATTTATGGCATACAACGAGTTGAATGTATAACAGGAAATTCCAAAATCGAAGCGTCGAAAAAAGCTGCAACAATCAACTTCGCGTCGTCTCCACATACATTGCATAAACAACTCCTCGCACTTGTAGTTGTGGTCCAGGATATCACCAATATCAGCCAGCGATTGATTGTAATAATCCTTAAATTCCAAGAAATCCTCTTCTGTGATCTGATCTCCAACTCGAGGATTCCATTGAATAGCATGTACCAGGTTATAAAGTCTATTCAGGCGATTCAATTCAACGTGCTTCTTGTTTGTCCCATTAAAGTTTTCCCATTTTAAGTGAGTGGGACAAATGGTGATGGCTGGAAAGGCAATCTCTGAGATGTGGACATCCGTTCGTTCGATTGTGGTCTGAACCCAGTACATAAAGTATCTCTCCGAGGATAATATACACACATAGATGGTTAACACTGCGGCCAACAGTTTCAGAAATATGCGGCTGAAACTGTTTTCAAGAATTCCAGTAGAGATTGATTTATAATTGGGTCTTACTTACCGCCTGAGGCAGTTGCATGAACGCCTCTTTGGCTTGCCATCATCATTATCGGGCAACTTAATCACGCCACTCATTGTGGTAAACTGATTAGGGGGCGCGACTGTTAATGAATGGATAGGAAAAGTTACGAGTCTGATATCAATTTCCATATTCATATTCATATCCATATCCGGATGGGCTTATCAAGCACAGAAACATAACAACTCAATTACAAGAGTTGTTAGCAATAATGGATTTTTAGCTTCAATTACTACAATTACAAGTTCACTTCAATCGTATAAAACGAACTTTCTCTTTTTGAAACCAATTCAGTCACAAAATGGCCAAGGATAAGAATGGATATAGCATTGGGAAAAAGTCATTCAAGGAGCTGGTACAGAACTACTTTCGATATTACTGCGAGAGATCCACGATACACTGTGTGCGATATCTCTACGATCCCAGGCTGCATAACGTTGAGAGGTTAATCCTAAGAGGTTATCAGGCAATGAGTCCTCCTGAACAGCTTCCTTTCGCTCCTTTCCAGGCTCATCTGGAGTATTTTGCTTGTCATCAGCATCACACTTTGCTGCTCCTTCTATTTGCTACTCTCGGAGCGTTATGGAGCTCAGAAACTACAAACCGTTATTGATGATCCGCAGTATCCGGTTTTCTTTGTGCAGTTTCCGGCTGTGGCTGTTTGTACGGATAATCGCATCAATTGGAGCAAATTGGACGAGGCTAAGGATCAATTTCTGCCCGCCAATTCAAGTGAAGAACTTATCGAAGGATTCACCAAGCTAGTATCCTATATGGAGGCTCTGCGCTTTGATAACTTCAAGTATGACAATTCCGAAATGGAAGATCAGAACTTTGAGGCCTTGGAATTTGTCAACATCAGCTCATTGGCAACCTTTCTGGCTCTGCGTTGTGAGGATATTGTTGTGTCCACTTCCTGCACGTGGCGTCAGTCCAACTTCAATTGCTGTGAATACTTTGTGCTGGAGAAAACGGAATATGGTTTATGTTTGGTCTTCAATTCGGTGCTGTCTCCACAATCAATTCAACTCAAGACAAATGCTGGCAAAGAGTTTTATCCGAAACATAATGCCAAGGCAGGACAAAGTTCGGGTCTCAACTTTAATTTGATGTTACATGATCGTTTCAAGCGACCCGATTCAAAAGTCACGGATAATGTCTATGTAGCTTTCTATACGTAAATTTGTTGGGAAGAGTTTTGATTTATTACTTTTCAGATTATGATTAAGAAGCCAGACCAATTGACGAATGTGGTTTACTCTATAACTCCTAATACTGAAACTTATGTGACCATTCGACCCCAAATGACACGCACCGATGAATCGACCAGGAACGTGCCTCCCGAGCATCGGAATTGTCACTTTACCGACGAGCACAAGGACTTTGGCACCAGCGATGCTCCGAAAAGATTTAGCAAAAGTTTTTTGCTTTCCAACTGCCTCAATAACTGCCATGAATCGTATTTGGTCCAATTGTGCAACTGCACACTTCCCATTTTCTTTCTCATCAACCAAAAAGGTAAACATACTCTCTCTTTCTCTCTCTATCTCAAATTTAATCCTGTTTTTTTGTGCTTGAAGTCAAGGGCTGCACTGCGGTCAGTTTGCGTTGTATTTCTCGTCACAATGGCAAGTTTCACAATCAGAGTTGGAATTTATATACTTACTGAACGAACGAACAGCATCAATTAAAGTGAAGTTGAATTTTATAGACATTTTCAGTTACGACAAACACTTGAAGGAGGACGACTTCTTTAGTGCCAGCAAACCAGGCATGACTTGTCCCTGTCTGGTCAACTGTAATGCCTTGGAATACTATACGTCCACGACAACACTGCCATTGTCTGGCTGGGATATGTACGTTTGTGGCCAACTGTCTGTCGAACTCAAACTTAAACTCATCTTTGAAATATTTTCTAGGTCAGCAAGTCAAAAGTTCTTCAAAGTAGACGTGCATTATCAGGTGGAGAATATGATAACCTATCGTACGAGTTTGGAGTTTAGCAGCATTGACTTAATAGGTATTATCTTTAGATTTTATTTATATATATATTTTAATCTATATGCATTTCATTAGCTAATCTGGGTGGCATCTTTGGCCTTTGCTTGGGCGCTTCGATGGTCAGTGGCGTTGAGTTGGTATATTATCTAACTGTGGGATTTGCATTGCATCTTTATGATAACTCTTACTACGGATTGCTGCGCGATAATCTTAAACAGAAGTGGACCAAGTTTCTGTGTTATTTACGCAACGGAATGAACCACGCCCACCCGGAAGTGATGGGAGCGGAAGTAGTGGCTAAAAGCAAACTGCGACATCCGTTTAATAACAGAATCAATGCCTGGTAAGAATTTGGTTGACTTTAAGGACAATATCATAAATAAATATTAAATATTATTGTGAAACGTTGAATATATTAAAAAAAGTGTTTTTCGTTTAATAAAACATTTTCTTTGGTGTTATCTTGCGACGGAAATGAACTGTAATAGGTGGTGCTAGGACTTCCGGTTGCTCGGTCTTCCTGTTGCCATTAAATAAATACAAATACAAGCCTATGGTAAAATAGTAGACCAACTCAATGGCGCTTAGAATTGAGGCACCCAGAAAGAGTCCAATAATTCCTCCAAAGTTGGCTGTAAAGCAAGAAGATTAATTTGGATTAAAGAAATGATTAAAGTCCTTGATTGAACATACCCAGCAATTCAACAAAAGTAAAACGCATATGGGATTGATATTTGATGAACCAGGGAGACTGAAAGAAGATGTCAATGTGAACTCTATCTGCCTCCAATTCGATGTCGTTGTTGCTGAAAGATACGAATACTTTATCTGAATCAGGAGACATTTATAGTTACTTACTCCATGGAATTGCTACTGTGAATGGTGTCGTAAATAAGCTGATTGCAACTGTTGAGACAGTCACAGGTCATGGTGTCCGTGTAGACATCGTCCACATATTGCGCCTCCAGAGGAAGTCGCTCCACACTGAATGTCACTTTGAATTATGATAATAATGAGAGTATGAAATATGCTCGTAATGAAGCTAAGATATGACTTACTTCTGTGGTCGTAGAGGCATTTAAACTCCGATGGCTTGCAGTCCGTAAAGTTATCTATAACCAATTTTAGATTAGAAATCATTCAATGTAGTTGCTCTATACTCACCCTCATTGTGAACGGGAAAGAGTGTGGAAGGTGAGCAATTGCATAGCTTGACCACATACTCCTGGTGACAACGGGTACGACAGTTGCCTCGCCAATAGACAAAGCCCGGCAAATTCTTGTAGAGTGGATCGTTTATCTCATCGGGGAATATGCAACGTCTGTCCCTTGGCGGCAGATTCCGAGTCCTGACATCGGAGCCAGTAAAACGAGGCATTACACTGATTCTATTGTTGGTGTCAGCTGGAAGCAATCTGGCTGAATCGCTCCATTGTTGGGGCTGTTTAACCATTACGTATACGCCCCGCACATTGCTTCTGACAACGGATTTGTTACGCCGTAAAAAGACTTCCAGCCCGGTTCCAGGTCCATTTTGGGCGGTGCGATGCGGATAGTACTTGTCTTCCATCTGTGGAATGGGAAAATATATAGTTACTGGTCACTGAAACTGACTGTGAATCAATTTATAAATAAGCCCTTAATACGTATATTATAGTTTTTAATCAGTCGATCAACTCACCCCTCGTTGTCTCGATTTCACGCTAACTTCCGAATTAAAGACCCAACAAAATCCCAGCTCAGTGCGTTGTGTTTCGAAAAGATCACAACAATTGTATGGTTTATTCCTCCAGGTGCATTCCGTAAAAATATCGCTGCACTTCACATTTATATATCTCAACACATTCGTCACATTCAGACCATCCAGTTGATGTATCCCTGCTGCAAGAGTTTCATTTCTGAAGAACTTTGACAGACTCCGCATATCATTAAAATGTGCATCAGAGACGGCAGTAATGAATTGCTTAAAGACCTCCCTCTTCTCCTCACTCGCATTGACACCCAGAAAGTGATTCGTAGCATCATTTTCCAATCTAAACCAACTGATTCGACTACGCAGACAAAGTCCCACCGATGGGAAGGGCACAAAGAATATGGGAGTCATTGTGTTCTCAATGGTTGTATGAGTGCGAGCCGAGTTATATAATTCCGCCAGATCAACATAGACAATGGTGGCGCAAATAAAGGTGCCCACCATTATCAGAAACCAAAGGAATCTAAAATATTTTAATGAAGTCACATTAATTTCAAATTTCTAAACAATCTCAAGTTAACTTCTACTTTAGAGGAATTCAAATTGATATTTTAAGGGCCGTTTTCTAATCTTGTCGCTAACCTTAAAGGAAAGATAGATTTAAAACTTTGTTCTCTTATCGGCAGGTTTATCTTACCTTTAAGGTTTACGGCAAAATAAGAAAGGTCCCTAATTTTGTTTAATGGAAGTCATGTCTGACTTACCTTTCGAATACTCTCAGCTTTGGATCCGTCAAATAGCGAAAGCCGTGCACTGACGACAATGTACAGTACTCCTTGAGGTAGGGTATCATCAGACGTATAAATTTACCCCGCCTGTAGCTGCCATGGAACTTGGAATGGCTTTGGTCCTTTGGCTGCAGCAGGCCAGTTGTTTGCTTGTAACTCCCATTAAGCGGAGGACGTGCTCTGGGCCGTGGGAACAGTTCCTGTGGATAGAACATTTCATGCGACAGATGCGTCACTGCCAAGGATTGAAGTGCTTTTGAACATTCAAATTCAGATTCAAATTTAAATGGCCAGCCAGACAGAAAGCCCCATGTACATTGAACTCAATCAAAAAGCAATTATTCTTGGCGGACAGTGTAGGCTCGGTGCACGCTCTCAGTAAAGCTTAAATCACGCACACAATTAACACTTGAATGCTCTGCAGGGTGGAGGGTATACCAAGGACTTGCAAGTTGTTTACCCAACAATTCTAGCAGAGATGGGCTCTGTTCAGTGGCAGCATAATCTCCTGTTTGCTCGTTCATTAAGCGACTGTCTCCACAGAGAGCCAGCCAAGTGGTTGGAGAGGTTCGTGTTGCTTTTTATTGAGTGTCGGACAGTCAGACGGCCAAACAAGTTGGATAGAAAGAGCTGAAGGACAATTTTTTTTTCGCTTTCCGTTGCTTTCATTGATGGTTTGCCATCCGTCCGGCCGCTTCATTGGACTTTGTGTAAACAACTAAGAATATTTTCGATTTATCATTGCGCGTTTCCCCATCAACTTCGATGTCTTCGATGGCTTCGATTGAGTTGTTGTTTAGTTGCCTTTCGGCATTGTGATTTATTTGCTCTTCTCACTTCCCCTCAAAAACTTTCAACTCTGAGCCAAAAGAATGCTACGCATTTTGTCGGTCGTCTGCTAAGATTTTTGCTGTGATTCCACAGAATTAAAGTCAATGGCAGATCAATAACACAGACACAGAGACACAGAGATAGAGACCTCAATGGTAAACACAAAAACAATAAGCGATGAGTATGTGTGAGTATGACTGGTAAACCTACTAAGCTCTAGCTAATCCGAGTCTAATGAACGACCATGGACCAACTGACAGTTGCTCCAAAAAACAAACACATACACACACACATGTCAATCACAATTCATGGCCAGAAACAAGAATCATTTGTGCATTTTGGACTTTGGAATGTGAGTTTAGTTTGAATTGATTTAACATACATTTCAGTACGTAGCGTATACGCAATGTTAAAGAAAGTATGCACTAAAAATGCGTATACGCAATGTGGAAGAAAAAATGCACTAAAAATGAATATTGAATGTCATAAAAGTTATAAAAATTCGAAATAATTTATGATAAGATAAGCATAAATTTAATTTCCTGCTCAATGAAGTGACACTCAAGTGACACACATGCAAACAGAAAGAGAGAGAGAGAGGGAGAAAGAGAGAGAGGGGCAGAGCGCACGTTACCACGTGCGATAATAACTTCCGGTTTCTGTGTGGCAGGATCAAAAACTTTCACTTTCACTTTCAGCACACGCGTGTGCAACAATTTTCGCTTCAACTGAAGGCAACTGAAGGCTTGTCGTCCAACGGGGTTCAAGTTCATTTGGCCTATTAAGCGCAGACAGCGCCACAGTCATGTAAACTTTCTGGTTAGACATGCAAAGCCATATCCAAAGCCCCATCCCCCTCTCTCCACACTTCCCTACACTTACCCGTTTGTCGCTCGTCCGCTCAAAATTCAATCTTACTTTTATGAGGCAACAGAAACGTGACAACAAGGCGCTGACAGGGCACAAGACGAGCTGCTCCAATGTTACCAACGAACGAGCGATGATACAACAGAGTGCCAGAGTGTCAGAGTGCCAGACAGTCAGATTGCTAGAATGCCAGAGTGGCAAGTGGCAAGTGGCGAGTGGCAAGTGGAAAGTGGCGCATTTGAGCCATTTAAATATGCAAATTTTGGCTTAAAACGGAACTTTAACTCCTTCGTTGTGCTTGTCAGTGTCAAACTTTTGCTCACTAATTTGCATGTTTAGCACCGCGGCATTGTCTTCATTTAGATCCTGACACGCTGGCATGGGGATTCACATTGGCACCTAACTGGGCTATAATTGCGTTTATCTTTTGATGACTGAATCCCTGGGGAGTCGGGCATAAATCGTCGTGCTGTTGCCAACATCATAAACATGCCACGTAATGCGTGTTAATTATTTAATAATATTAAAGGATTACCACTCTGAATGAAGCCAACAACTTAACTTGAATGATGAGGACCGTCACATTCCGCAAAATGGTGCCAAGCAAAGATTTGCCAATTTACGGATGAGTTTACGGATGGATGCTGCGGATAAAGAGGCCAAGGTTGCTGTTGGAGAATAGAATAGGTATACAACTTTGATACTCTTTTGACTTTTCCCCCCGAGTGCATTGATTTTAGTTCTGAGCTCTGTCTCCTCTCGTTTGTGTATCCTGCGAGTAATTTGAATAATTCTCTGAAGAAGTGCACAATTTACATATGAAATCTGCAATTTTGCATGGGATTGAGATGCAGTTGCCGTTGATTCCATTGCTGTCACTTTTGTAGTTGCAGCTGCCACCATTTTTACACATACACAGAGATAGTTGCAATGTCTGAGGAGACAGACATGTCCTGGGTGCAGGAGATGCTTTTAGTTTGTCTTTGTAAATGTAAATGTTTTTACGCATTCGAGGAATAAACAAATGTACACCAAGCATGTGCGTGTGTGTATGTGTGTGTGTGAGTAGGAACTTTTCGCCTTTTGTCCTTGCTGTGTGTGTGCGCTCTTGAAAGCGCTTGCATGCGTGTGAACCTCAATTTGAATTATGAACTTGGGGAAAATTAAGAAACTTTTTATAATTGATGTCATGCATTTTAAATCCATTTCATTTATGTCCTTATGACTTTTCTCTCCTTTTGCTCTGCCTTCTTCCTGTCTCTGTTCTCTGTCTCTTATTCAATTGAATCAGTTTCATTGATTGCTTTGCGCTTGAGAATTTGATTCAGGAATAACACTTGCATTGAGTTTGTTTCTCATCACTTTTAAAGGGCAT
Source organism: Drosophila putrida (assembly GCA_037043535.1). NCBI lineage: Eukaryota > Metazoa > Arthropoda > Insecta > Diptera > Drosophilidae > Drosophila > Drosophila putrida. The sequence continues at coordinate 43,309 of JBAMBI010000083.1, read as the reverse complement.
TCAAGTGACAGAAGCTTTCCGCTTGTTTAATTACTCAAACAGCTTTTCGTAGAATATTAATTTGTTGCTTTGCACATTTCCAGCGTGTGTCTGAATCATAATAATAATAATAATAATGTCAAAAATAAGGTGGCAAAATGCAATAAACACGGAAGGAGAAGCCAAGAGTCAAGTCAAGTTCTAAGCCCCACACATCAACATTCTGCAAGATCTTAAGTATGCCAGTGTGTGTGGGTGTGTGTGAAAGGCATTTGCACAATTTAAGCACCTGAGTATTTCATTTGAAAGTTTGTTCAACAACTTTTTAAATACCGTTTTGTTAACTTGTTCATAAACGTCGGCACTTTACGTACATTTTTGACACTGAATTTGTGTGTGAATGACAGGTCTTTAATTTAAGGATAACAATGAAAGTCCTCTTGTCTTGTCTAAGCTTTGAAACAATTTAACTACTAGGAGTAGTTAAACTATCTCATTTAGTTGATATTTTATTCTCTGTTCTTTCTACCTGCTACCTGTTTGATTAACTGGAAGCTGTGTGGCTTTTTGGCCTTGATTTGAAACAGCACGAACTATCAACATGCGATGGCAAGGCATCAGTTCGGGTTCAGTTTGAGTCCAGGCATTCAATTTTGATTGGTTCCTGGCTCTCACAATGAATGGGCAGTGGCAGCGATGGGCCCCGGCCAATGCATAAATCCACTTTCCACTTTCGTACAGTTTCGTTTAGCCTATCGACGTGTGCAGTTCAGCAGCATTTGTCATCATGAAATATTCGCAATATTTGATATTCATGCTGACCATTGCTGTCCGCCTGGCCATCGCGACTCCCTCATCTGGGGATGGAAAGCAACAGCAACAGTTGTGGCTGGAACCCTCGATTACCATGGCAACGTCCAATGAAGAAGTGCTGCCTCCTGCAGATGCAGATGCAGACAAACCTGTTGCCCATGTTCCTCATCAGCTGCAGGACGAGGAGGATGACGTCAGCAACGAGACATCACAAGATTCATCCACCCTGTGCTCATTTCATGCATTCTTCAAATTTGTTATAATTTATGTCTGAAAATGTCTCAAAGATTGCTGAAATTGCTAAACTGCTGAGAACTGTCTGTAAGCTTTAATTTTTTATCAAGTATACGAATCTATTTCAATGTAAACAATTATAAAGCGTCCTTTGACGATACTTCAATAAAGGCAAAGTTACTCAATTGTTGATTTTGTTGTTCTCAAAAAGGGTTGGTGGAAATAATATAAATATTTATAATGTTTATATAATGAAATATTACATTCTGCACCAAAGTGATTCATATTTATACAACTAGTTCATTACAAATGAGATTGTTTTAGTTTTTGTGTAAAGAAAGAATGGAAATTTAAGTGTCTTTCAACGACCAGAGCTTCAGATTCCAAATATTGGGCGCACTTTCCTAGCTGAAACGGCCCTGTATTTAACTGTTCTACGCACTAGCTGCAACACACGTATAACAGTTTAACGCGTGCGCATTTGCGAGCAGAATTTTGGCGCCAATTCGTCAGCTGTGTGTATTTTGCCGGAGCGCGGGTTGAAAATTGCCGAGCGCAGCGCACGGAAGTATGCCATTAAAAGCGAACACAGGACTGCTGCATCAATAGGTATCTGTGTGTGTGTGTGCGTGTGTGTGTGTGTGTTTGTGGCGATGGTAGCTTCTTGCAGGCTGAGCTGCCATCATCGTCCTCGTGTTTGGTGGGCGCCTCAATTTGAGGTTCTTTAATGCCATCGAATGTTTGAGCTCGTCATTCAGTGCCAAGCACGAAGCCGAACACCGTCGCTGTTGTCGTTGCCGTTGTCGTTGTCGTTATCCTCACTGCTGTCGGCACCGTCAGTCGTCGTGGTTGTCGTAGCAGGTCCTTTTGCCGCCGCTGCCGTCAAGTTTTGTGTTATTTTTTGAACGCTATTCGCGTTAGTTACATCCATCAGTGACGTTCACAACGCGTAGGTCCTTAGATCGCGGTTGCCAAAAATTTGTGAATGGATTCGCATCGAAAACGCATTAATGAGTAATCGAAACTAAAGCAGTAAATTAATTTAAAATAATATTTAAATATTAAATCAAGTGAAAAGTGTCAAATAAAATAAAACTTGGAATATACTATTTGCTAAAAAAAATGTGAAATATTTTGAAGCAATTTCTAGTTAATTAAAAATAGTTTTTCAAATTTAAATTCCTTATTAGATATGTAAAGTTTATAACCAAAATATTTGGTTTCAGAAGAGTTGCTTCGACATACGATTCTTAAAATGAAAATAAATTTATTAAAAGATTATCATTTGATGTAAATTAATTTTTTAAAAATATAATTGAATATAAAAAAAATGATATTATTTTGCCCATGAAATGTGTTGTATCTTTGCAAATAAAATGCCATAATTTTCAATCAACATTCCCATAGATTATCGTACAATAAAAACTGTTTAAGGGTGTAAATAAAATCGGCAATTAACGGATTATTCAAGAGCTCAGGCAAAGGATACATCACTTGATATTCGCTCAGTGTGTGTTGTGTTGTGTGTGAACATACTCCGGTTGCTTCTTTGCAAAAGGGGTTGCTCCGTTAAGTGATTAATCATGCTCATATATTTTCCAAGTGAAATTCAATTTCGACCACAACAGGAGTAGCAACTGGCACCACACAGCACACGGCTGAAACGACAGGATACCAGGCAATATATATGAAAAATTACCAAAAATACCGACGTACAGCAACACTGAAAACAAGTGCAACAAAAACAACAACAATAACAACAACAATAACAAGAATAGCAGCAGGCAGTCAAACGAGAAATTGCATTCGACAGGAAGAGAACAGGAGCCACAGTTGCTTCATGCACACAGGACCCCAGGGAGCAGGACTTGCGGTGGCTATCAGCAAACGGTGAGTCTTAATTGTAAGAAAACGCATATAGGCTTAATATGGGAATGATAATTAAATATATATGTACGATTAAGTACTAATGTACTTTAAAGGAAACTGATTTTTAAAGTATGTAAAACAAGATTTAATTGTTGACCAAGGAACGTTGTAAAAAGGTAAAAAATGTATATAGGCCTAATAAAGTAGAGAAGTTTACATATTTTACAATTCTTACTTATTTGCAAGAAAACTGATTTGGCAAAAGTATAAATATAAAAGTTTTGTTCCTGTTTTACTAAACAAATTAAGAAATGTTAGATATATATATAACAATAATAAAGTAGAAGTAATTTCATACTTTATATGCAACAATTATGAACGATCTCTGATGCATCCTTATTTTCAAGGAAATTTATTTGAAAAATATGCAAAAATAACAAATTTGTTGATCAATGGACGTAGTTGAACCATTTTGTCCTGCAATTTGTGTTAGTTGTATTGCTAAACAAATTAGTTGACCTTTTCGATGGTCTAAATAAACAAACAGACAAGGACGCACAACGTTGGCCGCATTGGGACCGAGAACCTTTTTTTTCCCCGGCTGCGTAGCAAAGAATTTACTAAGCCCTGAGCCATTTTTTTCTTTAGTTTGCCAATTTATTGTAAAACGCCATTGCAAAATGGGACTGACGACAACTTGACTGCGACGACGAAGAACAAGAAGAACATTTAGGTTAATCATACGCCGTGTTGTACGTATAGAGCGACAACGTTGTTGACTATTTAGCATAAATTAGTAAGTTTTCACCCTTGATGTTGGATTGGGCGATGCGATGTCTTGGCAAATTGTATGGCCCTCGGTCAACTTAGCATTTGGCATTGACAGAAATAAACTTTCATGGAAAACTAAGACTAATCAAGGTGTCATAAAACAAACAAACAAACAAACATCAAGTGGAAGGGAGTGTTTCTATTGAAGTGAATCTTCAACAGCATCTACCTGCTGCCTTATTTCCTTATTATTTAAATCAATTTTAATTTAATCATTTTATCGTTCTAATAAATCATGCGCCATATACCAAGGCGCCAGTTGCCCAGTCGTTGCCAGTCGCCAGGCATCGTGAGAGCTGCCTTGGCTTGGATTTTGTTGGCTGGCTGGCTGGCTTGATTGTTAATAACAATATGCGAGCATGTAGCCAAGAAGAACTGCAGACAAAACAAAATTTAAATAGAAAATTAAAGCGGCGACGACAATGACAACAACGTTCAAGATGACGATGACGATGACGACGGCAATGTCGACGGCAATGGCGATGCGAATGACGATGACGATGCCGGAAACAAAAGAAAAAAACTTTCTTCATTAAAATTTTTAATGACTTTCTCTCTATTTGCGCAAGGTAATGAAAGTCAAAAGCGTAACTATGTTTGCCCACTTTCTAAATACCTACTCCATATTTTTATTTTCTATTCTTTTCCATTTTTTTCTTTCAAATCTAAATGCATAATTTTTACGAGTTTTTTTTTAGTTCCCAAATTCTGTTTATGCGAGCCGCGTATTTGCACAATTTCATGTTCACAATGCTGACTTCTGCATTTCCGGGGAATGCGAATTTGAGTACGTCGCTTTTAAAGATTTTAATATCCTTGCATTAAATGAATACTCGGCATACTCATTTTAATGGTGAACTTCAAATTGCATTTAAAACAGATTGCTCAGAGTAGTGCTGCAGAATATCTCTAAAGAATTTTATTTTATTACCTAAAAGCAATTTTAGCTGTACTTGATCTTTTCAAAGTGAGTGAAATATTTTTAAGCAATTGAAGATGACTTGAAGTGTACTTTAATCTAGAAAAGAACTTTAAAGAAGTCGAGCTAACTTTAGGTAGCTCTTCTGAGGATTGTCGAGTTACATTTCAATTTCAAATTACATTTTCAGATATAAACTTTAACATTTTTAATCATTAATAAAAAATAACAAACAATATGTTATGTTTGTAACTGTTTTACATTTACATTTACCTGATGTGTGTTTTTAATATGATAATTGGTAATATTTGTGTTTTTATTTGTTTGAATCGTTTTAATTGGCTTTTTGCCAATGAACTATTTAATTACAAATACTTTGGCATATGTGGAAACTAGTTCGCAATGTTTGAATATGTCTGTAATTAGTTGGACTTTCAATTAAGGACTGTTAATTAAGGTAAGGTCTAATTAATTAGGAAACTTTAAACCTGGTCAATTAAGCTTACAAACTCTAAGTAGATTTAGTAAGAGTGTGTGTGTGTTTGCTGAGTCATAGTTATCTTGTGGTTATTATTGATTAGCGAAAGCAAAGAAAAAGGTAAAATTAGTTGAAATACCAACACATTAAATCCAATTACCAAGCAATATTTTCTCACGCCACATAACCTAACGCAATATATAATTTCTTATCTTATGCTGCCATTAAATAGTAGCTAACATACATACAACAACAACAACAACAACAACCTGATGCCCCAAACTATTGCGATAGATTAACAATTAAATGCCACGCACAATTAACGGGTAATAATACAACAGACTGTGGCTTTCGATTACATGTGTGTGTTTCTGTGTGTTGTGTGTGTGTTTGGCAGTGTGTAGGCGTGTGTTTTACGACTTGGCTTATGACACGCCCACCTCCTGTCCACCTCCCTCTACAACTGTATGTGTGTGTGTTTGTATCTGTGAATGTGCGTATTACGTCCAATGACAACACAAGCAAAGCTGAAAGCTCGGTAAACTATTTATTTGCATATAAATATTTCAATGTCTGGCAAAGGCAGAAGCCTCACACACAAACACACTCACACTCACACTCTCACACACAGCCACTTGGTATTGGAATAAGTTGTGGATTCTGCAGAGAATGAGGAAAAGCGGCATAAATGGGGAAAATGTGCCTTTGGTCGACTGCCTGGCCACGGGGATGGATGCAGTGTCAAGGGGCGCCTCATAGGTGAACGGAAAACTGCTGCACGCTTGTAATTGAAATAGTTTTCCAACCACACATGCGGTGTATGCATGTGTGTGTGTGTGTGTGCTTTCTCTGTGTGTGTGCTCAGCATGTTTTCAATAAAACAAAAGGATATCCATTTGTCACAGAAGAAATTGTTTATGCACAGGCCTGCCGACCTCAATGCCCAAATACTTATAATGAGAGTCGTTTACACACACACACACTCATTTTTTATTCACCTATTTGGGAAACCATCAGAAAATTTATTTTGCTGCAATTTCTTTATTGTTTCAAGTGTCAAATGCGATTTTAGTTGACATTTTTAGCAGTAGGCGCTGCTTAAAAGCAATAAAAGCCCAACGCACTATAAATATGCATTTGTATTTCCGCTTACAATGCAAATACATGCATACATACATACACATATACATTTGTGTGTGAGTTTGTTAGGGTTGTTTGTGTATGGGTTGGCACATGTGGCCTTTGTTTTTCCCTTAAAGCTCGACTAACAAGCAATGCAATTCAAAACATTTACAAATTTTGTGAAGCACTGGGATAAAGGTAGAAGTCAAGTGATCGACTAATAGATATCCTGCATCATTGTTGGAAGTGCTTCTAGGTACAAATAACAGTCAATGCAGAAGGGTTGACTGATAAGTAACTGGGCAACTTTTGGGAAGTCAGGTGTTATGAATCGAAAGACATTTAGATTTTTGAGAGGGTCAAACTTCTTAATGTTAATCAAATAATTCGGTTATTCAACACTCTAGAAATACTTAGGCATTCTTTTACAGATTTTCACTGATTAAGAAAAACTTCTCTACGCCAAACTATTTTTATTATTAGCGAATAGATATTAGTCTGAATAAAGAGTGTGTAGGAAGCGTAACCAATTCGTAGGTTTTGCAATAACTACTCTGTTGTTTCGGCTTTCTTTTTATTAAAAAGTATTTGTTGTCAAAGTGGCTTACCACAAAATGTTGTTCAAATTTATAATGTGAATGCACTTCATTGAACCTAAATAACCACCCTTTAATGGAGTAAACTATCAAACAAAATTATACTTTTATGAAAGAAGTGTAGTTTTCATCTTTATCACTACACTCTCGCATTTAAACAAAAAATAAATATCTGTCACTGCCGTTTCTTTTACATATATATTTGAAATTTAATATTATTTAGTTTTGCATGCCCCTTGATGCATTTAATGAGTTACAGGGTATGCAAATCGAGGCTGTATCAGAGAGCATGGCACAGTTAAGTACCAACATCATGTACATAATGTTTTACGACTGTATCGCTCATAAAGCAACGAAAGTGCAATTACCACAACAACAACAACAAAACCAAAAACGACAAACTGTACACTCATGTGCAACAATGTTAAACCTAATGTGTGTGTGTGTTTGTAAGTGAGGGTATATATATATATATTGGGCAGACACAAAATGTATTGCCCATAACTGCCACAAATGAGTTGATGAGCTTTGAAGTTAAGTTTTGCATAGTTTTTAACTTTCTGAAAATATAAAATATTTGAAATTTCTTTTTGAGTAATCTTTAGGTATGATTGGATTTAAGAATGAAGTTTTTTTTATGCCCCTTCAGAGGGTATTATAAATTTATGATGAAATGTGGAACGCCCATATAAAATATATATGTATGTATAATATATAATATATTTAATATATTTGTTCGACTGTCTGTTGATCTGCCTTTATGCAAACATAGCTCTAAGTTTTGTGGCTATCTTGATAGGATTTGCTTAAGTTTCGAATGTATTCTGCTATTCACGTAGCTGAAGTTATGTTTTAACATAAATTATTTAACTATAATATTTTTTGTTGAAACATACCATAATAAAAATGCAATACAAAAGATTTTTTATAATCATGATTGATAATTAAAATGAGTATGGGAAATTTACAGCGAAATGTTAAAGTAATATTTTTAAAATTCGATAAGAAAGGGAAAGGTAAAATCGTGATTTTTATGCCTCTTGTAAACTTTTCGCGTTTCCGGGCTTCTTGGTAAGCTCAACCCAACACAACCCAAAAAAAAGTTTCGCTTTTTAAACCCGAAGAGCGGAGACTTTCGAAAAAGGGACACGAAGCCTGTAAGGACCGCTGTATTTGGTTCATATAGTATTACTGTACCACATATTCGTTAGTGGAACTGAAGGCAGGTGTCTTTAAGATTATGGAATCTGTGCTCAGTAAAAAATAGTTTTTAGTATTTCTTTTTAAAGCCAATTGGAGCAATTTCGTTGCAAATTGAAAACCTTTTATACAATAGAAAAGCCAATACTTTTCATTAAACCACAAGCAAATTAATGTTCAAATTTTTAGACTTTTACTGTAGTTAAGAAAATGTAAAAATTATAAGTTATGCAGCTATTAACTCTAATGGACTATCTTCCTTTGACCATATTGAATTGTAGGCTAAAAATTTGCCATTGCGAGATACAAGCTGATTAAATTTTAAATTGTTTGCTATCAAATATTATTTCTTGAATTCATTGCAATGCATTATTAAGTGTTTTATAATCTTCTATGAACAACTTAATTTATTTGTGAGTAAATCTGGGAAAAGCAGACTTCAATTGTGTCTGAGTGAAATTGAGGCAGACAATTGGGCCTAGAACTTTGGGTCAAAAGGCGACTCTCAGAATCAGCCTTAAATGTATGCTATGTAGCCATTTAACATAAAATCTCGAACACGCAAACTGACATAATTTAGGAGGGGAGAGGAGAGGAAAGTAGAAGAGAACTCAATGTTAAATGCGTATGTCCATTAGGATTTGTAAAAGGTCACTGTCTACTGTGTCGCGACTGACGCGCCATTGCCGTCTCAATGGCGGCGGCGCACTTGTAACACTAATGAAAATTCCAATGAACTGGCAGCCACAGGGGCCACGTCAGTGTCCTTGGCACTCTGCCAGTAAATTGTGTCCGAGTGGTCATAATTTGGGATACGACATTCCGCCGGAGGAAGGAGGACGGAGGACGGAGGAACGGACGTCAAAAGCATGCTCAAAGCCAAAATGCATCCATCTCGAAAGTTGTCAAGAGAACTGCAAATACTCGAACTTATTACCGAATCGAACTCTTATTCCCATCCTCCCTTTCTCTCTCAATTTGTCTCTCTCTCTGTCTGCTTTGTTAAGAAATGTATGTCTTGCTGTTGGCCAAAATTATTGTGTTTGGCTACGACTCTGTTCGAAATGCCAAAGGGAGGTTTGAGGTAGCAATTTATGAATTGGGTGGCCCTACAAGTGTCCATATGTGGGCCAGGCTAAAGGCTCGTCTTGTTAATAACTTATGACAGGTTGCTAGGCAGGGACAAAACAACAGCAACAACAACAACAACAACAAGTTCCCTTGACACAGTCAGTTGCAGCTATTGTTGCTGTTGTGGTCGCTGCTGTCGGTTGGTAATGATTAATGTAACCATTTTTCTGGGCATTTGGCCAAAAAGGATTGAAGCCATAGAAATGTGAATCCGTTTGGCAAATTGATAACTACCATATAGTATATGAAATACAAAACAAGGCAAAAAGGTTCGATGAAATCAGCTTAATCATTCCCATACACATTCCCATACATACAAATATAAATAATCGCATTTTCATATTATAAATAAATAATAATAAAACTTCGTTAGCCAAAGTAGGCGACTCGCTTGTGAATTTCAACACTTAATCCCAACACGTGCCGTCACTTTACAATTTGGGCCCTGGGCTTATCCTGTCGCCTGCTTGGGGAGCCAATAAATAATTTTAAAACTTTCACACTTCCACGAAATTTTGCCGTCGCGTCTGTTCAATTGTGCTAATTGACTTTCTGTCGGCCGCCTGGCAGACAGACGTCCTCGCATCGCGGGAAAATGAAAAAAATTATAAATTCCCCACCACATCTACAACAAAGTTTCTGCTGTCGCCCACGACAACAACAACAACAATTTCGAGAGTTGACTACAACAAATTAACATGCAATAATCGAACTCAAGTCAATCGAAGTCCGCAGCAAAAAGAAAAAGTTTACAATTTGTACTCTTGAGCCACATCCTTCGAGGACATTCGGCTGAGGTGTGAGCAACGCAAAACGAATAATAATTTTAAATATTTATGGAAAATTGGCTTAGGCTAGGGACGCGCACAGTTCTCCTCAGTTACAGCGAAAAGTTTGTGAATTGAAAAATTGAAAATAATGAATGACACGCACACACACACGCACACACACACACACCTATTGCTGTTGAACGCAAATCGCTCAAAATTGCTGCGACAAATAAAATTTTGCTGTAAACTGCTTCGTCAGACCCTGCTCTAAATTGTAAAACGCCCACCCGCAAGTCAGTCGCTGCGGGCTAAACGACAGATTTCAATGACAATTCGCAAGGGGCACCCCACGCCAGCAGAGACGTCGACGTCGACGTCGACAGAGGCAGGATGAGAAAAAACAACTGAATAGCGGTGCTTACTTGTGGGTTACATTGCGTGCCTGCTGGTGCCGTGTTATAATGTTGCTGGTGTCTGTCTGTCTTCCTTGTCGGCTCGTCCGACATGCTCCCTTTGTATAGCTGTGTGTGTATGGGTGTGTGTGTGTTGGGTGTGTGGTGTGTGTGCTTGTGGCCATGTGGCTTACACATTCAGGTGCTGTCCGCAGCGGGAAGCCCGCAGTTGTGCGTCGTACAGGTATTTAAATTCATTTCATTCAACCAACAAGAATTTTCACATTTCACAATTCACATTTCGCTTTCGCATTCGCATTTCGCTGCCATTTGGCCGTGGCTCAGGGAAATTATGTTTTTAGTACGAATTAAAATCATATTTTCATGATCGCAAATGGGCTCAAGCAAGCGGTTTTTTCTTTACTTCACATTTTTTGTTGTTTGCTTGTTGTGTTTTTCTTATTTATGTTGGCCCAGCACTTTTCTAATTTTCACCTTTCCTTTTTTTTTGGTTTGGTTGAGGCCAACATTCATTTTTTTATAGTCTGCATTTGTTAGTGTACTAGGGGGGAGAGTTGTTTGTATACATTTCTTGAGTTTTTTTATTTTCACATTTTGACTTGCACACGCCGCAATAATTTCTGGCATTAATAAACCAACCGCCTGAGTTGGCCCAAAAGGAAAAAAAACAGAAAATACAGAGAAAAATCCACAAAAGTTGTGAAAATACTTTTGGTGTGTTTCATTCTGTGTAAATTTGTTAGTTCCCAAGTAATAGAAGCAGACGGTGGGCAATAAAAAGTAGTGCTAAAAATTATAGCCTACTTTTATGGGCGCTTCACTTCTAGGTGATTGACGTTCTATATATATGTGTGTGTTTGTGTGTGTGTGTGATTAAGGGTAAAAGAAAATTGACTTTAAGATCCGTGACAGCTAATCAGCCAGACTATCTGCGAGCTATGCGTGTTTTGTAATAACATAGCCTGCACTTTAGTTTGGAAAAATGTCAAAGTTGGTGGGTGTATTTTCATGCTCCGAATAGATTGCCTTTTAATGTTAATTTTGTGACTTAATTAGCCATAAAAATTATGCACTACAACAACAACAGCAACATTGGTTGTTGCAAGTGCAGCAAGTGCGATAAATGAAACTTTAATCAAGTGTCGGCAGTCAGGCCACGTTGCAAGTGAAGCATGGAAATTAGTTGCATGTTGACCCCATTTCAACATGCTAATATGCAGTTGATTAGAATGTCACTCGAGAGCGTTTCAAAACCCAAAAGACCAAAAACACACACACACACCTACAATACATTGCATTTTCTTGTAGGAGAGAAAGAAAACGGAAGGAAATAATGCCATAAATACTATAAACTCTGAACTCAAATGGTCGGAGACTCTGTGGAATGGCTTGCGTGCCGAGTTCCGAGTGAAATGATGAAACAAAGATTTCTAACCACAAGGCATACAATACACACACACTTATCAGACATGGCATACGGAGCGTATGCGCAATTTCCACAACAAATTATTGCTGAGAAAATTATTTTCGGCCCGGCAAGTAAATCAAAATAGATATGGCCGTATTACTAATAAAAATATATAAGTGGCCGTTATGCCGTATCATTAGAAGCAGTCAATAAGCGACACTGTAATCTTTCTCTTCAGATTCAGTTCCTCTCTCCTCTCCCTCCTTAATGTCGGCATCTTTTCTACCCAGCTTCGTATTCAGTATTCAGAGAAACATTAATGGCAACTCAGTGTCGCCTGGGGTTCGTTTTCTTGTGGTTTTCATCTCTTGTCCATTGTCTTTTGTCTCTTGTCTTTTGTATCTTGTCTTTTGTCTCTGGTTCTGTCTGGGACCTGTGTCAATATTGGTCCACTGATGAATTTGCCTTCTATTCCCAGCGACGTGACTTTGTCAGCTTGTCATTATATCAAAATAATTTTCGTTGCAAGTCGGATTGTTTGGCAATGGAGTTATTGCGTTCACACGTGCCACAATGGTAGAGGCGACTCGGGGAAGCGTAGTTTCCAATTCGTATTTTTCTCATGCTCTTATATGGCGCCTAGTTTTTATTTTTACTTTTCCATATAAATGATACCCTGTAAGCATAACTAGGAATGTCTAACTAACAGCAGAACAAGACTAAAGATTTAAAATCAGATAACAAAGCTTGCAAAGATTTTAGAATATAATATAAAGCTTTAACTTCTTTGGCCGAAAATTGAATTTTCTACAGCGTATTTGCAAGTTGAGCATTTAATATTAGTTTATGTCTCTCTTCTATTTAATTTATTATACAATAATATTATATGACTGACAGACATCGTTGAGCATGTGACTAGCATTTCTTTAACAAGGAGAAATTTTGATGAAAACTCAAAAAAATATGCTAGAAAATGACTTATGAAGGAGTTGGTAATCGGAGATGCTGACAGCAAGCAAATACTACGATTCACTTTAATTTATTGCCCGTTGACTTTTATTAATACTACTCAAACTTGGGCAAGTCATGAATTGGCCAAGAGCACAACTTTGAGCACGCTGCTAACTAATAAAACATATGCGAACTCATCAAAAACTAAACTTTAAATATGTCCCTCGGGCCTCGAATAAAATGCCTGCGTGCTAGCGTGCGTGCTTCAAATGAAAATGAAAATGAAAATAAGTCCAACGAATATATAGAAAGCGAATCAAGTTGACAGCAGTGCGTGATTCACTCAAGCAGAAAGGGTCTTGGAGACATACGAGTAGACTATGCGATAAAAACAACAACATTACTTTATTTTGTCACATCATGCATGAGTTTATAGATGAAACAACACGATGTTATCTATTTCTTCAACATTATCAGAATGTAGAACGTTCACAGATATATGATTATCCATAGGTATAATTAACTCCTATTTTCAATTGTGCAACTACACGTATGAGTAATCTAGCAGCTAAAGCGAATCAGAAAAAAAGTTTTGATATTAGAGATTATAACATTAATATAAATTATTCACTGAATGTTTTTCCAACTTTTGATTTCTACTCCAGCCGTATGGATGGTTTTTACAAAGCTGTTATAAAACTAAAGGCGTTTAATCAAATGCAAATATAGCGTCCAACTTTCATTCGGAATTCGAGCCGAAATTATAGGGCAGTAAGATCTCTTCTCAATTCGAAGAAATATGACTGCAGATTAAGTATACGTATATAGTATTACTATTAAGTATTAAAATCTATAATCGAATGTTCTTTTGAATAATTTTCCTTAAGTGCAAAGACTTGTGCTTTGACAGGCTAGCTGAATGAATCAACTATCATTTACATACAGTTTCAAGTAAATATATTAGATTATGCACTTGTCGTATTATAGTAAGAAAAATCGTTTATGTAGGCAGAGTCATCTTAGTTCACTTAAGAACTAAATGACAACGGATGGTATTCATTATAAATTCACCCTGAAAAAATTGTCAAAACGGATCTTTCTTTTGAGATACTCTCATGTCGGTATTTCGTGCAGTGTCAGTCGTCATTGTGTCTGTCAAGTAGCCAATCAGGATCTGGTCAGACAGCTTCACGCTTGATATTTGCGACAGAATTTAATTATTAAGTACGACATTCTCAGAAGGGAACGTGCAATGGGGACGTTTATCACTGTAAATGCGAATTTCTACGGGGGGGAGAACATGTCGTATGAGCAATATGCCAATTAACGTTCGCTCGATTGGCCCAGTGACAGGCGGCAGACGTTGATTGCGGCAGTTGGTTACTGCCTACTTCTCCTATCCGTTGTCGTTACTGTTGTTGTTGTTGTTGCTGTTGCTGTTGTTGTTTTTACTGTCCAATCATTATTCATTGCGTGACAAGAGCGCCAAATGTGTCCCCGTGTTTACTCGTCCATTCCCGTATTCCTGTGTTTGCCACACTGAGGTTGTCAATAACTTTGAGCGTGCCACAGGCATAACAGCAAATTTTGACACGCAAGCGAGAAAAAAAACAACAAAAAAGCTCAACAACGGACAATAGAAAAATTGCAAAAACAGACAAAATCACAATACATTATTAATATGCCAATATTTTAGATACCGTATACAAGCGAAAGAACTCAAAGTGAGTGGAACTTAATAAAACTTAAAGAGAAAATTGAAATAACACACAAAATATGAATGCATTATTAATAGGCCGAAGTTTGGAATATCTCGTAAAGTGAGTGAAACTTAACAAAAGTTAGATAAACTTTGCCCTACCCTATCTGCTCATTTTGTGTAGGGTATTTTCACTGCAAGGGACCGGACAAATCGCATCAACTGTAAATGTTTGTCTCTGCGTCTGTTTTATTGCATAAGGCCAAAATTAATGCCCATCATTATCACGAAATCCACTTTCGACTTTCGTGGTTGTCGTCCTTATTCGTCCTTGATCGCTCTTTGTCTCCGATTCCTGGGTGCTTAAGTTAGCCCTACCTTTCATTTCATTTGATTTTTGCCTGTATTGCTGATGTTGATTGTTGAAATTCTCATGCCGCCTGTTTACTTAGCTTAGATTCGTTGCGTGCCAGGAAACGAAACGCTCTAAAAGGTCCTGCACTTTGGTGTCTGGTGTAAATATTTGTGACATAATTAAGCAACGCTGAGCATGATACCGCCAGGGACTGAAACCGACAGCCAGACAGCGCATTATCAAATCCGAAAAAGGGACAAGTTACAAAGCTGACAAATAAAACAAACATCGGATTGTGCGGATAGCTCGACATACGCGTGATTAAATTCCATTTGTAGGCACAACTCGAACAACTCTGAGTCGAAATATTTGCCATGCCTTTTAGTGCTTTTGCAGGCAGCATGGTTGAGTGCTCGACTCACATAAAGATTGTCAAGATTTGGGCGCCATTGTCGAGCAGCCTCGATGAATCTAAGGATCCAACAGGAGCCTTTTTTCCATTGCCTGACAGTCGTGCGTTTACTTAAAAACGCTTGGGGAGCAATTTGAGAGATTTTGCCAACGATTTATCGCACAACACTGAGTGGGTGACGTTGATAGGCATTGATAACAGCGAGTGCCTTCTTCTTGCTACACGCTGCCTACTTTAGGCCAGGTTCACATCGAGTTAATTTGCATAGGAAACTCGCTTCTAAAAAGGTTCCTCAATGTCACATATACTCACACTCACACTTCCATCGAGTACTTGAAATATTCAAAATAATCTTTGGCATTGGGTAGCGATTCCAATTCAATGATAGTGCGTAAAATTAATGGATGTACTCGCATCTTAAGTGCGACTGCCACAAAAGCCCCCAATAAATTTATGGCATTAAGCCGATTGGGCCATCTGCCTGGAACTTATTTCGATATTTGGCAACAGCTTGAAAGAATGTCTTGGGAGTGCTTTGTTTGGCCATAAAAATAGCAATTTCTACCTTGAACCCCAACTTGGATCCCTTAGAGATTTCGGTATAGATACTGATAGTTTTCCCACCATCGACAGTTGTCACCCCATTTAAAAACCATTGAAATATCTGAAATTGAAATAGAAATGGAAATTTTATAAATAGAATTGGCAAGGGCATGCTATAAGTAAATTCATTTTATATAATTACGATTCACAAAAAATGCCAGCAGGCCCACAAAGTCGTTCCTTGTCGTATCTGTATCTGTACATTTGCATCTGTATCTGTATCTGTATCTGTAACTGGCTTACATGCAAATTCAAGGAATGTTATTACAGCTGACGTTGAACCTTTAGGCACACACACTTTTTTAATGGCCAGAGTAGATGTGGAAGTGAATTCGGACCGAAACAATTTGAGAAAATCAGTTAAATATATTTTGAAAATATGACGGCAAAAAAGATTTTATTTCACTGATTTATTTAACTTGAAACATTCAAATTGTTTATTATTTGGACTTCAATTGATACAATATGGACTTCTCACTGTCGAATTGATTGAGCCCGGACTTCAAAACATAATGAAGTTTGACGCGGTATATTCATTTGATTAAAGGCCTGAAATTTATGCACAATTTTGTATAAACCATCAAGGTCGCTGGAAGGGAGCTCGATAAGAAAATCCACAATAAATTTGTTGTGTACAAATTCGGTCTGAAGGAAAACAAATGTTATTCTAAGTAAACAAATAATTTACGCCTTACAACTTACTCCTGGATAAAGGCAACTATCCCTTATTGCCTCTTTATTTTTATATGTTTGCTCCAGGTTTTGTACCAAATTTGATTTTCATCGTACATAATAGGACAGAAATTTGGCACAATCATTTCATAAAGAGTTGGTTGCCATGAACCACGATCGAACTTGAACAATTGAAATGTAGCCTACAATATGGAATTGAATATTTATTAAGCTATTTAATCAAAACACTTTGTACTAACCTTAATGCGATCATTAGGTTGAATGTTCCATATTGACGTTACGTTCCCTTCTACGGATACTTCATCGCCCTCCAATCCAAATGTTAATTTTGAGAAATCAAATAATCCTTTAATATCCAAAACGTTGGCTGACTGATCCTTGCACTCATTAAATACTTCGTCATCTTCCAGAATTCCTTTATATTGGTACGCCTTCGTGAATCCAAAGTATATAAGAAACAATAATACCACGCGATCAATCCTCATATTTGTCACTTCTGAACTGACTTACTGACTGCGTTACAGATACTTTTATACAGGTTTAAAAAGATTAAATCAGCGATGCTTTAGTTATACGTATGGATCTAAAAATTATAAAAGCCTCGTGCAGTTGAGATACAGTATTCTGGGATATAATATTTGATTAAAAATGATTTAAATTGCATAACATTGAGATATTATCTCAAACTAAAGCATTAATTTAATATTTAAACACTTTTGGCTTCCCTAAAGTTACATAAAAACATGTACCATAAATGCAATTAATTTTTGGTTGTTGTATTACATGATAATTACCCATACCACTTTGAACCACAGTATTATCACCTGATCTAGACCTATCTAGGCATCTTTTAGGCGTATACTTAATGTGATTTACTCACGTATTTCTTGATGTCAAACCAAATTTAATAGATTATTTATATATTTACACTTTAAAAATGGATCAATCTATAACTAAATTTATATAATTTAGCAATTAAACCAATTTTAGATTAAGTAAACAAGTTGATCTATTTTATTTTTATTGGAAAAAATCATTAAACTTTTAATCAGTTCATAACAAAATTCAAATACCCTTCCGAAGTAAAGGAAAAGTAAGAATGGGTCGCAATCAGTGCGAATGAATAAATGCCTGCAACCATTTTGGTTAACTCTCAATGACTTAACCCATTTTTGGGCCTTTTGCAGCCGAAAACATAGAGATATACAGACGGAGAGGACATAGAAAGGGTCGAAAGGGTTTTGCACATGTACAAATTGCTGCTGTGGCCAACATCATTTGCATAGAGGCTACTGCAAAAAGGGACGGACTTGGCCCAGTGCCAAGTGAAGGCCAAATTTAAGGTTGCTTCAATTAAATTGTTGTGCGATGCCAGTTAGAAGGACCAGAAGCACAACCAGCACAACCAGGATTTTACATGGGGCGGTCATGTTTGTAAACCATATGAATTTGCCTCTATCCTTTTTGTTGCTCATTTTTTTTTTTTGGGTATTTCATTTGGTTTTAGATGTTTGTCTTAAAGCGCGGAGAAGATTTCGGTTTGCTTACTTCAAAAGTCAACACTTTTGGGGGCATTGGGCTCCCATCATGACTTACTGCACATCAAGCTCGGCAGCAAACTCATCATGCTCCGCGTAAGGAAAAAATGTACATGTTATGAGAAATGCCCCAGGAAATTGTACTAAACAGCAGAAAACTGGCAAAGTAAACGAAAGACGCTGCCGCTGCCGTTGTTGCAATGTGGCCAACGAAAGCAACCATAACGACCCCAGGAGTAGTTGGGGGAGTAAGCAAGAGGGGGAGGGGGTAGAGGGCAGATAAGCCAACGACAGACAGGAAGGCTGGAAAATTTATGGCATGCAGGCGACGCGAATCCGCTGGAAATGAGGAGCAAAATTCTGGCTGGCAGGCAGGCAAGCAAACTCAAGACAAGGTAGTATATAGTATATAGTGTGTAGAAGTATAAGACTTCGTCTTATCACCAGTGTCTTAGACTGGCAGGTGATAATCACATGCTGACAAAATGAATGGCCAGCAACAGCAGGTTAAATTTGGCTAAACAAAAACTGGCGAATCTTTGGCAACTGCCACAGGTCATTAAGAATGCAAAACAGATTTGGCAAACCAGCTTTGTTGACTGACTGTCTGACTGACTGACTGAGTCAATTGAACTTGATTCGAACTTTTACAAAATTCAATCGTCATTCAACCAAAAATTCACTCAATTTCAATCGTTATTTCAGCAGCTTGGCCAATAAATTTAACTGGACTTTTGTCAAAGATGTATCCGACCTAAAGGTCAACGATGTAATGTATTTAAATCTGTTTTTGGACTGGTGTTGATCTGTTTGCATATAAAGTAGTTAATACCCGACTTACAAGTGGCTCAAACACTTTTATTTTTTATATTTTGTTACTTGATTCTGTGAGGGAAATACTAGCCAGGTGTAGGGCTTGGCCAATCAACCTGGGTTAAATTGTTAACTTCCTGGGGGAAGGTACGAGGACTTACTGCTGCCCAGTAAGTGTCCAACGAGCCACTTCCTGTCCTTTTAGGGGCACTTGAAATGTAATTTAATTTGTTTATTTGTTTGGCATTTCCCCCGAAAATGTGTGTAGTAGGAGGAGAAGGAGGTGGCACACTTTGTGGCAGCCGCCGTGTCTCCTGGTGAATTAATTGTGCACCAGCTGCCGTTGGCTGTTTCTCTTGTATGAATAACGGAAGGTGCTTGCTGAGTGACACCTTCCTCCTTCGTCCTTCCTTCTTCCTTTCAACTCAACTCAGCTCACAATTTTTGATAGCGAGCCAAAAATAAAGCAAATACAATAAGGAGAAGCCACGTCAGCAGCAGCAACAGCAACAACAGCAACAGCAACAGCAACAGACGATGAACAACTCTCTAATTAATGTGTTTGTTTAGCTTTTGTGCTTTTAAAATTTGTTAGAAGTTCAGTTGCCAGTTGCTCCCACCGGATGTGGCCCCCGGAAGGGAAAGGGAGTCAACGTTTTAATTGAACAAAAGCTGCATCTACTTATTACATGCCCAGGTACACTCGATTCGTGGAAATCTCCTACAAGTGTTTACACTGTAATTGATCTGAATTGAAATCATATTAAATTATAAAAAGTAAGAATTAAAAAATCGTAACTTGGAATATATTACATATTTAGTCAACATATGTATAAACAAATATATATATTTCACATAAACAAATCTTTGTATCGCAATTGAACATATTTGAGAGAAATATTTATATAGAAATATTTATTGCGCTAATTTGTAAGAAGATAAAATTAATTGTTATCATAATAAAATCTAATAAATTTACATTCAAGTTATAACAAATTACATTCTTTTTATTCTAGAAACTAACCAGGAACTGAGAACTTGAGATGCATCTCATAAATTCATTTGGCTGTCGCGGACGACAGAGTTTGGAATCGGAACTGCATCTGGGTATTGTGTCAGCTGCACTGACATTGCATTAGTCATCCGCCAAAGCAATGGAGGAGAATGATGAGCCACGTCAGCTGGCGGCACCGGAAACGGATGCAGCCTCCTCCACTGACATTGTGGAACCGGTTTTGGCATTGCTGCGGGGAGGAGATGTTCTCAATCAGACGCGACCGCCGGTCTTTTACAATAGCTACAACATCTCCGAGGATGTCTATTACTATTTCAACGGCTTTAATGCGATGCCAACGAGTACAGAGCTGGCCCTGAATCTCAATACGACTCTTGGTGTTCCGGGTAGCACCACAAGGGAACCGGATTTATCCGAGTTCCTTGAAGCTCTGCCCAATGATCGAGTCGGTTTGTTGGCCTTTCTGTTTCTGTTCTCGTTTGCAACGGTTTTTGGCAATTCGCTGGTTATCCTGGCTGTCATCAGGGAACGATATTTGCACACAGCCACCAATTACTTCATCACTAGCCTGGCGGTGGCTGATTGCCTTGTGGGTCTGGTGGTTATGCCCTTTTCGGCACTATACGAGGTGCTCGAGAACACGTGGTTCTTTGGCACCGACTGGTGCGATATTTGGCGATCCCTGGACGTGCTCTTTAGCACAGCCTCGATACTGAATCTATGTGTCATCTCATTGGATCGATACTGGGCTATCACGGATCCCTTTAGCTATCCCATGCGGATGACAGTGAAGCGAGCGGCGGGATTAATTGCTGCCGTTTGGATTTGCTCGAGTGCGATTAGTTTTCCGGCCATTGTTTGGTGGCGGGCTGCCAGGGATGGAGAGATGCCCGCCTACAAATGCACCTTCACCGAACATCTGGGCTATTTGGTGTTCTCCTCAACCATATCATTTTACCTGCCATTATTGGTCATGGTCTTCACATATTGCCGCATCTATCGGGCGGCAGTAATTCAGACGCGATCCCTGAAAATCGGCACCAAACAGGTGCTGATGGCATCCGGGGAACTGCAGTTGACACTGCGAATTCATCGCGGAGGAACCACGCGAGATCCGGCGGCAAATACACATCAGGTTTCTGGCGGTGGCGGTGGCGGTTCACTGAGTCACTCGCATTCCCATTCGCATCATCATCATCATAATCACAGTGGTGGCACAACGACATCCACGCCCGAGGAGCCGGATGATGAGCCCCTATCGGCGCTGCATAATAATGGATTGGCCAGACATCGACACATGGGCAAGAACTTTTCACTTTCACGAAAGTTGGCCAAGTTCGCCAAGGAGAAGAAGGCTGCCAAGACGTTGGGAATTGTGATGGGTGTATTTATTGTATGCTGGCTGCCATTCTTTGTGGTGAATCTGTTGTCGGGCTTCTGCATTGAGTGCATTGAGCATGAGGAGATTGTATCGGCAATTGTAACATGGCTCGGCTGGATCAACTCCTGCATGAATCCTGTGATCTATGCCTGCTGGAGCAGAGACTTTCGCAGGTGGGTTCGGGTTCCTCACTCCCCATTCATTCTCCATTCACTCTCCATTCACTCTCCATTCACTCTCCATTCTTTCCACTCGCTCCATTCATTTGACATCCCTTTTTACAGGGCTTTTGTGCGATTACTGTGCATGTGCTGCCCACGGAAAATACGTCGCAAGTATCAGCCCACAATGCGGTCCAAGTCACAGGTGAGTTGTTGTACGGCTTATGGTCCATTAATGCTGACCTGCGGTCTTTTTGTTTGGTTTCTCATTGCTGGGATTTGACATAACATTCTCTTTATCTCTTTCACTCACTCTTCACTCTTCACTTTTTATGCGACTTTCTTCTCGCTCAGACTCATTGGCAAAGTTAGCGACACACATTTATGTTTCCATATTTTTCTTCTTTTTACCGTTTTTCATCAACATTTTCTTTTTTTTTTTAATTCTTGTGGGTTGAACGACGCTGAAAACTGTTTATGAATTATGTACCTTAGCCCCCCTCCCGCTCAACCTTCTGCCCATACTTTAGTATGCTCCAAAAACGAAACTCAACGAACGACAAAATTAATTTACAACTTTAATGAATATGAAGGAAGCAAAAAAAATGTGAAAATGTAAAAATGAAAACATGCAGAAAGTTGGACCCACTACCAAACTTTCAGACTCCGTTTCTATCTCTGACTCTTGCCATTTGCATTCACACGTGACAGGCAAACTCCGAGTGTCTTAGAAGAGCCCTTATCCTTATGCTCATCCTCATATCCTCATCTCATCCTCTTCCCCATACTCATATCCTCATCCTCTCATCTGCTCAGCATAAATAAACCGAGCAAAGGCGCATCAGTCAACGTCATCGGCATCGGCGGATTCCCCATCCTCTCTCACTTTCTCACTTTCTCTCCCTTGTTTCTCACTTCTATTCTGTCATTTTAATGAATAATTTTTTAATGTATGTTTGCACTCTACTCGATTTGGGTCAGAATCGGAAGCCAAGTGCAAAAGTCACAATGCTTAGCAAAGTGAAAGTTTGGTCCATTACTCTGAATGGGTATAAAGTTATTTAATTAAATTTAAACAAAATTGATTGATCTCTTTCTTCTCTTTCACTCTTTCACACCTTGTTTGGAATCCAGATTTATATTTACAGAGTAAAATTGCAAAGTATTTGCACAATTTATTTCCAATTGGCGTTACTTGAAGTACACTTGAAAGCTTAATTAGCTAAATAAATGATTAAATAAGTATCTCATTCATTCACCCCTCCCCAATAGCCTCATCGACCCCAAATAGTCAACATCACAAAGAATAAACTGAAAATCAAGCACAGAAATTAAATGAATATCAAATTATGCACAATCCCTGATCGCTGTTAAGGATACGATATATACATATATGATATCTATCTACGAGTATCATGTATTTCTATTTATAAGTATTTGTATATCACATCCCCAGGATGCTCCCTCCACTGGGGGTAGCAGGGGGAATGGGTAAACTGGCGGGAACGGTTTGTGATGCTGTATCTGATGGTTTCATAGATGTTAATGCGGCTGCTGATTATGATTCTGGTGGTGTTCTTACAGAGATTTGCGACACGGCGCTGCTACTCGACCTGCTCGCTGCACGGCATTCAGCACGTGCGACATAATTCCTGCGAGCAGACTTATATATAGTTTAGCATAGATTTAGTTGCTCCCCCAACAACACAGAGACAACACAGATTGTGAGTGAGGCGAATTATCCCAAAATAATACTGTTTTGTAAGTCAATGGCAAGGTAAGCGACTTGTCTATGTCCTATGTCCTATGTTTGATGTTACGTATACGTCCTGTTGCCTCTGTTTTGAGTCTTGCACACTAAACTTATCGATGGGACTAAACTTACAATGGCTTCACACTGTCTCTCTCTCACTTTCTCTCTCTCTCTCTCTGTGTGTTTATCCCCTTCACTTGCTCTGTCTTTGTCACTTTGTTACTGTTTATAAATGTTTTACTCACTGATGTTCCTTTGGCTCGACTGTGATAATGTTTGTATTTTTAGTGAAAAAATAACACAGAAGCAAAGCGGCTGAAGAATACATAAAATGAACTGTGATTTTAGCACCTGTTGAATGTACTGCACCTGAATACAAACACACACACACACACACACGCCCACATGTCACACAGAACACACATACGCATAGTTACACAGAAGGGTGCAACTGAATGTTTTTCAGTTACTCTCGGCTCGGCTTAATGTCTCTGTTTGAACAGTTCCCTTTGGCATGGCAACTGATGTTTTGTTGCGCTTTGTTGTTCTCGTTACTCTTGTTGTTGTTCTTGTTGTTTAATGTACTGCGTAAAACAGTCAGAGAGAGTGTGATGGCCTGCAAGATGGCCTAGACTCAATACGAAACCAGTGTATTGATATTACAAGTATTTATGCTATTTAAAGTGAAAATCAAAAGTTATCTTTTACGGTAAGGATTAGCAGTATGTATATTCCTCTTGACTGCTTGATTACAGGGTATTGGTAAATTTGAAGAAAATCTCCGGTCACACCATCTTTTTGCACATGCGAGCACGCAGGCCAAGGACACGTTGTCCTTGTTAAATTTTTGTCATTTTAGCTGTCGCTGTCATTGTTGCTGCTAGTTGTTATTGTTGTTATTGTTTATGCCAACCATTCACTAAAAATCTTCACACATACATATATATTGTGTACACGCACACACTCACACACATACACACACGCTCACTCACACCCATTGTGTTTGTATTGTTGTTTTGTAATTTTTACTTAAGTTTCAACCTCTTCATCTCTCACTTTAAGTGTGTGTTTATATTGGAAATTTTAACTTGGCATTGTTGTTGTTATTATTGCCACTTCTACTTGTTGACCTTTTGACTTAACAAACACACAAGCACACACACACACATACACACACAGTATCCGCTTCTATCGATAAATGTGCCGGGACATATATTTTTGTAAATCAACTCCCCAAACCCGACAGACATTCTGGTAATGCTATCAAGTTAACCATAAATCCTTTTGCACTCTAAATTTCCAACTCAATTTTCGCATGTGTGATACAAACAAGCAAACAAACAAACCAACATACATATATTTACAATATACAATTAAATGGATGAAAATGTTGTTTACATTCGAACAAATGTAACTACGAGTCCTGCCATTTCTGAAAGCCAAACCCATGTGAGTGGCTTTGGGTATTCGAGTATATTCGAGTATTCGGGTAATCGGGTTGGATGCCAGGATATCAATTACACCCAAGAGCATACCAATTTATGTATATGCCAATTCCTTTCAATTTTCCAAAACGTATTGTATTGTATTGTATTTTGTATTGAAGGCATTGTTGAAAAGGGTCACGACAGGCGCAACTAACTTATTGGAATAAGCACTTAAGAGTACCGGAAGAATGTAAAAGCATATCAAGTTCATATTGTTTCGATATGTTAATCGAATACCATTGATTACAATTGATTTAGAATTAAACTTATAATCTTTCGAGTCTTACAGAACTTCTTTGTGTATATTTTTATTAACCTTTATAAAGCTTTAAGGGCAAGGGTTCAAGAGAAGTAAAACTACGAATTGCTTGGTTTTAGTAACGACTTAAGGATTATAATAAAGCCTGGTCATTAGAAAGTTTTTCCCACACGTAATGGATACATTCACCTTGCTTAAGTCTTTTAGCCATGTTAGTGTGTTGATGTTCAAGGACTATTTGAATGGCGGACGCTTAAAAAAACATACACAAATTCCGGTGATTGCTTAAATTAGCGACAAATGGGTTCAACATCCTGTGGCCATTCAACGCTTGGGCTACAAATGGAGATGGGTTCCATTAACCAGTGTCCATAAAGTCCTCTTGACTGAGTGTACATATATATGTGTGTGTGTATGTGTGAGCTGGTTTTATTCATTTGACCAATTTTGCAGCCCTGTCTATCCCCTTACCTCATTGTCCATTGTCTGTGTTCCTTGTGTCCTCGTACTTAGCTTGAAGCCCATTGCGGTCAGCCGCAAGCTGAGTGCGTGTCTGTGTGCGTGTGTGTATGTGTGTGTGTTTGTGGGTGTATCTGTGAGTTGGTCTCCCCTGATGTCACTTGAAAATTAACTTCATTGACGTTTTGTGTGCTGTTTGACTACTGTTCAGCTTGTTGTTTGGCTCCTACTCTGACTTGTTGCCAGAGACACACACTCACACCCACACACACACACACACCCACAAACACGAATACGCCTACAAGCAAAGATATAGACACACACTGATTAGCTTCCGGTTGCAGTGTTGAAGGCTCTAAGCCAGTGATACACTTAGAGAAACCAGTGACACTAAGCTGTCGAAAAATAACAGACAGGAACAGTGTTGGGAATGGTAGAAAAAATAGAAAATTCACATGTATTGGAATCCACTGCAGTATCAGCAAGAATTTAATTAAAGCTGTGGCTGTCCATTGTTTTCTAATTTAATTTAGTTAATTTTATTTGCCAAAAATAGTTGAGTTTAATTAAAGAATATAACAAACAAAATCAATAATTTTAAAGTGTTGAACTTTTGAAACTATGTGAGATAATTTAATGAAAATAAATGGAATCACTATTTCCAGCTCTGCATTGCAGTAAATGAATTAAAAGTAGAGGCTACATAAAAAATTAAAAGCATTTGATGTAAAATATGTATGGCAAAAAATGAGTATTACTAAATATTATTAAAGAAATATAAAAGATTTAATTAATGCACTTCAATTTTATTTATTTCACACCTGATAGCATTACAATGTTTTGTGAATAGATAAAATAGTTGAATATAAGGAGTATAGGGTGAATAATAATAGTTTTAAATATTATGATTTATATTCGATTATTTTATTTTTGTGAATAGTTAATTACCTAAATATAAGGAGTATAAGGTTTTAATATTATTAATTATGATTATTTATATTTGATAAAATTACTTCGACACTAATTGTTAGAAATGATGATAGCTGCATTTGACTTCTGATCCAAGTTTTATAAATTCAGCAGTCTTCTTCGATGGATTGCCTTTAATTTGGATAAAAGTAGTGCATTATGTTTGTTCAGTGTAGCACTCAAAAGAGAAAATCAAATGAGTCGGAACACATTTCAGATGAATCAAAAATGTGCATTGCCTTCGGTGTTCGGTGCGTGTTGCATACAATAGGAATGTTCAATCATTCGACATGGGAAATGGGAAATGGGAAATGGACTCACTTACATTGCTTACATACTAATACAAACATTACACACAACATTCACACTAATACTTTCTTACATTGCTTTGAGCTTAGAATTGTCAAATATTCTAAAGACACACACACACACACAAATACACACAACACTCACATACCTTGATGTAATTGTAATTCTAAATGTTTGCAGAAGAACTCTTTGGCCAGCCTGAGGCCAGGACATACAACAACAGAGCTGCTCCGCTTTGGCGCCTTCGAATAAAGGATGCTCCTTAATCCTTGTGACCGGCAGGCAGGCAGGCAGGCAATTATGATGTATTTAGTACTTGCATTCCTTACCAGGTTCAATTAGCCTGTGCTAAATGTTGTTAATTACATTAATTATTGGCCAAATGCTTTGAGCCATTCAAAGGAACAACAATCAGGCCAATAAGCCAAATTATTGTTTTGTTTAAATAATCAATCAAACTAAATCGTGACCGCTTCACAAAATGACAGCCAAATTAAAAGAATGTCGTGCTCGGCGCGACATTTTGTCGCCAGTCATTGCAGACTCCTTTTTTTCTTCTCATTTAATTATTTATGCTTTATTGTTGTTGTTGTTGTTGCTATTGTTGTTATTTTTTTTTGTGTTTTGTTTATTCTGGTCCCGTTGGCGAGGCAGGACATCAAAATGTAATTTACCACAAATGTTGCGAAAACATCAATTATCCCTAATGGACTGTGAACGTGAAATTAACGTTTATAATTATGTGACAGAAGCCAACAGAAAGTGGCCACAGCCGCTGTGAAGCGGCACCAAAGTTCCAGAACTCCGACTTAATACCCTGCTGAACCAAAGTAGCGGGTATATTCGCTATTATCTAACATAAATTGAAGAATTTGCAGGTTCATTTATGATATACATACATTCATTTGACTTGATAACTTTATTACAGGGTATAAGGCTAGTCGTGGCTCATTTTGTTTTTGCTACCGTATGTGCATTGCCTGTTATGTCGAAAACTTTTACATTCTTTTTTGTTGGCCTTCCTGGCCTTTTGGTTGCCACACAAAAAACCAGAGTCCGGACAGCCGAAGCTGCTGCAAATAGAGTATTAAGTAATAAATTACAAAATAAGGGCGTTTCCCTGACAAATTCAAGAGTGGAAACAAATAGAGGAGAACAATTTGCGAGTTCGTTGAACTTTTGAACCGAGCACGCCTATTTTCGGCCGAGGGCTTGGCCAATTTTGAGTCATAACACTCACGCAAAAGCAAAGGAAATAAAGAAAATTCATTTAGTTTTTAAAGTTTTAGTAACTAACAGAGTATTTATAATGTTAGAGTGGTGAATGTAACTTGTAATAAAAATTGACTTAAGGACTAAAGCTGTTAATCAACTTGTGGCCTTGCCCTAAGAACTGCAACATGTTGCGTATGCGTAATAAAAGTGTTAAAGGATATTAGACTATACCGCAAAAACTTGTCAGCTTGTAATTGAATTGAAAGTTCAATCTGCGTTTACACATACCAAAAAAAAAAACAAGAAGAAGGAAGACAGTAACACACTTGTAACTTGCAACCACACAATATCAAATTGGAATGCTCTTATCGTGTGAGAGAGAGAGAGAGGGAGAGAGAAAGAGAGGAACACACAATCACATACAAACAACCACATGGAGAAATGGTTTGCTTATGAAATTGCATTGCCGTTACTTTTGCTAAAGACAATGACGATGATGATGATGATGATGTTGATGATTATATGTTTTGGGTGTTGGTAGGAGCGTCTGATGGCCTGAAATGGAAATTTCCGGCCCAGCTAATAATCGGAAATTGTGTTTTTTGTGTTGTATTGCATACCAACATCCCTTCCCCCTGAGTATAACCCCTTTCTTTCAGCAATCTGATGCTGTTGTTGTTGTTGTTGTTGCTGCAATTCAAATAAAAAAAATAATAAGAAAACCGCTTTTCGTTTATTGTGTTGCATTGCTTTGTTTTTGTATTTCTTTTGCTATACTCACTCGCTCTCTCGTTGTTATTGTTGTTGTTGTTTTTGAATCATGCATTTCGCTTTGACTTTTATTGCACCCGACAAAAAATAAAATAAAACTTGAAGAAGAAAAAACAGACAGAAAATGAAAAAACCAAAGTGCACAGAAAACATAAAACTGAAGCAAAAACCCGCAACATTTTCAAATTGTTGTCGTTATTCTTGTTGTTGTTTAAACATCTTTGTTGCTGCTGTTGCTGTGCTTAAAGGCAAATTGTTTTTGCCAAACACAAACACAAACACTTATACACCTCAACA
Source organism: Drosophila putrida (assembly GCA_037043535.1). NCBI lineage: Eukaryota > Metazoa > Arthropoda > Insecta > Diptera > Drosophilidae > Drosophila > Drosophila putrida. The sequence continues at coordinate 14,406 of JBAMBI010000083.1, read as the reverse complement.
CTGCCTGCAAATTGTATGCAAAGCGACCAAAATTCAAATTTAACTACAATTTTGACATTTTGTTGTTTCTTCTTTCTATCTCCCACTTCTATCTTTCTTTATCTGTTTCTCTCTCTCTCTCTCAGTGTCATGTTGCTGCTGCCATGGTAGCCGCCTCCACATCCTTTGGCTACCATTCCGTCAATCAGCTGGATCGCACCCTCATGTGACGTCAGCCCAGCAGCTGCAGCACCTGCAGCGGCAGCAGCAATTGCGGTGGTGCTGGTGGCAGTGGTGGTGTCGGTGGTGGTGCTCGCAACTCCCATCAATATCACTCGTCGGCGGCAGCCACGCCCTCCTCCTCACAGCGGTCCTGCACACGCTGCCAGAGCTTTCACAGGCATCATCATCGGGCCAGACGTCGAAGTTCCGGGATGCAACTTCGTGGCGACTACAGCTCCACGTCGGCGGTGAACTGTGCGGCAAAGACGATTGTCACAATCACAGCACCACCAGCGGCGGCAGCATCGGCCAGTGCATTGCATCTGGGTGGCAGTGGCAGCAGACCCTCCTCAGTGTCCACGTTGACGCTGGCCTCGGTGCAGCCCTCGCTGTTGTTGGAGGCATCTTTGACTGGAGCTGCTCTCAAAGGAGGTTCGGTGAGTGCGGCCAATACGCCATTAGCTCCGGCCACAAAGCACACAAGTTTTGCTCTGGGACCAACGAGTGGATCATCAGGTGGATCGGGTCATCATGTCTCCTTTATGCCCATACCCATGTCCATTCCACTGCCAATGATGGGCATCAAGCGCAACTCATCGCTTGGCTCGCCGACAGCCCCGACAATGGGCGTGGCCACCAACTCGGCACCTTCGCTAATAGAAGCCGCCGAGGAAGTTGCTTCTGTGCATCATCATGGGCCACTGGAGATGCGCCAAAGCGTTCAGAGTCAAATCACAACGCTGGAGGATGTGGACGATGTGGAGAACAGCGATGACGATGACAGTGAGAGCGAAAGTATTGGCTTAGCCTTGGTGCAGACGACGCCACAGCTGGAATGCCGGACGGAGATGGCATCGAGTTCCTCTAGCGGTTCGGTTAAGTAAACTCGCCCCCAAAAAACACACTCAACCAGATTAGTGATAAGATATTGGATAGTGATATGACTCTTTGTTCAATTTATGTATATTTAATATCTAAATTGGCCAATTGTTGTTTTCATTTATGGCTTAGTATATACTATATAGTAATTATTGGTAGTTGTAATAAATCGTCATATCTTAGATCTTCCATAAATAGATGTTACCCTCATAGTTTGAGTTCCTGTAAATATTTCCACATCTTTAAAAATCATTTTTAAATTGAAAGCTACGTCTTCAACCTGTCCACGTACCTGACTCTCTCTCTCTTTCTAACTCTTACTCTTTCTATATTTCTATCTCTCTCGCTTTAAACTAGTAACAAGCATTAGACTCTTTCTCTTCTCTTCTAATACATTCTGCATAATAATACGGGTGCAAAAAGAATTTAAACCTATCTCAGCCTCAGCAGTGTGCTTAATCAATCAAATGGAAAAAGGCTTCACTCCCAGTTGACCATATGGCAAACTGATACCAATTTATCCACCTTTACAGTGTATTACGATTTGGTTTTCAGTGTAAACAATCAGACCTGTTTCACATTCAAATTTTCCCTTCAAAGCGAAATTTCATATTGCGCTAAAAAGTATGCTATACTTTTTTTTAGAGGAATCCATTTTGAAAGTTGAATATGAAACAGGTCAGAAAGAAATATACGAACAATGCCCATTTTGTCAATGTCTTAATTAGCCAACTTGAAGATATATAGAAGTAATATGAATACATGATTATATTAATTTCAAATATAATACTTTGTTGAATTTTAACTGGACTATGCATAAATATAAAAACAAGTATACACTTGGTGGTTTTCTGTTAGTTGCATAAACTTAATGTTAAATGTGAAAATTGTTAAGCAACTCTTTTAGCACAATAAATGAGTTTAGGTGGAAAACAAAGCGGCTTAAAGGCTTAAGTACTTAATTAAAAATAAACTATGTTTACAGTTTAGCATATAACCTATTTATAGAATGTAACGTAACATGTTTTTAGTTGGATTTTGAAACCTTTTTGCTTTAGCAGTTATCAGACAGCGTAAATTTTTCTAAACTGGTTGCCCAGGCAAACTAAATAATCACTGAATACAACACCAATAGTTAAACTTCGAGTACGTTTTACGGACGTGGCATGCATCCATCTGGAATGCATCCATTGTTGCAAGTACTAGGAGAAATAGGAGAAATACATATATTATTATAACGAGTGAAAAGCTAATAACAATGACGAAGCTGCGAATGGTAAATGCGGAAAAATAGTAGAGCAATAAATAAAACGTTGCTCATTGTTTAAAAAACAAACAAAACAGATCAGATCAGAATAGAAAGTGAACGATGGAATGAAAATCAAAATGAGCAAAATTATAACAAATGGCAATTATTAATATTCAATATGAATAGTATAAGTCTAAGCTCATAGCTCATAAAGTAATCTGTCTGTGTATGCGTTCCATAAATACTCGTATACGTATACGTAAGTTTAGATCTAAGTATGTGTAAATGTATGTGTATGGTACAATGTATTTAGTCTTATAAGAGCTGCAAGAGAGAGAAGCAAATCAAGCAATTGTCCGGCCATTCTCTTGAATATGGACAGCAGCAAGAATTTATATAATATATGTATAATATGGTAAGATGGTAATTATTTAGAGCCCAACAACGCAAACTCCTTAGAATTGAAGGATCCACATAGCCATGGCAAACAATCGGAACAATTAGCAAACCATTATGATTAAGCATTTGCAATTTGCAAGACAGATTTGTATTTCATATTCTTAAATAAGTACGACTACGATATGTATGTGTATTTATGTGTGCTAAGATTAAAACATACTGAAACAGTCACTGGTGTTGAACTTTATTTAAATTATCAGCAGTGTATCCTTTTTTCGGCGAAACGACAAACTTTTGGGACTTGCAACACTTCATCTTTGTGATGGACATGCAGTAGCAGAAGAAGACACAATACAATGCGAGTGCAGAGAGCAGAGTGCAACAAAAGGCGAAGGCCAAACTACAGACATAAAGTTTACAATTTACAGTTTACACTTTACACTTTGCCGTTTACATTCTGGGGTCTTGTTGCGGATGAAGCAAGCAATAGAGTTGCGAGTTGTAAGTGCCACCACCATGCCGTGGATTTCATTGCACAGCTGTCGCTCAAGCAGACACTCACAACGTCAATCAGTCAGTCAGTCAGTGAGTCAGACAGTCAGTCTGACAAATAAAGGGGGCTAAGATGTATGCAGTCAGCTAAGCGCGAAATGCAAGCAACGCATCTAAAACAACTCGCAAAAGGCAAACAACAAACAGCTGCATGTGCTTTTACTTCTACTTCTACTCCTTGGGAGCTCCATAAAGTTTGAGCTGACTGGAAATTGTAACGCTCTCGTTGATAGTTGGATAGTTGGATGCTGGCGCCAACATTGTGGGGACAAATCGCACAACGTGCATCGACTAACTAATGAGAAAATAAGCCAGAGAGAGATAGAGAGAGAGAGAGAAAGAGTAACCAACAAACAACAGCAGTTGGCAACCCAAAAAACTACACAACAGAACGCACTAATGACCCACAAAAGCGACTAAAGTTGAAACAGCTTCACCGAGTCACAGAACTTGACTGTTTAAAAGCAATTTACAATTTACAAATAAACTTCAAATGTATTTAACCTGAATTTTCAGTGACTTCTTTTGAATGATTCTAAAAGTGTGCTGCACTTGTTTTCAATGAATTACTTGGTGTATTGTCGCTCAACTCAACTTGAGCTCAAGTTTGTTGTGTATTGTGTAGTGTAGTGTTTAGTAGTGGTTACACATCAACAGTTGCCACCCGACACACCACCGACGACACAAAGGCTCCCCGAGCATTGTCCTTGTCGTAATCAGCCAAATAACGACTGCCAAAATGGCGGATAAGCGTAAAACTAATAAAAAAAAACAGAAACAGAAACGTTGCATAGCACAAGGGGCCATCAAGTCGCAAACTGCACAGATCGCCAGAATGGAGGTGGAGGAGTATGGATAAAGGATATAGGGTAGAGGGTAGAGGATTCGGATTGGGATTGGGAAGGCATAGGGCAGCTTACTTATCACCGAAACTAAATTTGAAGCAGCGTCGAACCCTCGACAACATTTTATTTGCTCGTTGGTAATTTTGTTTCCCCATTTTGCAGCTAGTTCCCTACAGTTTGCTTTTGCCTTTTCTTTTCCCCATGCTCTTCTTCTTCTTGGTTCTTCATTGGTTTGTTTTCTTAGCTTCTTTTGTTGGGTTTGGTTAATGAACCGAAACGCGTGCTTGTCTCCGGATTTTGCGGGGGGGTTTCTTTGGCATTGTGGACTGTGGACGGGTTCGCTGCGCTTCTTCAGCCGTTCAACGTTCAGCGTTCAACGAATTTGTTTGCCAATATGTAAGGGCAACACAATCATTTTGCTGATGACTTTGTTGCTGGAGCTGGAGCCAAATACGCGGGCGTTATTGTCTAGTCCCTCGGGTTATTCCGAATCTAAGTGGAAGTCGCGAGTCGCATTTGGCAGGGTCTTAAGGATGTATGTATATGCGGTTACTATTACGATTACGATTACTATTGCTTGTAGCTTATGCTCCGAGCTCGTTCTAGATGACTGTGTGGCTCTGTCATACGACCAAAGAAACCAAACCAAACCAACATCCACCCACACTAGCTCATAATGTGTTTAATTATAAACATAAATCGTATTCTTGGTCTTGTCTTTTGCACACATTTTCAGTCGAATGCAGCACTAACTCTAGCAATAAATACTGAGATAATACAGATTCTTACACATGAATAATATTATTTTAGAAAAGGCAACAGAAATGGAATGATGATTATTTGATTAAACTCTTTATTGCATCTCTAACATGGAAGGCCATCTGATTAGAGGGGCTTGCAGAAGTCATAAAAGTTGTGTTTAGGTAAGTATTTTATAAGTAAGTAAGGTTGAATATAAAAACGAATACCTGGATACCTGAATAAACTGCAATTGGTTTTATTTAGCTTAAGTTACTTAAGTTAGCTCAAGTGTGTTCTAAACAGACTAATATTCACTTACTTTGGAGTGCTTTCTATTTTTAGCCTGGCGTGTTTGGTGACAAAACACACAATACCCTTTGTAAGAGTCAACAAATTTAATAACAATGCTGTTTTTAGCATTCTGTTTTGTGTGTTGTTGAATAGATTGCATTGTGCCAACGATAGTGCTGAGAGAAATTGAATATGCATGTAGCTAAAGTGGCCAAGAGGAGCAGTTAATATTGTTAGTTGTGTGGCAGTTGATGACAGTGGATGGTTGCCCTCAGAGCCTCAGAGCCCCAGAGCCCGTTTAACAGACGTTAATTAAATGAATATAGCTCGTTTTAAACAATTTCGCGTTGGCAAAGCGCATAAAAATGCTAAATAAATTGATGAACTGTGGCGAATGGGCAAACACAAAAGGCAGCCAAGGAGTTATTGGTTGCGGATGGCGTGTCCTTGTCGTAAAAAGGAAGGCATGCTGTAAAAAAAATCTATCGATCCATTCATTCATTGTAAGCCTCCAGCATCCAGCATCCAGAATGGAACCTAGACAAAGCAGCACTTGCACTTGGCTATTGCTCCTGACTGAAAGGAGAAGAGGGAGAAGGACGAAGGACGGATGGAGAGCGGTGTTTTGGACCAAAATTGTGTAAATATAAACGACATTAAAGCGCGTCTGGAAATAAAACAAACAACAAGTCAAATTCAATGAACTGTATAGAGAGACCGCTTCTGCCTCGTGCTGCAACTCCTCCCCATTGTTGACTACTTCAAATTCTGGTCTACATTAAGTTGCCGTCGCCACGATGTTGCTCTTGACTGATGCCCTCCGCCCTCTGACCTCTCTCTCTCTCTCTCTCTGTATGTTCTCCCATCGCCATCGATGGGAGCAATTGAAGCGCAGCCTTATTGTGTTCTGTACCGATTTTCCATATCTATACACAATGCGTTGCTATTTTTGTTGGATGCTTTCACAGGTCGGGCCAATTTCCATTATAGCATAGCATACTTGGAAGCCTTGGCTTATATTTAACAATTTATAAATATGAACACGCCCACCACAGCATCATTAGAAGCCATTTGAATGATTGCCAAAGCGGCACAGGTCGAGCAAATGTTTTCATAAAAATTGATAAAAATAAAATAACTAAGATTGCCACAGACAGGATGCAGCCACGTGCACATACCCTGTAAAACGAAGAAATAGAATAACAATCAGATGTCAGTGACTGAAGTGGCTCAGAGTGTTGACATACACTTTTAGTGCGTTTCATGGGTATAGGGTATATAATGATAGCCATATTTGGGTACGCGTAGGTAAGCAAAGGTTGACACTCAATTCAGCCTTTGTGTCGATATGTAGGAAGTGTTTTTATTGTGAAGGGAGTTGGCCCTTTTTCCAATGTTTCCAATTTTTTGTTGGGTATCTTTTTTTAAGGAAACGATGGCAACACATTGTTCTAAATATCACGCACGCAATTTGCAATTGAAGCGTGAATTTCACTCTGCGTCAGTGAACAATTCTCTAAGCTTCAAGCTGTTGATAGAGATATTGAGATATATAGTAAAGCATGTCCACAAGTGGATGGGACCAAAGGGAGACGGCGGGGACGGGGCATATTGCATACGAGGAGGTGTCGACGCAGCGAGCCAAATAAATGACATCAGTGGATTATCGCCAGCATCAGGACAAATACAAACACAACAACAGCAACAACAATACAAACATGTGCCATTTCCTTGTCTCTTGCAATATATAAAATTGAAAAAAAAAACGAAAGGCAAGTATAATATACAGATAAACGCCCATACAATATAGCCATATGTGTGTGTGTGTGTGTGTGTGTGTATTTATGTGCTGTACTGTGTGTGCTTCAGAGGCAGCAAAACAAAACAAAAGCATGAAATATCACAGGGAGCAGCGACGACAGTTCACCAAAGTGTCGACGTTTGAGGGGAATCACGTAAATATGCGTTATCCTTGGATTGACCTTGGCAGGGAGCAGCCTCGACATTTTTTGTATTTTTGTCAAATAACTTCACACACACAGACTCTCCTAGAAACACATACACAGAGAGTGTAAGATCACGCTTGTTCATGAATGCAAGTACAAATTACAGGCTCATTCAGTTGGCCAGAATCAGGCTCAGACTCAGAATCCAGCCGAGGACCGCCCGCTGTTGCAATAGCCTCCCATGGCAATCACGTACATGTACTGGTCCTGGTCTTACTTGCTGGTCCTTTACAAACAACAGCAACAACAACAACAACAAATGGCAGCCGCAGCTTTAACAACGAAATTGACACTGGCACTCCTTGTTGTTGGTCCTGCTCTCGCTGTTGTTGTTGTTGTTGTTGTTGTCGTAAAAGTCCCCGCTTTGTCACTAAACTGTAAGTCTTCAATTTAATGCTTTAATAAATCCAGAAAGCCAGAATACCAAAATAAAAAAAAGAAAATAAACTCACACAGGGTCAGAGACTCTGTCTCGTTCGCAATTTGTAACAAATTGAATTCAATTAAATAAATTAAAGTGCATTTTACATAAGCGATTTTGCAGTGTAATAAAAATAAATGAAATCACTTTTAAATGTCACCAGCATAAAGAGCACGGGCAAGAGGATTAAGCGAATGCCTAGAGCAGGGAAGGGAAAAGCAAATGAGAGCGCTGTGTGTGCGTGTGTTTGTGTGTGTGTGTGTTTAGGGAGCAGAACCTCTGCTCTTTTTCAACTTTCAGACAGTCAATCTGTCAGAGCAGGAAAATCAAAGCCAAAGTTAAAACAAAGACAATTGAAAGTTAACGCCAATGGGGCAAGAAGATGTGGGAAAGACAAGGGGCCAAAAGAGGAAAGGGGATTTTTACCTAAATAATAAAGATTCGAGAATGTATCAATAAAATGTGCGCATGCTGAAAACTTTTGCCAGTTTATAAAAAAGTTCATTTGCTATAGGGTTTAATTTGAATGGCTTTGGCTATGGCTTTTTTGTGGTAACCACCCAACTTGACAAATGACAATTCGAGTCACACAACTGTGTGAATACACACACACACACACACACACTTACAGTTGAACATTCCTTAATGAAGTTGGAGTAAAAGCTAATTTTGTGGCATGAATAAGAGAATGGAAGCTGGAGAAAATAACCATAAGGAATATTTTCGTTAAAAGAGGTTCATCTTGTACTTAGTTACGCCTTCTTTTCATCTTCATTTAATTTTATTAAACATACGAGTGAGAAAAATGTGATTAGAACTAAGGAAATGACAGTTGCACTCTCACTTTAAAACCGATTTTACGTTATTCCTTAAAGCTACACTTTAAAGTAGCTTGATAAACACTCTTTACTCTTTCACTCTTGTCAAGTATATAATTGAAAAGAACTAGAATACCTCATTTAATGAGAACTTCTAACCAACTCAACAGTTTAAGGCGTTCAATAATTCTAAGCTCCTTCAAAAATTAGTTAACAACAGGTTAAAAAAAAACTAGATAATAGTGCTCTGATACTTAGTGGTAATAGGTCAATGCCATAACTATTAAAAGGACCTGTTGGCGCCTTTCCTACATAATTTCAGGGCTGCAAAAACTGAGGACATCTTTGCCAAACATTTTGCTGCGAACATCGTATAAAACATTAAACATGCGCTGGGATGGCTAATTGAAATGCAGCCACTTGTCTCAGAAGGGGGCGGGGCAAAGAAGGGGCTGAATGAGCTGGCTGAGCACTGAGCACTGAGCACCAGGCGAATAGGGCTAAAATGGGCACTAGCCAACTACATACTAATCAATTTAAAAGTTTTCAGTAGCGTAAAAGTTTGTAGCAAGCTCTTGTCTAGTTTCAAGTTTGCTGAACTAAATCTCGAGAGCTAGTTAAACGTTATGTACACGACTAATGGGAAAACGGAAGTTGCTAACGAAATTTTCGGTTGGAATGGGTTCAGTTGGATTGGATTGGATTTGGGTTGGCTACGCACCCAGCGGATGGAACTTGTCGGACTAAAAAACAAAACATAGAAGAAGATCAAACAACAAAAAAACACTGCGAGTAGAGGACAAACGGCGACAACAGCAAAACACAATAACAGAGCAGTTGTTCTGCATTTCCGTTTCCGCTTACGACTTCCCTATGGCCATGAAGCACGTTGCGCGCACCGAAGTAGGCAATAAAAAACGCTCAGACAAAGCATGAAAATTGCATTGAATGATGAATGCTATGCTAAACTCAGAGATACTGTGTGAGGTTACTGTGGCAGCCATTACTAAATACTTTCATAAATTTCACAATAATAAACGCAACAAAAAATAAAATTGCTCAGCAAAAGCAATTAGTTTACTGCCCAGGGCCCGCGACGAGCATCGTATTGCAATTAACGTTACAAAACGAGCAGCAGAGAAAACAAAACAGTATGGCAACGGAACATCCATTTAACCAACCAACCAGTCAACCAGCCAGCCAACCCAACCAGTTAACTGAGTGCGATGAATTATGAGCCATGGATGGCAATCCGATGCCTACACAAAAAAGCATCTGCGGCCTCAGATATTCACTCGACTGCCCATTCCCTGGTCAATGCGTTACTTGGTTGTGATTCTGCTGTTACTCTTGCATTAGTTCCAAAATCAATATGGTTCAATTTTGAAATCTAAAACTGCGAAATCGGTGCAAGACAAGAGTGTGCCAAAGCCTGACTATTGAATACCCAGCAATCGAATGAAGTGGAAGATGAAGTACACAAAATAAACAATTCAAAATGAGTTGCCGTCAGATAACAAACAAAAGAAGGTGGCCAATATAAATATATATAATTACTCGAATTGAATTACATATTGTATAAAACAGGTATGCCCGTTTGTTATACAGAGATCCGAGTTACTTTTGCTAATGAGCCTAAATAAGAGCGAATCCATGGGAATAGACATGGATATTAGTCAAGTTGAAAATGGGTTAATTAAATTACATTTACGTAGCTTTGTATGGTAAGTGCCTCTATTTTCCGCTTAGTGCAAAATCTCTTTGTTAACTTTAATTAAAAACGCATGTTTGAACAGATTTGCAATGTGCATTGATGTCCTTTATGCGATTTGTAGGGATGACTGTGAAAACAGTTTACCAACTGCACATTGAAGAGGGTCTGCAATCAACAGGATATGAATGTGCATTAGTCACACAGAGAGAGAGAGAGAGAGTTGATGAGAACCTTGCCATTAAAGCTGTGCCTCGTCACTTCCTTTATGATTGAATTCTGTTTCAAATCTGCCGGCTTAAAGTGCTGCTCCATAAGCATTAGTGACTGTGTGTGGCATGACTTTAATTTTGCTCAACTGAAATTGTAAAGTTAAGAACATTGGCCAAAGGAGAAGAACTCCCGAAACTGAACATACATAGGCTAAAATACGCGACAACACAAACAAAATGTTAAACTTGGTTAAGTATGCCCGCTGGCCATAAGCATTTTGTTTTAATTTATTTATGAGATAAACTTTTGATTTGTTGCTTATAGCTCGAGAGGTCGCCGAGACAGAGAGAGAGAGAGGCCCAAGCTAACAAATTTTTGTAACGCAAATACTATTTGGCAGTAGAATGAGTCCAAGTTCAACCTCCAAGCAGCCAAGCAGCTCAGCCTTCTGCTCAGAGGCCAATAAAATGAATGTAATATGCGATATTCGCTTGTGGCCAACGCTAGCTTCCGTTATATCGCCTTGGGCGCATTATTCTCGCTTCGAGTTTCTAGAAACTGTAACGCTTCAGTTAGCCAACTTATAAATGGAAATTAAATGATTAAAGTGCTCGACTAGAAGTTATCCTATTATTTTGTACTGTGTCATTTTCTCACTTGTTAAATTTTGTTAATGACTTTAGATAAATATTTAAGCTTAAAGCAATTAAAGTTACATATTACTTGGCACAATTCAAATACCCGCTACAAGGGTATGAAAACTTTTGAAATAAATTATCTGCATTTTTTTTATGGTTTTTGTGTAATAAATAAAGTTTCTCATTTAACTAAACCAAAAATGAAAAAAAAACGAATGAGGGCAAAATTACAGTGGATTTTGGAATTAAAAGAAGTATTTCCTTTAAGTAGCTATTCGACAGAAGCAATGTGGCAACTAGACAAACACGATATATATGGACAAAATTAATAACCATAACTTTTTTGTTTATTTTTAATTTGAATTTAAATTAAAATCGTATTAAAATACACACAAATCGACGACCGCTAACCAATATGACCTATTATGATTAAAGGTAAACAAATTGTTTATCTAAATTGAACTCCAAGCTTACATAATAGGTGGCTTACTCTCAAGGGTTATCTGTGTTTTTTTTTGTTATCAACCTACGATGAGAGAGTCGTACTTTGCGCTATAGAAAACATGGCTAGTGATAACGCTTATCAGAGAAGCATTAGCAATAACAATAACAAATAATCTCATGAAAAGTGCGAGTGGAGAGAAATATGCAAAAAAGAGAAAGAATTACGATATTTTGTGCCCGTCAAAGGTGGAATGTGACAAACTCTAAGCCCATTACCCAGTCCAGGTGGGATATCAGCGTGAGATATTGATGCAATGAGACAGGTAATCAATACATTTTAATTATTGTGCTTTATTGAGAATCCACATTTCGCTTAATCCATATAAAACTGACGCAACAGTAACATATAATTTTTTGTTTGTAATATTATCACCGGAATTCCGATAATTAAATGCTCTACATTGGTTATAATAGTAAAATATATATGTATATACACCTATACCATCATTCTTTCTCGTATTGTCGTAAATTTGATTTAAATCTTCGGAGCTCGAACTTGGAATATACAGTTGACAGATTGTCGATAACAGGGATATGGCGGCGAAACAATCCTCTGCATTCTTGCAACTCTTTAGAGTCCTGAGCCACGCTTTTCCACGCCAAGCACATACTTGTTGAATCCTTGGTTGAGCTGCTCCATCAGAATGAAAGTCAGTACCGTATGCGGTCCCAGACGGAAGTAGTAGGGAGTGAAGCCCTTCCACAATGAAAACACGCCTTCTTGACGCACGACACGGAGTAGGACATCCACTGTACCGCGATACTCTGGCTTTCCGTCGATCGTCTTCATGTTTTGAATACGAGTCTTGGCAATGTCCAGCGGCATAGATGCAATTGTGGTCAGTAGGCCACTTAACATACTGGCACAGAAATGCAGTTTGATGCCCTCATCCATTTTCAATGGTCCATTGCGGAAGTATGTCTTGAACTGCGAGTAGCTGGCCAATTGTGTCATATTCACAACCATGGCACGTCCCATGGTGGGTACACAGCCACGCCAGAGAGCCGTCAATCCCTCCTCGCGAGTCATTCGGACCAGCGCATTGAAGACATTCGAATAGTTGCGTCTCTCCGCCAACGGCAGCCGGCCATCGGATGTCATTCGGACAAGGGCCACCTCAGCTGGGGTGCCAATAAATGCGCCAACCGCACCGGCAATTGTTCCCATAACCATACTGGCTATCACATTGGGATCGCGCTGGAAACGTTCCCGGTATTCCTCATTAAGGGTAGTGTACATACCAAGACGACCAGTGGTGTACGTTGCTTGTCTCAACAGAGCTGCCGAAATGCCCTGATACAGGGCAAGGGGACCTTCTCGGCTGATAACCGTCTGTATACAATGAAAGGAGTTACGAAACTCCTTCTTACCACTACCGGCTCCGGCGATCTGCATTCGATTCTTGATAAGATCAAGTGGCTGCACACACATGGTGGCCCCCATACCGCTGGCACCTCCAATAATGTACTTCATTGACTTGGGCGCCGTCTTCTTCTTTTCCGGCACATTTCCTGAAGTTGGTGGCGTTGATTGCGACATGACCGTGAATTTTTCTCTAGCCAATTGATTACACAATAGAAACTTTTCAATAAAAACACACTGCTAACTTCCAATGCGAATTCAACAGCCTTTCAATAGTCAGTCGCTTCCAGTTTCCACTGCTTTCACTGCTGCTGCCGTTGCTGCGCTTTTAGCTCCGTTCTGGCCGATCTTTTTGTTGGCAATGCGGGAAAATTTCCTATATCGCTGTGCACATGCCTTCCTTTGACGCAATTAATATACAATTTTTGCTTTCGGCCTTGCGTAGAGTGAGCAGCTGATACTGTTTGTGGCGGCCGTCGACGCTTCCTCGTTTTATTTTTGCTTTTGTTTTGGCGTTAACACCAGCAGCTTTCTCTCTGCCTCTTTGAATGTGAATCAATGTCACGGACGTGCGTGTGTCGTCGTCACAGAGTGCTTCCAATTTTTAGGCGCCCACTTTTCGGTCAATCACAATTACTTGTGCGAATGTTGCCTGCCCCAAACGCAATATATTGTGCGGCAAAAGGTTACACAATTACATTTAACCGAATAATCGCAATTGCAATGAAACTGAGCACACACCGTACTGCAACAATAACAATCCATAGTTTCAATTAGTTGCTGCTCAGCTGATGACGTGTTCGCGACGGCGCGAGAGAGCAACAGGGTTGTCAGCTGCTTGCGTTGTCCAGCTAACGTAATTTGAAAAAAATGGTTAACACATGATTATTACAAATTTGGCTGTATTGCATATAAGCATACAGAAAAATCAAAAAATGTTTATTTAATTGTTCAAAGCGCACTTTTAATTTAACAAAATGTGTCTCTCGGTATTGATTCGTGTAGTAATGTCGGCATATAAATAGAGCGACGCAAAGCAGCTGGCAACTCTGCTCTAACGATGGCCCACATTCTGTCTCTCAGCTGCTCTCTCTCTCTTAGGTAAAGACGGTGTTGTTAAACGCAAAACAGCTGCTCGAATGTTGTTATTGTAAATCGTTGCAACGTTTGCTTAAATCATTTGCTCTGCCTTTCAAATTTACAGGTGAAGGGGCAAATACAAAACTAATTTAGACACACAGTTGAGTACACATTAAATACACAAATAGATGTGTATGTAGATTTGTTTCTTCAATATTTTCATTATCTTTGCTTTGTTGCTTTTATCGCGGCACACTGGAGAAACACGAGTATTTGCCACCTTTTTATCATAATTACGCTAATCAGCTATTATAAATAGTACATATGTATGTGAATGTATACTGATTCGATTATGTGATATTCCAGATTCTTTTTACAGCTCGTTGCTAATAGACGAGCAACGATGTTAGGATTGTCGATACCCTTAACATTAGTACATTGTGTAAACAAACACGATGGTGCGTAACAACGGCTCAATTAATAATAATATGTATA